>VWZP01001133.1:1063782-1092054 GCA_013396995.1 Dicaeum eximium
GAAAGAAAGAAAGAAAGAAAGAAAGAAAGAAAGAAAGAAAAAGAAAGAAAGAAAGAAAGAGAAAAGACTATAGGCAGAAATTCTGAGCCAACAAATAAACTTTCAGTATTTTGGAATGATCCTGCTTCCCTCATTCATTCCAGCTAATCTTACTCAAGTAATTTCAGCAATTTTGATGGCAACTACTCATGCAGAAAAGGGCTATTAATTTAATGAATGGGTCCAGAGACAGGCCTTCAAGTATTTTTTTTCTCTTTTTCTTTCCTATGATTTACCACTCTCAAAATACCTTCTGTAAAACTCGTGGTTGTTTTTCCCTGGTTTTGAGTAATGAAACTCATTCTGTATTCATTACTTAGCTTCCCTAGATTCTTATGTTGAGTTTTTTATGGTAGCTGAGGAGTTTCCAAAGCTAAAAATGAAAAGGAAATTGATTAAGTACTAACATAAACAAATCTCTCTTGTCTGTCCTTCCCAGGAGAGGAATATTCAGCATTGCTCTGTTACATAGCATAGCACAGTTTGAAGCTCTGTGTTAATTTTTTTCTCATATGGAGTGAAAATGATCAGGTTCACAATTACTCTTGTTTACTGCAAGGGTGAAGGGCCAGCTGGCTCTGGCACATTTCCTGTAGATTCTGTTGGGTTGCAGTGAGCCACTGGCAGAAAGATACTTAAAGTTGTGCTTATCCCAAGGGTTGGAATACACTTCCTCCATGCAAAAGAGACAACAAATACCTTCCTTTCCTGTCAAGCACTGCCTGGAATTTCCAGCAAAGAGGAAATGCATAATTATTTCCAATTCTCTTTTTTATGCTCCAGTGGCCAACTATTTCTCGAGCTTTTAGTTTCAATACTTCAAACAACCTTGAAAATCACCACGAGATTTGTAGTGTCACACTTTGAGACCTTCACTTTTCTGAGTTACAGAAAGCTGGAACTGGAGAGCAAAGAATCAGTGCAAGCACCTTGTCATTGGCAACTTGTATTGCATATATTCAGAGGGCACAATATTTTTCTCAGTAGTTACAATGCCATCCAAAGTTAAGTGCATTATACAACTCCACCTCAGTTTTCAAGTACTTGGCTGTAATCACCATCAACTTTCACACTTGAAACAGCAAGTTATTTTTATTTTTCATTTATACTAATTTAATTCTGCCTTTTTCTATCTGTCTCCACTATTAAAATAAGCATCCACATGTAGACATCACAAGACAAAGACAAAAAAATCTTCCCTAATTTGGTAAAAACTTACTTGGCCACAAAAGTCTGTTTCTTAAAAATATGTGCAGTACAATGAGAAGTTCTAAAATTAATGAATGTGCAAATAAATATGGAAAGCACAATAGGAGGATAAAAGTTAAACAATTACTTTTAAATAATGTTTTAACTTACCACATTTTGAAAGTTATTTTTAGACCAGATCGTTCATTTGATTATTCAATGAAACCAGAATACTTCAAAAATTTCTAGTTCTAAAATATGCACATTTAACTTCAGAAGGGTTAATTTGGTGTTGAGCCTCAAAAAAATTAATGGTGTAACATTTGTAGCTACTTGGAATATGCACACATGGGAAAACACAAAAGCAGCTGCCTTACCTGTAAAATGTTTTATGAACTTGTCTTTCAGACTGGAATCTCTTGGAAAAATTTCTGAGGAGAGAAAAAAAAAATTATATTTATGTAGCCTAGGAATTACAATAAAAGCTCTGAATGCATAACATGCCAAGATGTCTGATGTATAGAGACCAAATAGATTCCCAAATGAACTATAGAATTAATTTTCATAGTTGTGGGGGTGTGGGTACATAAACAACATTGTGAAGTATTTCAGGTAATTCCCAGATGAATACTAAATGGTCATCCTACAACACACAATCATTTTCTGACACTAATTTCTGCACATCTTAGGTCTGAGTGGGGCTGTAAGCATAGAAACACTGCAAATAATATAAATACATTATCCTATTTACAAGTATGTAAGTACCTGAAGAAATTATGTAAAATACTTAGATAAATACAAACTAAATATTACTTTTTGGGTTTTGAAATAACAGCTACCTGAAAAGTCTCTTACAAATCACCTAAAATAGACATGGGCCATACACATTTTCATTGCAATATTAGTAAAAAATGGTCCTTCTCTCCTGTGAAAACTGCTTTGAATTTTAAAATATCCTCTTTCCATTTATGGCATTTTTTCCCCAGAAAGTATAAGAGATTAGAAACCTCAGAACACACAAAAAAATGGTAAAGAACAGAAAATTGAACTAACACAAAAATATAAAGTTCCTTTTTCTTTTTTTCCCTCCTTTTTCAATGAGATGCTGCCTCTGGCTGAGAGCAGAAACTTGATGCCAGTAAATATCCTTAGAACCAGTACACCTCCCCCCAGCCTCATGAATTTTCCACTGAAAAAACTATTACAAAATTTTTGGGTTCCTGCAGTTATTACTAGAGACAGTAACAAGCTGCCTGTTATATCAAATTCAAAGAGCCTTCCTTGGGACTTAGACAAGGAACATGACTAATTTGCAGCATTAGGACCTGCAGTTAAATATATTTATTCACTAAAAATATTTCCTTACATCTAAAGTAATTTTAAATCTTTGTATTCTCCTACTTTTTTTTTTCAGTTCCCAATCTGAACTGACATTTAACTCAAAAGAGTGCTAGTTTCCTTTCATGCTATAGGAAGATGTTGGTTATCTGCCAAGATAAATTCTTACCACTGGCTTTAGGCAATTTCTCAGAGGTCACGAGTGTATTTTTAGGCTGGGATTTTAAGATAAAATGCCCAAGTCTTACTGCAACTCATCAAGGTTAGAAGACCTACTTTACTTAAGATTCCTTAAATATATCAGTTTTAACTGATTTCTTTTTTCATTGCAGAAGAAACGCCATCCCTTCTCCAATAAACTTAGAATTTTACTGATTAGAAATGTCAGGTAGTTTAGAATTATACAGAATTATATAGAACGAAGACTATAAAAAGCCAAAATAGGGAAACAGTTGGTGTGAGCTGTGAATGAGATGCCTAAAGTGGGCAAGTACTGATAAAAAAGATATGCTAGGAACCGACTGCTCTTGCTCAGACAAAGAACATTTAGATACAGACACTTGCAAAATACATAGAATTTTCTATGGGAACAGTAGCTGACATAAAATTCTTTAGGAAAAGTCTGTACAGAGCCAAAACCCCACCCCTCAAATGCCCAGAGGGTGAAACAGGAGGAGAGATTGATGCTCTGTCAAGGACCTATGCGTTGCACGCATAAAATTGCAGCTGTAGCTGTGTTGGTAAGCCTGAGAAGGAACACTGCAGAGTCTGCTTTCCACGAGTAACCCACCCTGGCCCAGGGTTCACAGCAGCCCAGCCCCAAGAGGGAAATCTGGGTCAGTTGTGCGTTGAAAAGCAGCCGAGTGATGCTGCCTGCGTGCCCGCTGCTCCCCTGCTGCGGTGCTGTCCCTCCGGGCAGCAATCAGCTTTTGTGCCCATGGCTCGGCTTCCTCCGAGTGCTCCTTTGCTCCATAGTGCAGTGCATGTGCTGGCTGAAACACAACCAGTGAGCCCCCAGCCCGGCACAAGAACAACCTCAGCTCATTTGTATGAGAATCACAGGCAGCACAGGTTACCGGGACGCTTCTGGCTCTGATGGCAGAGGCAACTCCGCCTGAACTATGAACTGCCCAACACAAGCACAGTCATTTTCTCCCTTCTTCCAGAGCGTAGCCAAGCCCTTCTGTCTGTACACAACTGCGAGTCTGAGGTCTCAAGGGACTTAGTAGTATTTCAATCAAACTAATGAACATCATCTTTGAATAGAATGTGTGTCACTGACTCCTGATCACACCGCAGCCAGAAGTAGGATATCAAGTCCGTACATACTTCTAACAAGCTCTTCTATAAAGCAGCGAAAAATTATCATGAAAAAACCCCTGAACTAACTTTTTCTGGATTCTAACAAGTTCTTAGTTGCTCCAGTCATATTTTATGTGTTATCTATTGCTATTTAGGTGTCCATTTCCACAACAAAGGCTCTTATCCTCACAATGCAAGTTAAATTCCTTTGACATACTAATTTCACAAAAGAAAAGCAAAAGTGTTGATGTAATAAGATAGATTGGCAAAGTATTACTAAAATCAAAACACTTCAAAGTCACACTGGGAAAAACTAAAAAATAAACAAGAAAATTAAAAATATAAATAATTTTAAGTGTGAGATCCACATAAACGGGAAATATGGAGTGGAGCATTCTTGTGCCCAGGCTTACAAAGTCTGCACTGCTCACCACAGAGTACATTTGGGTTAAAAGGCACTTGAGCTATTGACCGTGCTCGTTCTGGCCATAATCTCAGTTTATAATCATAAATAACCTTAGTTCTATGATTTATTTCTTATTTACATTAGGACCTCTATGTGTATCCTTAGATATTTTTTCATATTTACTCAAAATATTGCCTGTACTTCCACAGACAGCACTGGCCATGGGCAACTATTAAATGGTGCTAAAATGGATTTGCTACTGGCTCTTCTGTCCAAAATAACAGAAATATTTATGGTAAACTCTAGGGACAAGACAAATTTAAAGGGTTTTCCAGCTCGGCTTCACAGACAGAATGGTTAAGTTTATAATGTAAAGTTGGTTCTAAACGAATCCATACTGTTAGTTTTATCAAGCTGTGACATTTCAGAGATCTCATGTCTTTAGGTAAGAGGTGACTAGATCTGGCTGAGTTTTATCCCAGCTGGGATAAATGTGATGATGGGGAGAGTTAGTCAGGTCTGAGCTAGGAATCAGTAAGCAACAACAGACCCAGCTCTCGTCTCTCAAATTTTGTAATAAACTTTCCAAAGTTGATTTAACCACTGTTGTAAAGCTAATTCCCCAGAAGATTGTTCTTTCAGTGGTTATTCAGCATCTAGCAGCTGACAGGAATGTTTAATTTTTCACTAATTTGGGTGAAATTACAAAAAGGTAGGAGATTAAATAAACCACAGCCCAGTTTGTCCTCAGCTTGCAACTTAGAACATAGTTGCTCCACCTTCAATGGTTTTTTCACCTTTCTGTGCCTTCAGTTTCTCTGTTTTGTCTGTTCAGACTGAAAAATTGTGGCAGCAGGTGCTGATTTTTACTCTGTGTTTGCACTGTCTCCAGTATCATGTCACCCTAATTGTGCCAGGAACATTCATGTCCTAACGTAGTATAAATAAAAAGAACTGTGATCGCAGCCCTGAAATAAGCCAACTCCACACAACAGTTTGTTTACTTGGGATATAAAACCTCCACATCCTCAGGCAGAAAAAAAATCAAGGACTCCATTTGTTTATGCTCCCAACAGACAACTTTTGTATATTTTTAGTTTATTCAGAGAATTAGTGTCAATCAGATGGCAAAAGTCCTCCACTGGTCCAGGCTGGGCCAATCAGAAAAGGTGGTAACACCTTTAGGATAACATATTTAAGGAAAAAAAAAAAAGGTATTGTGCAGACGTAACTACAGCCAGAGAAGAGCAGATTGAGAACAAGGAGTGGAACAACTTGCAGACACCAAGGTCAGTGGGGAAGGAGGAGGAAGAAGAGAAGGTGCCCCATTGTGCTGGAGCTGAGATTCCCCTGGACGTAACTACAGCCAGAGAAGAGCAGATTGAGAACAAGGAGTGGAACAACTTGCAGACACCAAGGTCAGTGGGGAAGGAGGAGGAAGAAGAGAAGGTGCCCCATTGTGCTGGAGCTGAGATTCCCCTGCAGCCCATGGTGCAGAACACGGTGATGCAGCTGGGCCCCTGCAGCCCATGGATGTCCAGGGGGATGCAGAGATCCACCTGCAGCCCATGGAGGAGCCCCACACCAGAGTAGGTGGATGCCTGAGAGGAAGCTGTGAACCTGTCCATGACGGAGCAGAGTCCTGGCAAAGATCTGCAGACCCATGGAGAGAGAAGCCCATGCTAGAGCAGGTTTCCTGCTAGGACTTGTGAGTCCATGGGGACCCACACTGGAGCAGCCTGTCCTTGAAAGACTGTACCCCATGAAAGAGTGGCCCACATGGCAGCAGCTTGTGGAAGGCTGCTCCCCATGGGATGGGCTCCAGGTGGAGAAATTAATGAAGAATTGTCTCCTGGGGGAGGGATACCATGCTGGAGCAGCAGCAGAAATGACATGCAATTAAGTGATCTAATATCCATTCCCTGTTTTCCTCTGCCACTGAGGGGGAGGAGGTAGAGCTGAGACGAAGTAAGGGGTGGGAGAAGGTGTTTATAAGGTCTTATATTGCTTCTCATTATCGTGCTCTGATTTTGTAAGTAGTAAATTCAATTTGTATCTCTAATTCCAGCCTGTTCTGCCCATAACAGTATTTGGTGACTGAACTCTCCAGGTCCTTATCTCAATCCATGAACCTTCATTATATTTTCTCTCCCCTGTCCAGTTGCAGAGGGGAGTAATAGAGCGGCATTAGTGGGTGTCTGGCATCCAGCCAGAGTCAACCCACTACACTTGTGCATTTTCTTGTTTCTATCTGTGAAATGGCAGAAGAAAACTGTCAGCAGTAAGATGCAGCTGACTCTTCTATTACAAACCCAGATGCAGGCTTCCAAAAAGTTTTGGAATGAAAAAAGCATGTGGGTTTTGGTTTTTTGTTTTGTTTTGTTTTTTAGAAAGAACATTTCATGTCATGAAACTGCTTACAACACAGTATGTTTTAGCAGAGTTTTAAATAAATGTGACATTTTAAAGGACAAGACTCTCTGAAGTTTCAACTTATACAAAGGCTATATTGGTTCACAGTATACAAATAAATCTTGCAGTGGTTGAAATACCATGCTCCCAAAAATATTGGAACACTGTCAGCAAAACTGTCTTGAGTACTTACACAGACAAGTCACATTTATTTGGATGGAGCTTTTCTTTACTACAAATTCTCCACCTTGCCTAAAGATGGCAACTCTTGCTTTCTGCAACAATACAAGGTGAAACACTACTAGGAGGAGGTTTGCATGATTTCAACAATGTCAAAATGGTTTAGTTAGCACTAGAAAGAAAAATTTTTTGGTGAAAACAAAATTTTTGGTGATAAAAAAATCTTTCAAATGTAAATTCATAAAGAATTTTGTAAGTTCCCAGAAGAATTGAAACAACAGAGGTGAAATTCGACCAGAACAAGATAATAATACCCAAGTAAAGTGGTATGCTAGGAAGATGAGTGAATAGAATGACATTGCAATGACAGGATGAAAGTATCCTCAGCATGATTGTCCCAAATATAAGTGAAACCCTAGAAAAACAGTGCTTAAAATATGTGTGTATATATATATATATATACATTCAAAAACTTAATGTCCCAAAACATCCTTTCTCTGCACTTAATCTACATACATAACTATGCCTACAGTTTTTAGAAATAGATGTACTGCCTCAGTTTAACAAAAGATTAAAAAGAGTTTTGCTCAAAATAGGACACAGTTCAAAGAGCAAAGATAAGGCATCCTAGTGGAGAAAAAATTGTTAATGTTCATTTGATATGAATTCAGTGAGGAGTAGAGTAAAACATAGGTGTCATATGTGGGAATCACAGATAAATTAATGGAGCATGAAGTGTGTGCTTAGAGTTCTCACCTGGGTGTAACTGCTAGAGGTAGACAGAAACGTGGTCACCACTGAGAGCAGCTGTCACAGGGAGAGGATCCCATCCCTGGCTGGGGCACTTTCCAGGTTTCACAGTGCTCGGGAGAGCAGCTCCTAGCACTGCCCTCAGCAGCAGATGATGTTAAGCATGGTTGAATCAATTAGCATATACTTCTTTCTTCAATACCCCAACCAATTAAAAGGTCTTAATTTCCTCCTTTCATTATTACACTTTGGCTGTTACCAGATGGCACAAAACTCTTACTTCTGGGTCCAGGGCTGGACAAAGTTCTTACCTGAAAAACTGAGGACTTACAGCAGCTTTGGCTAGGCTGGAAATGCTATATTTTCTATGCTGCTATGCCATTGGTACCAGAATGATATTTTCGTTCTGTATACAACAGACATATCAGTATAGATTGACATGTTTTTCTGGTTCCTCATGTGGTGTCTGAAACAGCAGAGAAACAGAGTATGCACTTTTTTGAAAATGTGTGACATTTTTATTCCCTACTAAGGGACCACCAATTGATTCTGAGGTCCTTAAGAGTGCTCAAAATCCTTAGGATGAATTTGTGGTTGTATTACAACTCAGTTCACAGACTAATAGATTTAACAATTTTCCTATTGCAGTCTCCCACAGAGAGTGGGAAAAACCCCTTTGTGCAACAAGGAGCAACTCCTTCCATCATTATCAATCATAAATCATTAAATATTTTATATTATTTGTGTTAGAAATAAATGCCATATGAGAAAGTATCTATTTAAATGATGCATTTTAATTCTCTTAGACTATTCATCTACAATTTCTACTACATAAATTGCATTTCTGCTTTTGTTTTGTTCTTTTTCTTCCAGTTTTCTGATTAAAAGTTTTACAATAATTTCTAATTGTCTTAGGAATTTGTTTGTTTATATACTCCCACCCCAACTCACATACCCTGCTTTCCCCCACTAGATCTGCAATTCATTCCTTTAGACAAGGGAAAATATCTATTTCTGTGTGCAGTGTTCCGAGAAGTCGCTGTGCTACTACTCCTGTTAAGTAACACACACAGTTCCCACTTACTGCATACTTTTGTTTTGAGACTTTGATGTGTACATACTGAGCATAGATGGAAAATGAGTCAATGCTCCAGACAGACACATTCCTTTTTGGATGTAATATTGCTGCTGATATTCAAAACTTACCAGAGTTCCTCCAAGTGCCGTGTAATGAAGATTACAATAACTTAGAAAATTTTTTTCATTTTCTGTTACTTTCTACTCTAGCAGGTGAAGAATTATCTAGTGTCCCAGTATTTTCTAGGGAAGAAAAAGCCTCAGATAAATCCCCAAATTAACACTGCTTGGATTCACAGAGGTAAGAGTGTCTGCTCAACAGAAAATCCAGAATTAATATATCACTGCATACCACTGCCATCTACTGAAAGTGGAATATGCTGAAAGTACTCATGCATATCTTCTTGCTCTGTGAGCAGAGTTTACCATTACCCTGCCTAATGAGAGCCCTTTCAGTTCCCACAACACAAAGTATACTCCAGAGCTTAAGGGTTACACATAGATTGCAATTAAGAATTCATAATTAATGACTTGGTCAATTTATCCTCTCAAAGAGTAGACATAAACACTATTCCAATATTGGACTGATTTGCTGTCCATAAAATTTTTGTTTGGCAATACAACTTTATTTATACAGAAAATGGGAAGACACATTGTGATATATTATAGTACCTCATTAGTCAAGTCCTAAAATGCTACTTCTGCTGCCATGTCTAATAAATGCTTCCATGTTTAATTATTTGTCCAGGCTTGAAAAAGTGCTTCTAAGGATACTTAAACCAATGACTTAACATTTACTTGCCTTGGTATTCATTCCAGTAATATTTTTCTGATGTGAACATGGCAAATAATACTCTTCTTAAATGCAGAGTAATTGATATATTTTCAAAGTCTCCCAACTTTAGTTATGAACACAATATCTGGTCTTCTATATATAAATTTTTAAGGTTTTATTTTAGAACATTCGCCATAAACTTGAGTAATGGAGTGGGCTGTGACATCAGGCAGTTTAGAAGTACAATGGAATGACCCCAAAGAGAAAGCCTACCAGGGTCTGCTTTCATAATGTTGATGAAGTTTACCATGTCAGCCACATTGTCAAGAGTATTACATTAAAAAAATCAGTTATTAGCACAGTTGTTAGCACAGTTTTATTTAGCACAGTTGCTATTAACTGTGCTAAAAAGATGGGTGTAAAAGGAAACACTAGCTTCCAAAATCAGTCTGGCATTTAGTCACGATTTATATTTTTGTCCTCTTTGCTCTAGAGTCAACCATTCACTCTTATCCCAGAATGTCTACTCACATATGTCCCATCTCTCTTACTCACCCTTGTAAGCCTTATCTGCACCAGCTGCTCCCTTAAAACCAGGGGAATTAATATCCACAGGACATTCAGGAGCATAACTGCAATCAACTTGGTTCTACCAAAACAGCAGTACTGCAAATACTGGATATTTGAAAAACTGTGCAAATTATTGTACAATGGGATTCCTAAAACTGACCAAAAACCCCAAAACAGATAAGGACACCTACAACGGTAGTAAAATGTGAAAATTAGCGTGTTAAAAACATAAAAAGAGAAAAGGCAAACAGCTTTCCTAATTCTGCTTAGTTTTTGTCTGCAGATCTATGTTTATAGGTCCTCATAAAATTTGTTTGATAGATTGACACATGCATGCTACAGATGCAAATAGATTTGAAGTATTTCAAATTTCTCATTATTCACCTTTTGCTTGGAATGGAATATTCATTATTTCTTTTAAGATTTCTAAAAATAGTCTTGAAATTTAATTTGAAGTGCTGCCTTTTAACAGTGACCAGAGTCAAATTCTGCTTTCACTGATGGTTGTATACTCTCTCTCATTCATCAACACCTCATTCATGTAATTGCGAGAGAATTATGGAAAGCATTTTTTTGCTCAAGTAGTTTTCAGCTTTATTGTTATTGCAGAGACCTTCAGGTGGATATCAAGAAAACAAATGGACAATGTGAGACACTTATTTTCAGTTGGATTTATAGAATTTATTTGAGCAATGAGGCAGTAAACTTTAGGAACACTGCTATAAATACTATGGAAAATTCTATACATACTGTAATATAAATAATAACACAAAAGATGTGACTTGGATCTTTCTTCAAGAATAAAGAGGTACTTATTTATCTCTAATAACTGATAAACAGGCAAGAGAAATCTTACATTAGCTAGGCACATTCCATTTATTTGAAAAAGGTTATGAACAAGATTCTTGGATGTGCTTCCCGAAATAACAGATAGCTGGATTCAATAAATCCCATAGGCTTCAGCCAAATGACTCAAAGTGTGAAATACCAATTTTAATTCAAAATAATTATCTCAGTTATGTTTTATGTTCTATTATCCCCATTGGATCATTGTCTGTGAACACCTAAGAGGGATAATTTCTACTTAAATCCCTACTACTACCTCTCTCCTGGAGTCCTGATTAAATTCTACATCTTACCTAAAAATGATGCAAGCTTGTAAACCATGAAACAAAACATGTTCTTAAACCTTGAGAATAAGTACATTTATTTGCCACAGTGTTTTATCACTAAATTCTCCATTCTTTTTTTTCTGCAAATCATTAGAGTCAGTTTCTGAATTAATTCAGTTTACTTACTACTACATAAGAAGTGCATGGGATTAGAAATTAAATGTCTCAAGGTCCTTGCCACATTTCTGGCAAATCTGTAAGTCACATCCTACTGATTCAGCAGTAGTTTTAATGAAAAAAATGCCCAATGTTCAGGCCCTTTTTGGATGTTTCAAACTGTAAAACATCACTGTTTTTAGGAAAAGCAAATGAACTTCAGTGCACATCATGAGACAGATAACTTTTAAAGCAGCCCATTTTTTTCAAGTTTCTCTTTCTGAAGCACCAGAGCCACAATTATGCTGCTGTCTCAGAAGGCATTATGTGCTCATTTCTATGCTAAATTTATATTCTAAATTTGTGCTCATTTGTATTCTAAATTTTCTTCACTGCTGCAGTTTTTTTCTCCATTCATCTGTGGTAACAAATGAATGAAGTCTTTTTTGAGAAAGCAAGACCTTCAGTCCTGTAATTCTTGTACCTCTCTATTAAACATCAGAGGCCATACTGAGAGCAGATTGCCCTGGCCAGGGATGCTGTGCTATTGCAGCTGGGATCATGGCAGTCTCGCAAGCACAGTCCATCCCAAGCACAATGTGGGATGGACTGTGGGAAACCTGCCTTCTTGCATGCAAGTGCAGGAAGGAGAAGCGGCCCAAAGTCCTCTGAGAGAAACTTTTGTCTCCAGGTTTTCCTATGTTTCAGGTGAAATCAATTTTTCAATAAAAGCTTTCACAAAATCAGATCAGTAAGAGTAAACAAAGCAAACACATACTGATTTTACTTGACTTTGCTTTTTCATTGTATTATGCTGCTAGTTGGAAAGAATACAGAAGTTCTTTCCTTTCCCAGCTTTCTGATGAACTCCTAGACCCATCTTTGAGATACCACAACTGTTCATGTAGTCCCAGTTTCCCACTCTCTGTGATCCACATCACCATATGGTTCAAAAGTAGAAGCACCTGTGACAGTGCAAGGGCAGAGACTGAAAAATTCATCCAGATGTAAGAGGAGAAAAGTAGGAGAAACAGGCATAGGAGTATTTGGTGTTCATCTTGTACCACTTGGAGCACTTTCAATGGATACAAAACACATTCCTACCTTTACTCATACCGAGGTCAATCCTTCAGAAGCTATGGAGGACAACTATATTTAACCAAGGCCCTTTAGTAGACTTAGAAGCAGAAAAGGTTGACTTGCAATCAGAGGAGGATGACACAGATCTGTTCACATCCATGGTGAAGACCCAGACAGATCTTTCCCCCACGCTTCCCCATCCCTGCCCTACTCTTGCCAAGCCATTGCCCTTTGCCTTCTCCCGTCTCTTGTGTTCTGCTTGGCCTCCACGCCTTGTCTGGACTCTGCTGAGCTGTGAGTGGGAGCACAGAGTGACAGGAATAGCTGTGAAGACAACTAATGGCATGAACAGTAATTCCAGGGAGGCCTTCCCACCTCAGCAGAGCAATGACTATTTACAGCCTGAAAGGGTTTGCCAGCCACCAGTTCAACATCCTCTTAAGGGCAACAGATTATCCCTAGAGCTGGCTCCTCCAAGACTGGGCACTGAACTCTGGGAAGGGCATAACCTAAAGCTGGAGGGAGCAACCCACTCAAGCTACAGAAGCGACATTTAATCGTGTCTGAAGTGTCAGGATAGGTGGACTGGGAATGAATGGGGAGGATAGTTTGTCCTGCTGTGAACTATTCATGTTTTTCAACACTGGGAGTATTATGTTCCTCCTCTTCCCCTCAAACTTTGATTTTTCTTTTATTAATTCACCATTTGTGGAGGAAACATAATTGCTCGCTAAGTGCTTAGACACTTTCATTTCTCAGAAAAAGAAATCACAGCTCAGTTCTGGTTAAAAGACTGCTGTAATGTATTATCACCATCATGAACTTGAAGAAGCTGAGCCCTAGCTGCAGTATGAATGCAGAAATCAGCACATAAGAGCTGCCCTATCTAAATTAGAATATTTCCCACAACATCTTCCAGATATGTCTAGGATTATGATACTAAATAATTTTTCTATGCTCTGTTCCTTTATAATGTATCAGTTACATGCTGTACCAAGTCATTCATCATCCAGACAGAATTTGTACAAATATATGTTAGTCTATAAATTGGCGGTAGATGTTTCCAAACATTTTTTTTTCTGTCACACATCTCCCAATATTTCACCTTGTCAGTAGTACTATGTAAAGGATCTTAGCAAGATAATGGAAATATACTTTAATTGCACACTTGAAGCCTTCTCCCAAAACCATCCCATTGGTCAGTCAGCTCCAGGTAATTTAATTTTGGTTGTAACTAAAAATTCTTTTCAATTTTTCAGGTGCCAGTGTCCTTCTTTGGATAGTTTCCTCACTCCTATAAAGCCTTCGTGATTAAATATGGTTTGTTGGTTTTGGTTTTTTTTTTAATTTTTAATAGAGAATTTTAAAATACTAAAGGAAGCATTCATTAGTATAAGATTAAAAATGGTGAGACTGAAAACATCTTCTCATTTTATTCATAAAAGTAACAGACATCTCTTAGGTGTTCATTACAAGAAAAAAAAATCTCTGTGAAGTTATAGGTCTTTCAAAACTATAGTTACCCAAGCGGATATTTATAAGCTAATGTCTTTGAGTTGGGGCACAGGTGTAATTCCAAGAGTGAGCTGTAATGGAAGACTACAAAAAAGGGAGGAAAATAAGTGTACATCTCAATGTATCTCTTTGAGGCTGGCAACTGTCAAAAACCACTGTCTGAACTGGGAGTTCCAATTGCCGTGCTTAGTAGCAGAATCCACTGTTTGAATGTTAAATTTTGGAATAAAAACCTAAAGCAACTAAGGAAATGGGTTCTGTTTAGAGTCTTAGCTTATGTTTACAGCAATAAACCACAAAGCAGTTGTGTTAGAAGCAGCTCTCTGGATTCCTGGCTTATTATTCTAGGAGCTGGTGTATTCTCAAATAACACATTTTTGAGACTGAAAAACGCTGGAAGGAGAGTATGCCCTGATTCTGTTCTCCTTGATTTCAACAGGAGCAAAACCAGGTCCTCAATCTGTGTGTAATTCACATGATCTACTTAGCTAAACAATTAAGTCACAGCTCTGACATCTGATATTTATTTTAAGTTCTTTGAGCCAGATTCTCTTTTCTGAGCCAACCCTTTTTTCTGTTCTGTGGCACAGAGGCTACAACAACCATGGATTCTCTCATCTGGAGATTCTACCAGCATGAATGTCTTTACCTGTTTGGCAAAATCAGCTTTCATGTTATTTCCTCCTCTATTTCACCCTTTGAATCTTCACCATACTCTTAGGAGAAAGTACATTACTAGGCCTGGGCTACACTCCTCATTGCTTCAAATATCCCTAGCCTGTATACTTGCCTCTTCAAATTAAACCTAGATGGTTAATTTGAAATAATCCTTAGGCTATTGTAATTGAGGTAATAGTCTGCTCTAGTGCTTCTTCTGTAGTATTTCAGAAGACATACAACTGAGGATCCTTCCAAGGTGTGTTACCAGTGAGATACCTCAGAAGCTCTAAACCCATCTGGGTCACTTCTATCTGTGCAGGCCATGCTTAATAATTTAGTCATAGTGCAAGTTCATCCCTAAAGAGCCTCAATCTAAGCACGCCAACTTCTTAACCCCCATCTCCACTCTAGGAGAGCAGAGGCTGTGTCAAAGGATAATCTGAAGACAGGTTTAACAGAAAAATCCCCCACAAAATGAATAGAGTGCTTGTCAGCCACTGCCTGAGTGGGTAACCTTATGGCTTCTTCTCCATTATTGTAGGGGATGCATGCAATGAAAAGAACTTTAGGTGAGATCAGTTTAATGGAGATGAAAAAAATCAGGATGCAGATTAACACTGCACTTATTTGAGTCTACTTTAACCAGCAATGCAGTGTGGAACTGATCTGCTGGGAAATGAGGATGCTCACAGAGGGACTGCCTCCTATGTGTGCTGTGGGAAGTAATGCACAAAAATATTGTGAAGGGACCACCAATTATTCAAACTTTATCCACACCTTTGAATATGTTCAGATTGTTAAGGAATTAGTCAAGGATCTGAGTCCAATCTCAAGATGCACTCACATCCTAATCCCTTACGCCTGTGCTCTTTTATGATTAACTAAAATCTGGAGTTTTCCACAAGAGAGCTGGTACATAGCGTAGGCCACAGCTCTTCTCCAGGGTCACACAGTGACTTCAGTGTCACAAACAGATATTTTCTCATTATAGACTCTGCCTTGGGCAGCTAAAGAGTCATTGATTTCGGAGGCAACTGTAAACTGGTAGCAAACAGAAAAAACAGGTTTATCAAATGGAAAAAAAAAAAAGGAATAAGTATGGAAAGTGTGGTTTCTAAGAAAAAATTAAAGGTCTGCTTGGGCATCTCACTTATTTTGTTGTATTCCCCTTAGATACCACATATCTGGGGAGAATTCTATTCTAAGGTGTGAGTTCCAATGAACACTTACAATGTTCACCAAACAGCTACCTACCACACTTTTCTTCTAAACACAATATAATGGTCAAAAAAAGTAAGCCTCAGAGTTTCATGTGCAGAGATTTTTGGCCAAGGAAATGGGTCAGCTTGGGAGGTAAACAACATCAAAGAGAGCAACATTTAGAAAGCAGCAGCCTCTTCTGATTCAATGCTTTTTAATCAGCTACTTTCCAATAATTCATTAAGACTTGAAAAAAGAGATTGAAGCATTGGCTTCTTCTAGGGCTTCAGCCAAGCATAATGAAATTATACCAGGATATATTTACAAGGTTGGATATCTTGAACTCAGCTGTAATTATGTTTATTAGTAATTCTTCAATAGCTGCTCAGAAAGCATATTTGTATTAGTTAATCCTTGCCTGTGGAGACCCTTATATTAGCTTGGCAAAAGAACATTAAGAGGGATGGATTTCTCTTTTTTTCCTCTCAGCAAATCCCTGTTTCCATCAGAAAATGCTATGGGATCAAGAAATAAGCCAATTGTAGTGGTATATGGTTACTTTTCTGCTATTATTATTAGCGATCACTTTAGAAAGCAGTTAAAACCAGAAAGGATAAAGGTTTTCTGTTAAGTTTTCATTTGAAATATAAAAAGTTATTTAACAACTATACTTTGTATTATGAGACTCTGGAAGAGCACCACATATTTACAGATAGGCACTATGTGCATACTTCATCCTTTTTCTTTTCTCCTCTGGCAGAGAAGTGAACATGTAAAACACTAAAATACATACTTATTTTGAAAAGTAAAGAAAAAAATCTCAAAATTATTACAGATCTGATGTATCAGTTTAAGCAAAAGATCCCTCTTTTCAAAAGAAAATCTAATAAACAGGATGGCATATCCCTCAAATAATTGAAATGAGAAAATGTAGGGTATTATGAAACCCTTGCAATTTTGAATACTAAGATGTGAATATGTACTTCCCCCTCTCCAAGAGGAAAGATTTATTACAATGCTAACTGTTCATTAAACTTACAAAAGGATAATTCACTGAAAATAATGAGACATACAGAAAAGACTGGTTGAACTATCCAAGGCACTATTTCCTGAAGCTATCTTTCCCTATTCAAGGGGTTTTTTTCTATAACAGAAAACAATTTTCATTAATTCATCTATTAGCTACTTGGAATCACTAACCTATCAAGATATTTCAGATGATATTTCAGATGAATCCGGAGACTCCAGATTATTCCTGGAAAGTTATTGGAGGGCTCCTGACTGAAGGCAAAACCACTCTTAGAATAAGATTCAGAGACTACATATCTGTAAGTATTAAGAGGAAATTCACTTTGTGCAATTCTGCAGGACTCTATGCAAAGCACTCTGCTTTAGCTATCACGGCTGCTAATAAATGTAGATTCTGGAATATTTGCATAAATTAAACACAAGAACAGCTGCAATACATCAAAGGCAATATATGAACTAGTTGAATCGACTGAATGAAAACTGATGACATGTGCTTAACTGCATACAAGCCAAACTCAGCACTGACAGACACAGGCAAACTCTGTTGGTGTGAAAGGAAATAGAATCGAGTTTGCCAGAGCTTAATTAGACCCTGCTCTTTTTTCTAAATATGAATAGGCTCCAGGTTGATTGCTGTGCAAATGGTAATGTTTAACTGTACTTTACATTTCCTGTGCTTGTTTTAGAAATGTTTCTATTTCTTTCTGAATTAGAAGAGGTACAGACTGTCACAAATGGATTAGTAATACACTATTTCTCCATAATAGATACATTATTCTAAACTACTACTTTAAATGTGTTCCCAGGGATCATATGTCAGGTTTATACTCAGGCTAAGGTCATATTACCCTATCATAGGTACATAAGGAGACCGCTTATAAAGCATTACTAAGATCAAAATATTTTATGTGAGTGTTACATATAAATGAATCAAAGATAGTGAGCTACTTAGACATACTACTATTGGAGGTTTTATCTTCATAAACAAGTGTAATACACATGCAAATATACATTTCAGTGGGCCAAAAGGTGCTGAGCAGAAAGAGCTAACCTTAAATAAAAAAGCAGAAAACACTTTCTATAGTCTGTGACTGAGCAACTTTAATATTTCCCTGATTTGTTAATACCACTGTCATTGTTATAATATTCTGGCATTCTGAGATAGAGTGTAACTGCAGAGAAAGTGCTACCCTTAATACTTGAGAAGCTGTCTGTTTATTCCAAGATAACACAGAATCACAGAATATCACAGAATGTCTAGGTTGGAAGAGACCTTCAAGATCATCGAGTCCAATCCATGCCCTAAGACATCAACTAGATCATGGCACTGAGTGCCACATCCAATCTCTTTTTAAACACATCCAGGGATGGTGACTCCACCACCTCCCCAGGCAGACTATTCTGGAACTTAATCACTCGTTCTGTAAAAAACTTCTTCCTAATGTCCAACCTGTATTTCTCTTGATGCAGCTTGAGACTGTGTCCTCCTCTTCTGTCAGTTGCTGCCTGGACAAAGAGACCAACCCCACCTGACTACAGCCACCTTTCAGGGAGTTGTAGAAAGTGATAAGGTCACCCCTGAGTCTCCTTTTCTCCAGGCTAAACACCCCCAGCTCCCTCAGTTGTTCCTCACAGGGTTTGTGTTCCCAGCCCCTCACCAGCCTCGTTGCCTCCTCCGGACGTGCTCCAGCGTCCCAACGTCCTTCCCAAACTGAGGGGCCAGAACTGGACACAGCACTCAAGGTGTGCCCTCACCAGTGCCAGGTACAGAGGCAGAATGACCTCCCTGCTCCTGCTGGCCACACCATTCCTGATACAGGCCAGGATGCCCTTGGCCTCTTCGGCCACCAGGGCACACTGCTGGCTCATGTTCAGTCGCTGTCACCAGCACCCCCAGGTCCCTTTGTGCCTGGGCACTGTCCAGCCACACCGTCCCCAGCCTGTGGCACTGCAGGAGGTTACTGTGGCCAAAATGTGCCAAAACTCAGCACTTGGACTTATTAAACTTCATCTTGTTAGACTCTGCCCATCCATCCAACCGTTCCAGGTCTCTCTGCAGAGCCATCCTACCCTCCACTTAACATATTTGTAATAGTTAATCTCCAGATTTTCTCCTTCTCTCACTCCTTGTTCTGACAGGAAAGAAACAGCTATCCCAGCCAAAAGTAAAGACGGCTTTTCTGGAGGTGCTGCTCAGTTCTGGGACAGTGGACTTCAGTATAAATGTGTAGTTTGGATTTATTTCAAGGATTTTTAAAGCCCTGAGTGCATCTTATATAAGTGATCTTCCATATTCCCATGCAGCTGAATCACACATCCCCGCACAGAGTGACTCCATCAAGTAATGTAGAGCCACCCTTTTCATGAGAAGTAGATCTGGGTGTAAATTTGCTGTACCTTTGCCAGTCCTATCCACACAAGTTATTTATTTTGTAGTAATCACTTTTCTGAAAGCATGTAAGTTGCCTGATATTTGGAAAAGTGACTTGGTACTGAATAAAGGGGGAATCTGTATATGTTATCTTCAGATACAAAATCTGGCATTTGATCATATAACAATGGGAAGCCCAAACGGTGGGCTAATTTACTACTGACCAAGAGGTCCAATCAAACTTTAGGTGTATAGTACCAAATGCAAGCAATTAGCCTGTTCTAGATTGCTTTCTGACCCAGAAGATTTCCCTGAAGGCCACAAGAAATCCTCTTCTTAGTATGTCTCAGCCATAACTCTTTGTTTATTGTGTAAAAGACAAGTTCTGAAAATCTTTTTCCTAAATTTCCTAAATTGAAATTTCTGCAACAGCAGAGAAGTCTCTCATGTGTTAGGCATGCTATGTCATTAACAGACTAAGAAGTAATTACTCTATCATGATTAGAGTAATAACATCACAGCTATCTCCTTACTTATTTTAATCCAATGGGATTTAAGGGTTTTACTAATCCAGGGCATACATCCACTACTGCCACATATACTGACAAGGATGCATTTTCTAACACTTCAACTCAAAGTCATCATAAACAGTGCAGGTTAAGGAAGGAACATTGTCTGTTTTCCTGTAAGGAAAACAGGATTTTTTTATTTTGCTTTTCACTTTATTTTACAGGCTTGAGTAAAAAAGGAGAAAATAATTTGAGTAGCAAAACCTTAATTAGATTTCTGCTATGTCACTCAGGATGCTGTCTAAAATCTGCAAGGAACATGACAACAATTGCTTTGCTGATTCAACTTCAAATGTTTTTCTTTAAGCCAAAGACAAAGATTGCAAATCATGTAGTAAGATAACACGTACTAAAATGTAATTGAACCAACTTACTTGAATTGAGAAAGAAAAACTTAATAGACTTTAAAAAACAACAACAAACTTACCAAAAAAGTTTAAATAATCTTAGAATTCAAAACTGTGCCTTTACCATGAGTGGTTTTTGCTTGGCTACATACATTTTAACTGTGTGCTTAAAAACAACACATTAGGATCAAAAAGTAGCCACAATTTGTAACTCCAAACAGTATTTTTCACTGGTGTTAAAGGCTATATTAAACAAACACATTTTTAAGCACTCTTTTTGTAAAATCAGTGGAGCACTGCACATCCATGATTTTTTGCACAAGCAGACATAATAAAACATAGGATAAATCAAAATGGCCACTAATCAATCAAATGCTTGGATCTTTCATGTGT
The DNA here is from genome assembly GCA_013396995.1 of Dicaeum eximium. Classification (NCBI taxonomy): domain Eukaryota; kingdom Metazoa; phylum Chordata; class Aves; order Passeriformes; family Dicaeidae; genus Dicaeum; species Dicaeum eximium. The sequence goes on from VWZP01001133.1 coordinate 1,084,252, forward strand.
TAAATCTTGTTTATAACCTAAAGAATTGTGCCCTCAGTATGTAATCAATAGTCAATTAAACCCCTCACGAGAGCAACTGTTTTCCAATTGGCTGACATTAAAAACCCACAAAACTTGAGTAAATAGCCTCTAGGACTTAGACAAAAGTAGTAACCTCCAATTCACATGTGACAAAATGAAGCAGTCATCCTTAACTTGAATAGAAAAGCCTAACCATCAACCACCAAAACCAAACATAAGCAAACAACAGAGCTTTTTTCTTTTTTTTTTTTCAGTACAATGTTATCTGAATGCATGTAATGAAAAAGAAGATATTTACCCTGACTATGAAAGTGTACTTATTGGTATGTTTTAAAACATGTCTTACAAATTATTAATATAGGATAATGCTCCATTTCAGTTTTTGGGTATTTTTATTTCTGTGAAAAGTACTAGATAAACCTCTGAAAATGTTCTTTTTCTAGAAAACAGTGTTAATAAGTGGGACATGTTCCCCTTCCAAAAACTACTTTTTGGTCACTTGGAGAGATCTTCTTTAAGAATAAACTGATCTCAATGCAGACAGTAGCCTTACATACACTTTAGGCATGGAACCAGTCACCCTTTCTCTCTGCAGCCTTTCAGTGGCTCTTCTTGTAGATGGTGCATCTGTCTCGGGTATCTCATTGATTATAAAGTTCTGCTTAAAGCTTTCCACAGTGAGGACTACTTTGCAATTATTTTTATGCTGTTAAGCACTTTGGAAAATACAAGCCTTTATAATTCCCATTGGTCTTAATCACATGCTTAAATCACACGTGGGTCTGAAACATCACATCGTTCTCATACACATTGCCCTCAAACCTTATTACTTAAAAGAGGAGTTTGTGTGCCTAGATGGATGTATATAATTATCTTTTTATACCTCTCTCCCTGTATATATATTTATTTTAAAAGCAACATCATCTCCACATTTGAAGCAGTGTACTTTCAAGACTAAAGGCTATCTATCAAAGAATAAAGGGATTACAAAGCCTTATACCTGTGCACTGCCATTCTCCCACCTCTCAGAGGCTTTCCCTGGCAAACTAACACCTGAAATAACAAACCACAAAAAACACAGAGACCTGCCATTCTTTCTTGATAGAGAAATCAAATTGTGCATACTGCAAAGAAAAAAACACACAAAATATATCAGCTCTTCAGTTTGCTCACAGGCTCAGGGCCAAGCTAGACTAATAAAAAATTCATACTGCTTCTGAATTACAGATGATAATGCACGCAGATCTACTTTGAAACAAAACTTCTGTTTTCTTTGCTGTTTACTTCACTGCATATTGGAGAAGTCCTGGTGTACTTCAGACCCAGGCCTGGTGTACTACAGTGAAAATTCTGACATTCACTTTTTTGGGGCCAGAGCTGCTCACACTAGTAATTGGGTGTCTTGTCGCGCAAAATACAAGTTTTATAAAAATATGAAATAGGACTAAAATAAAACACAGAAGATCTCCTCATATTGATCAAAGCAATAGCTCAACAGAAAAGCTTTTCCATATGCTGACATCCTATGTTGCTCCTGGGACAGCACAGTGCACTCTGAAATGTTCACTGCTCAGGGTACTGCAGTTAAACAAGGTTTCTCCCTTTTTGTGCCAGGACAGCACAATGGCTCAGATAGTGAGTGCCCTTCACTGGGATTAATGGGAGTGAGAGCAAAGCCCCTTGGAGACCACTTTGTTTGAAGGACTGCTCTGGTACTTCACTATATTTTAGGTCTCCATGTATGCAACAGCTCTGTTTTATCTTTGCTCTCCCCCTCATCAGCTCTCAAGGTTGGTCCATATATTCTCCACCATGATATGGAAGACTTCTGTCTCATCCTAGATTTCAGATGCCTTTTGTTCTGTGGCCTGGCCCTGCTGCCTGGCAGTTATGTTTGCCAAACACAGAGTATTGCTGTTAAGAGTCATATTGCACAATACACCTAAAAACCCAGGCAGGCAGGGAAAGGAATGTAGCAGCGGTGTGACAGACCACAACGCCATTGTCACCCTGATTGATCCAAGCACTGTGCAGAACTGAAGGAATATACAGTCTCTGCAGCATCGGGGACTTCCTTCCATCACAGCAAATGCAAATCTATCCTGCCCACTTGTATTTTTTGGGTGGAACTGACACCTAACCATGGTACAAGCAGAGATAATGGTTCTTTCCACTGAACCCTCTGGGACTGTTTAAATTTCTGCCTCATGGTGTGGTGAGGTCCTCACAGCCCCTCTGATGCTGCCTCAGAAACCACTGGCCTGGGAAGCATATTGCCCTGTGGAATCTTCACTCCTCCCAGCACCCAAGCCAGCTGGCCTGTCCCAAGGACACTGCCATATAGATGTTCTGCTGAGAGAAACAGTATTGGATGATTCATTACATTTGTTGATTTATGAGAATATATTTTCTTTTAATCACTGGATTGGGAATATACAAACTTAGAATTTATTTCCAGATCATGTCCATCTCATTAAAAATAAAGATAAACAAGCCCCTTGCCTGTTTGGAATATGGATTATATTAATGTTTCAAAAGCAGAATATGCCTGGTTTTGTTTCAGAAAAGCCTACCTACCAACTTGACTGTAAAAATAATTGATTCAGAAATGTCAGTTACAGAATCAGGAATGATTAATATAAATCAGAATAATTTATTTGTATTTCTTAATGTAACAGTTATTCTTCTTTTAAACCAGTTTCATCCACTATTTTGCTAATTTCTAAGATAATGTGTTTTCAGTAAATGTGATTTTGGAGAATGTCATTTTTATTAACTCTCATCTTCTAAGTCTCCTGAATGCCCAGCAATTCCTATTAACACAATACAGTAAAAAAAACAAACAAACAAAACAAAAAAAACCCAGCTAGCTTATTTACAGGAATAATATCAGATGAGGCTTAAGTATTACAAAGAACACTCTGTTATGTCATGCCATACATTTTAATTTCTTAGAGACAAAGTTTACATTCCTCAATAGTCTCCTTTTTATATTCCAGATCTGTAATTACATTCACTGAAGTAGTTTAGTATTAGGCAGAGGAGGTCTTTCAGAATTAGGGACATTGAGGTATAATTATGACTGCAATTACAGGAGATTTTTAAGTGAGGAAAAAGAACAAAACTTTTCTTATGCCTTACATAGGATACATGGATTTGATTTAACCATAAACTAAAATAAACGTCAAACATATCTTTCAAATCTAATTCATGATGAATAATGGTTAAACTACCACTATGTCATAGGACAACTTACAGTTTTCTGCTGCTGATGTGTAAGAAATTTTGGCATAAAACTGAACTCGTAAGTGCAACCTCAATGTTTAAATATTTTGAGGGCTAAATTCTCTTCTGTGATATGTTATTCTAAATCTGAAGTGGATATGCTCAGGAGGCTAATTTGAACATACTCGTAAACTCAGAGCAATATTTATCTTCATTCCTTCATGCTTGAAAAATGACTGCTCAAAATGTTCTAAAATGTCTTGTTGGTCTCCCAGGACAAAAGGGAAATTTCAGACCCCCAACGCCTCTAAGTTCAGATAGCTCCTTTCTCCACCGTGGTGGGCAATATGTAAGGAAAGAATAGTCAAAGCAGATATTCTTATTTCTCAAGATTCTTTAAATCTAATTACATGGAAGCTATTCTGGATTTGAGGAAAGTGTTTGGATAAATGTAAGAAAATCTAAGAAGAATGACAAACTATTCTAGCTCCCCTGACGTGACATCCAAAAATAACCTGAAGCTGAATCTTCTCTTTGTGAAAATACGTTTTCTTCATAAAACAAAAGCTGACCACAGTTATGCATCAGAAGCAGGGAATAGTTATAAAAAAGATTACCCATTGAAGAGCTTAATCACTAAGATTAAAAAACTTTAAGACACTTCTTAGTGAAAAAAAAATAAGATCACACTCAAGCATAGAAACTTCATGGAAATCAGGCAAGTAAAGGATGTTATGACAGAAATTTTAATCCCACTGGATATAATAATTCAAGGGAACAACTTGTATTTTTAGTGACATCCTACCAGGAATCCTAGAAAATATGAAGATTGCTTTTTGGTTAGTTGGAATTTCTTCTAGAGGTACTGTTCAGAGTAAGTGCTCATTCTCATTAATCAGCTCACCACGAAAAACAGGGACAGATCTGTGTGAGATAAGACTTTTGAACATGTACCATATGTTCATATACCATATGGGATAAAAGAGTTAAGAAGTTGAAACAGCTAAAGTGATGGTCAAACTGGTATTTCTATTGCATCTGTAAGTGTCCTGGGTCATACAAGAATCATGACACAAATTTTCTAATGGTTAAGAAGCACATGACATGGAATATAACCCTGGTTATTAAGGAGCAAGAAAGACCTAAAGAGTCCTTTCCAGACAGGTCACAGCATCTCACTATCCCACACAGCTGGGCAGGTTTGTGTCCACTCTATTTCAGGCATGCCCCTTTGCTCTGTGACAAAATCACATGAAGTAGAGCACAACTCTTAATCCCATGGCATGGCCCAGGAGCTGTCCATGAACCACCTGCAAGCCATATCCAGATGGGGTATCACAGAACAAAACCATTCTTGCTTTCATATGCTCTTTATGCATCTAAACTGAGTGGTACATGTACAACGTCTGACAGGTAAAGTGTTTCACTCTTGTTTTTCCTGCCTCATCAAAGACATCCTGTGCTTTTCCATTACAGCCTGAGCTAAGTGAGCAGGACCCCATCAATCTAAGGAGGAGGACCCATCCTCTCTCAAACCTCATCCCTGGACATGTGCTGTAGCCACTTGCCCTGTGCTGCCCCTAGAATTCATCCAGTGGTACTCCAGGTCAGCTTTCTCACTATACAAATAGTTAACCAAGCCCCTAAATGAAATAAAAGAAAGGTGAGTGTGAAGGTAGAGCTAAACTAAAGCTGGAGAGAGTCCTGAGAATGAGGAAATGAGAGAACAGGGGGGAAGCACATTTCAGTCCTACTGCTATTCAACTCATTGATAACACAGAGTAAGATCCTCAGAAAAGAAAAAAAGGAAAGGAGAAAACACACAGAAATTATTTGTCTTGCATTCTCTGTTCTGTATACAGCGCTATTCCGGATGCTTTTTGTTTCAAACAAAAGAAGCAATTAACTGCTCAATTGTCTTTTGAATCAGACACTTGGGTTTGATTTTCAGCAGCTACAGACAATCAAAATATATAACTCCAGTTTCAAATGATTGGCTGAGTACTCAACTGAATGCAACAACTTTCCTGTCTGAGGGGAAGATAAGTTGTTCTGTTCAGCTGATGATCCCGTACTACCAGCTGGAGTAAAAAGCTGCCATTAACGTATTGGTGACAGGAGTTATTAAAAAAGAGTTAATTACGTGTAAGAAAAGCCTTGTCACAGTCCTCCATCCCAACTAACAAGTACACACCATCATGACAGGTACTAATTTGTATCCTTGGTATTGGTAACAAAAATGAGATGAATATAAAAATGTGACTTTTATTTAAACTGTGGACCTGCTCTTCCTAGGCTGGAGAGACAGCTACCTTTGTGGCTGCCCCTAGGACACTGTACCTATGCCAGAGACAACTGGAGAATTTCTCTAAGGATGTTTAGCTGTTCCTTTAGTGTACAACATAGTTACTAAAAGTAATAAGTAACAGAAAACACAATCTTACTGTGAATTATACTGATGGGTTTAAGAAAATTCCCCCTCAAAGTTAAATAAATATTATGAAATATTTATACTTTCTATAGTTGAATAGAATTATTTAGTTAAGAACAAACATCTCAAATGAGACTGTTGTCCAAAACAGAATTTTTCCTCAAACCACCTGATAATAGTAATTATTGCAATAATTGTTGCAAAGTACAAACCTGAGAGTAATTCTGAGTAAATCCTGAGTAAAACTGAGTAGTAATTTATACTACTCTATCTTTCATTCTCTTGAAAAGAAGAATGTAAGCCTTCGTGTACTCTGCCTTGAAAAGACCATTTTACTTTTTTTCTTGGGCTGAGGTCTTGCCCACAGCACATAAAGAATTCAAGCCGCAGTAAATAAAGAGTTATGACCAGTCATGCTGATAACCCACAGCATCTTCTCCAGTCAGCACACAAATCTGTGGCAACCTGGTTTGGGCTGGTTGTCCATAACTACTTTATAGTCTGAAAAAGCAAGAACATCTGAAAGCTCACTGGGACAATAAAACCCCTTATGAATGTACAGTTCAATATCTGGAGCAGATCAGACTGAGAAGCTTCCAAGGCCAGAGCGTTGTTTACTTTTTGATGGATAAATTTTAGCCCAGTTTCCTTAGAATGTGCAGCAATCTCCCTGCACAAGTGCCACCCTACCAATCAGTTATTCACCTATTAACTTCTGAGTTTGTCACCCAACTTCCAGTTTTTCCAAAATGGGGCTTAATTTCACTTAAAACAGGCTACTGAACAAAAAAGAGTAAGTCTACCAGTGAGACTTGAGGAGGGCTGCATCTCAGCTTCACCCATTACCAGCCATCAGCCACAAGGGCGCTCTCCAGGGACACAAATCCCTAAGAAACAAACTTCCTTAGGTTTCCTCAGTTTGGTTTCTCTCCAGCAAGGTCTGTGGCAGCAAGAGATAAGTATTAGTGGGCTACAGCCAGGGACAGCCGCTAGATTCTCTTTTTTTTTTTTTTTTTTGCAGTACTGCACCATCCTGACCCCCACAAACCCCTCAGGCAGCTCCACTCCAGGAGGAAATGTTTGTGCAGGGCTCTGCATCGAGCCTAGCAGTGTCAGTCTCCTGGCCAAGGGCAGTGTGACTATAACCAGGCAGCCGTGCTTGGCCCTGAACTGTCCCTGCTGCCCCTGCCAGGCTGCAGATGGTTCCCTGTCCCAGCCTGAGCATCCCCCGAAAGGTGAAATAAGCCCCACGCCCATCTCGGTCTGGATCTTCTGCACCTGCCTTGCAAAACTAGAGGAGTGCATCACATGGAGACCGGCAAAGTTGAAGAGGAAGTTGAAAGGAGCACGTCCAGAGAGCTGTCGCTCTGATCAGTCATTTATCCTCTTTGTGCAGATCAGAGCAGCAGTCCTAAGACTGGGGAGAAACGGGGCTCCCCCGTGCTGCGCTGCAGTACAGAGAAGTTGGAAGCCTTGCTCTGGGGGGCTGGAGATCAATGGTGGTGGCAGCTGACCTCCCGGCCGAAGTGCCGAAACCCCAGTGACCCTCTCCTCCCTTCCCTCTCGGACACCCCACAGCTCCAGCCGGGGATCGGGGCTGGGCTGTGCTGCCCTCAGCGGGGCACGAACTCAGCAAGAGCAGAGCCCCCGCCGTGGCAGCCCCGAGGCGGTGCGAGGGCATGCCCCGACCCGCTTTCCGCTCGCCCGCTCCCTCCCGCAGCGGGATGCGCCGGCAGAGGAGCCGTCGGGCTCGGCCGCTGGAGGAGCGGCAGGGACGGGATGCGGAGGGGGCTCCGTGCGCGGGGCAGCGCGGCGTCTCTTACCTCCGTGCCGGGCGGCGGTGAAGAGCCGCGGGGGCGGCGGGGCGGCGGCGGCGGCGGCGCGGGGCTCTGTCGGAGGGGCACCGCCGCCGCTGTAGCGCCGGGAGATCACCCGCTCCCTCCGCGGCGGGCGGGGCGGCAGCGGGCGGCCGTCGTCGCCCAGGGCTTGGAGGAGGATGTCGAGGAGCGCCCCCCGCTCGGCTCCGGCGGCGGGCACGTCCCTGCCCTCGGCGCCCGGCGGCGGCGGGGCCGAGGCCAGCAGCAGGAGCACGATGGCGGGCAGCGCCTGGCGCTTCTTCGCCCCTC
>VWZP01001133.1:1092484-1130943 GCA_013396995.1 Dicaeum eximium
GAGCACGGAGGGCAGTCGGATGGAATTCCTTGAGGGGCAGGTTACATTGGAAATGCCGCAAATCAGGGTATAAAGGGCGAAAATAATTACCGCAGGCTGGAGCTTCGAGAGCAGCACTTAATGCCCTAAGTAAGCTATTCTAATTATAGGAAACGGGCAGGATTACGAGGGAGGGAGGGAAATTCTGTTATTTACAAACTGTTTTCTAGCTGGCCTGCCTTGCAAATCCTCTTGGGCGAAGGAGTGAATCGGAGCCTCAAAGGAGCCGGCTTTCCCCGACGGCTCCGGGCTCTCCCTCCCTCCCTCCCTGCCGTGCCGGGGCGCACGGCGAACCCGGGGAGTAACCGGGGAACGACCCGCGCTTCGCTGCCGGGGCAGCGACACCCCCTCGCTCCACGCCAAGATCCCCTCCGGGACGGCCGCTTACCTTCAGGCAGAGGCGAGTCCGGCTGGGTGCGGGCGGGCTGCAGAGCGAGGTGCTGAGCCGCCGCCGCAGAGCCCGTGTCCCCGCGGAGGCTCCGCCGGGCGCGGAGTGGGGCGCTCGGTGCTGCGCCCGGAGATGGGGGATGCGCCCTTCAGGGCCATGCGCTTCTCTTATATAGTCCACACCGGCGTACTCATTTGAGTACTATCGACTTTAGGTGGGTGGCAGTCGATGGAGACACCTCTGGTAATCACTCTTGGGCTCAGAGAGGGTCTTTTCTGACAAACTTCCTCCTCCCCGTTTGTCCCCCGGTGGATGGCAACTGAAAGCTGCGTTTGAAGTGACTCTGATCTATTTGTGAAATTAGATTTCCCTGAAGATTGGGGAACGCTTACTAATAAAGCTGTCGGCTCAAGAGATTAAAATGTGCTTTAACTTAGCGGGATTCCCTTGGGAGTACAACAAGGAAACTATTTAATTCCCCCCGTTTTTATTGATCCAAGAAGCCATGAGCAAAATGTGAAGCGTGTATAAATTTGATTCTGTTTTGATGGCAAGGAAAGTGGAGTCTGTCTTTGGCAGGTGAATTCACAAACTATGAACCTTGTAAAAGTTTGCTTCTTCAAAGCAGCTTTTTAAATTTTTGACAGTGGCACTTGATGAAAAGCTCACAAAAAAGGTAGTGACCTAATGAAACCATTAAACCCACAGGTTAAAAAACTTGCCTCCTAAAGCCCTAAGTAGATCAGCCAAAAATTAGCAAATAAAATCTCAACTTTCAGAGAGCAGTTGTATGCAGGTGGTCTTGACAGATTGAAAAGCAATACACATTTTTCAAATTATACCAGACAATATTTTATGTTGGTATTTTGCAAGTATAACTCTTCGTCATAAGTTACCACTTAGCTATTTACTTAATAAGAGTGGGACAAAAAGAAAGAAGTTTTGAGATATCCTGTAAGATGTGAAAATGGAGAATTTAGATTTGAAAGAGATTTAAACTATTCTGAATCTGTCTGGCACATAACATTTCCCTATGAATTTTGTCTCTTTCCCTAAACTCCTTCATCCATCCCCTTGTCTGAGGCAGCACACACTCTGGGCTGTATCTCACACCATCTTCACTCACCTTTAGGGGTGTGATACCACAAAGATCAGAAATCAAACCATGTTTAACTAATAAAGGCTTGCAAGGGTTTTATCACACTAAATTTTTTTAGAGGTCAGTGTACTGCATGAGATACACTGGTCTGACCTGTGGATTTCCAGGATAACTGAAGCAAGGTGCCATTCTCTTTCTTTCTAGGTGATTTCCTGCTTTTTCATCTTTATTTGGTGCATATAAGGAGTTTACCTTTGTCAAGCTGATGGTTAAGTTCAGTGAAGAGGGAAAGGGGAGCAGTAATCAGCTGAGAAATAAAGCAGCATATTGATGAAGCAATTGCAAAATAAATCCAAAGTTTTGTCTCCATTTGCTTATTTGTTTCTATTATTTTATTATTATTTTATTTTGCCCTCAGAGACATATATTGACACCACAGAATGGGACTGAATTTTTCTATGGAACCAAGCAAAGTATTGCCTTGACTCAAGCTCCTCTGCCCAAATTCATTACTAGTCATGGACTAGGTTTACCTCTTCTAGCCCTGGAAGCAGGTCACATGGGAAGAAAATCCATGTGGCACTGTTTAGACGGAATAATTTTGCTGCTCATAAAAATCTCAAAATCTTTATTGGATGTCTGTTTGAGGCAGATGGCAGAATACTCGTAAGGATTAAAAGCAGTATTGCAAAAGGCAAGCAAATAGTCCCTCTTTTGTCACCCACGTCCCCAGAGAAGATCTAGGGAGTCTGCAGAGTAGCATGTTGACTATGCAATCGTGATGGACAACATTCTGGAGCTGCCAGTTTGGGAAATTTCTAACCCCCTCAGCAAAGATTCTCAAATATGTCACCCCCACACAATGGGTTCCTGAGATAAAAATGCTCCTACAAATACTAAGGCCATTAAATTTTGTTATTTAATTTAATTTAATTTAAATTTTGGTTATTTAGGATTTTGAAGCTTTGTATTGGAACCCAACTAGGCCCTTTACCCTTATGAACCACCCTTTTTACCCTTGTCCTTTACTGCTGCAGTAACTTGTTTCCTTTGGAAGAGCTGTGTCCTTCTTTCCTTGGATGAACATTATACCCACTCAGAGGGCAATGAATTGTTATATAATTCATTTTAAATTAGACAAAATAAATAGGTAGGTTGCTTAATTTCTTACCCTTCTTTTATGTTATCTTCTGGTATTTTCAAAAGAATAATCAAGAAGTCAAGAAAACAAGAGAGTGGGTGTCCCTGCAGAGCAGCTTGAGAGGCAGATCTATCAGCCCTTGAAGTTACTGCAAAGATTCTCATTCACATCTGTAGGAGTTGGGACAAGCCTTAAAATGAAAAGAACCAATTAGAACCATAGTACACCTAAATGACAAGTTTTAAGTAGCTTTTTCAGATCCTTTCTATGCTCAAGAACCTTAAAGTCTTGTGTAAAAACAAAACAAACAAAAAGATTTGTTCTCCATTATTGTTCAAAGCCTTGTTTTCTTTTAAGTTGTTTTGATATTTGAATTCATCAGAGAGCAGTTGAAAGAAGGAAGACCATCCAGAGGATGATGTTTTACTAATCCTAGGCAATTCTGGCAGGATGAAACCCCATTCTCATTGGCCCTTTTGTAAGTAGCTCTAATGTTTCTCCTCATCATTATATGGAGAAAGAATCTCAGCATGAGATTTACATCAAAGGGACCATCTTAGGGCTTCACTCAGTATCTTATTTAGGAACAGAAAACCTGTTAGTAGTGGGCCTAAATAAGTCTGGTTATTTGCTTCCTGTAGCTAACAGATTTAAACAGGTACATCACATTATTTTTCCTGTGATGTATTCTTTTTATTTTCTGGTGTGCCTTAGCCACAAGTATGTCTGATTGAAGTTAAAAGCAAACTAGTTATGTTGAAGTATCATAGAGCTGACAGGGACTCAGAGAGATGATCTAGTGCTTTCCCTTGCTCAAGGCAGAGACAACTGTGCCTATGTCATCAGGGCTCAGCAAAAACCTTTTAATTTCTCCCGTTAAGCTCAACACTTCATCACAAACCCATTAAATGAAAAATTGGTAAATGTGGGTTCAGAAGTGACATTTTACCTCGGGATTTACACTGAAATATAAAAATTACCTAAATGTATTCCCAAAGCACACATTCAAATAAAAGACAGGCTAAAGTGATTTAAAATTTAGGTGTCTTGCTGTCTCTACATAAATCTGTCAGCCAAAGATTTCCATAGCCACTCATCTAAATCAAGAAGAAAAACAGAGAAAACCTGCTTCTGTTGAAGTTCATGGGGAATTTTCCTGTTGACTTTGTTGAACAGGGATTTAATGCAGGATTGTTACTAAAGGAGAGGTGAAGAAGAAGAAATAACCTCAAAAATATGAATGCATTAACCAAGGAAGTAAATTATAGATATCTGTTGTAATTTCTAATAAGTAACAGAGGATTCCAGCTGTTTTCAGATCACAGCATTTCCTTAAAATCGGAATTTTTACAGAGCCATATACATACATGCCTGTTGAGGCTCAGTGCAGAGGACTTGATAAGATACTTGATTACCACAGCATACATTTTGAATACTTTTTGCAGTCTTTTCTTTCTATGAATCTACAGGGCTTTTTGCAGTGGCTTTTAAGGCACAGGTCATGCTAATGAACTGTCTGATGGAAAGGCCATACAGTTAGAGAAGCAAAACAGTGTTACTAAAAGAAATGTAAGAATCAGTGTGCTGTGTTTATATCTTAAATGAAAACTTAGTACATCTCATAACTTGATGTTATTTTTTGAACATTTTTGGTAGAAGAAGCACAGCAGAGAATTGTGGAATGTTCTTAATTGAACTTTAGATAGCAGCTTCCTGTGGTTATTCTTTACAGTAAAGATCATCATCTTCCTCATTAAAGAATAGCATATAAGTTTTATTATTGCAAACATATCTAAGCATTTTTAACTACAAAGCTGTAATGATCTTTACTGGCCTTATCATTAAGGAATTCTACAATGAAGTCACCTTTAAGATTTGGAGGATATTTTGCACCTTCAATTACAATATAATGAATCAATTTTTGGGCCCTTTGCCTCCCCTGTGCTCTGGAAGGCCAAGCTGGAAACACGAAGGAGTTTCTGAGAGAGATTTCAAACAATAATCTGAAAACTAACATTTAAGTTGTTCAGCAGGAAGCAAAGAGCATTAGGGAGAACACTGAGGAGCTAAGTTTGGTAGAACTATGAAATAAGTCCTTCTATATTATTTTATTTTTCCTGAAACAGTTTCAGTAGTGAAGGTTTTGTTTCTGCACTGACTGTCAGCAGCTGGGACTGTTCAGCTGAAGGTGGCACATGGGATAAACTACTGAGTCTGAGTCTATACATGTTATTTCACAAGAATCTGACCCAAATAGTTTTTCTCTTAGCCTAACTGATATTGAGAACTTAATAGCAAGAAACGAACATGGCTTGCCTTTTAAATTGTTCCCTGGACAAAATCTTCTACAAGATTTTCAAAGAAGAAAAATAAAAAGAAAGATTTTCCAGGAGCTTAGAGTTGTGTGCTGAGGACAACTGGTCTCAAGGGCTGAGAAATAATCTGTCTGATCAAAGGACCCTTTGAGCTGCTTGCAGTTCTTCACAAATGCTGGGACATGGAAGGTGTGAAGGCAATTATTTGTATTACCATGAGTCTGAAGATTGACAGTTTAGCTTATTTTTAGAAAATATCCAGTAGTGGCTTGGTTTGTTGTCACCTTTTGATTTTGACCAGAATTACATTTAAGAAGGACAAAGCAGACCCTCCACCATAAGAAACCTGCTGCAGGCACCTGCTGTTATCTGACCCCAGAATACCAAAAATAGACACCAAATTGTCCCACTGGTTTGAGGCTCTTTCCTTTGAACCCAGATCCTCAGCTCTGTCAGATGCATTGCAAAAGACAAAAGTTCTTTTTCTGAGGTAATGACAGCTTATTACACCTGTCATTATAGCAGCTAAAAGAGTTTATTTGCAGATGGAGCAGGTTTCATTTCCTTTCAACACCAAAGACATTTTCAGGGCTTGGCAACAAGGGCAATATCAAGACTTTACAACCAAATCATGGAGTTACTGATTCAGAAAAATAATGTTTAATTTCATCTTGCAGTGAGAGCCTTCATCAGGGGAACCTGAACCTAGTGATTTTTGTGGATGGAAAAGTTCAAGGGCAACCTTCAATGCAGATGGAGAATCACTCCAGGAGTGCTGCAGCAGAGTAGTCTGAGTTTAGAGCTCACTGACCTCCACTGCTGAAGTAATCAACTTTTAAAAAAAGAACAAGAAAAATTGGATATAAGTGTTGCGTCAGTGGTGAAAGAGGAGGCTTGAAAAGTTTTAGAGTAAATGAACTGTAGGGACCACCCCAAATGAAAAGGTCCTCCAGCTTGAGTTCATATTACTTCCAAAGCAAAAGTTAAGACATTTGATGCCGTTCCCTACAGCAAAGATATTTTCTGATTGTCTGTTACATTAAGGATAGAATTCCACGGTGGTCTCCTGTGAATCCTTGCTGATTTCTTGCCTGATTTCTCATCAGACTGGCAAACTTTCCAGACCTGCTGCATGTTGATGGTTTCAATGCAAAAGATTTCTAAGAAGCATTTGACTTTGTGCCACTTGACAGTTTAGACAAGAACTTTGAAAGTTAACATGATCTAAATTCAGTGGATTAACTGGTTCTCAGAGGAGCTTCATACTAAAAATGTTAGTGGGGTAATGTTTATTTGAATAAAATGCACATCAGTGTTGAATTGGAAAGGGATTTTCAGCAGGAATTGATTTTTAGACTGGAAAGAGGTAAAGAAAATTGATCTCTGTTTTGCAGGCCAACGTGGAAGCTGAGACTGAGGGGACACAATCAATCAGAACACAGCCACATGCAGAGAGGGAAATTCTCCGAGGGTGGACCTCTGCCTGAAAAAGAGTTGGCCAAGAAATGCTGCTGATGTCCAGAAAGAAGAATCTCAAATGATACTGTTTCTCACTGGTGAGACTGCTGATCAAATCTTGTACTTTAATCATCAATTCAGACTTCAGGAAGAATAACAAAAACTGAAGAAAATTAAAGTATATGCTTTTAAGTTTGGGGAAAAAATATTTTAAAGCAAAAGGCTCAAGTTTATCAGAAAGAACTTTGAGCTTGGACTAAAAATACATTCTCAGAAAACAGAAATTTTGTGTTATGAATCTCTTTAATATAGGAACATGAATTTGTAAAAGACCATTGTGGTCATTCAGTGCACAAGCCTGAAGCTGTAAGAGTGCAATAGAGACCTACTTCAGATAGAATATAAAACATGCCTTCCACAGGCCCCTACAGACTTCAGATGACACTGTATTATAGATTATAAATAGTCTAGAGAAAATTTTAAATGCCTGTGACAGGCCAAAAGTAAATCTATAATGTCTGAAGGCACTTCAGGAAAAATATCCAGAACAATGCCAGAGCCTTAGGGCCTTGAAGGGGTAGGGGAGTTTTAAAATAAACCAACCTGAGGAAGCAGGTCATCCCCTTGCTATGAATGTCAGAATTCTTCTGCCTACCTGACCTGGAGGAAAAATTTCATGGTGACTCCAGCCCTGGTGACTGACTTAAAGCTGAACCTGTGATTATGATACACAGCCAAGCAGCTGAGAATTGTATAAATTACTAATGGATCTTTTTGACATATTGTCTCCAGCTGTGAAAGTCTCCAGTGACTCAAAGGGAAGGGAAAAATACCAATCTGTTCCTCCTCTCTGCCTCCTGAGGCAAAGAAGGCATCAAAGGGACACCCAATGAATAGTTCCTATTTCATCAGGTGAGAACATGGGATTAAAGCAATGGGAATGGAATAGGTGAGCAGCGTTCCTATAACTTCTACATTCACTTGGAAATAATCATTGTTATTTTTCACAGACTGCTACTAGGTCTGGCACTCTTTTGTTAGTAGGGGCAGTGGGACCTATGGCTTTATCTTCTCTCTACCACTTCCCACCCCCTAGATTTCTTATTAAATTAAATAATGGTTCAAAGGAATAATTGATCATTGATTTTTCCATATTTCTTAAGATATCCATCCTTTGATAAAAGTTATTTTGTAAAAACCTCTACCAATGGCAGAGAAAAATTACCTTATGATAAATTATGTATAAGTGTCTTTAGGCTTTATAAATAAAAAAAAAATAAACTGTTTAATTTGTTAGCATCAGATTTGAAATGCTTTTAAGGACCTTGCCATATCCCTGATCCCAACGTTATGTAATTATATGTGGGGTTTTTTCTAATAAGTTTGAAAAGAACAAGCCTTTAATTTTGCCTCATTTCTACTGTGTTGCAAGACTGGACTGTTGAAGAATTCAGCTCCAAAATCATAGAAAAAAAAATAAAATAACTATATCTTCCTAACTCTCCTCAATTTGTCCTTTTTTGTCCTCTTTTCCAATGCACTTCCTGTCATGCTACTCCTAAATCTTAAAACATCACTTAACCTGTTCCTTCAACTTCTTCAGCTTCTCCTTGGTATACATTTTTTCATTTTTTGATCCTGCCTTCCTCTTCTCAGCCATCCATCCCCCACACTATTTTTTTTTTCTTTTCATTTAAAATGACACATGACACTACAGTTGAAATATCAAATGTGTTCACTCATGCAGTTTTTTACATGTCCCTCATATTTCTAACAAATAGAAAGCCATTTACTAAGTTCTTTGTTATTACCAAGGAAAGGACGAAGAAACCATACTAAACACATCCAAAATCTCTGCTAAACATTAATTTTTGTCCTGATCTACGACAACTTAATAAAGGAGCTCAGTAACACTTTTAATGTTTTTTAATTATTTTTTTTTAATAATAATTTTAATTTTGGTGGTGGTGATGTATTTTTTTTTCTGTGGAGCTCTTTTTCCAAACTGACTTGGACAATTTTAAAAGAATAAAGCTTGACTGACAGAAAATCAAGCTGTGTTAATTACACAGTGTATTGTTGTTGGAGATTATTTTCAGTCTAGCTGAAACTAATATTAAAACTGGAAGTTTGTGCTGAGATTGTACATTCCTTATTCTGAATTACTGCACCTTTTGCCATAAGTCCTGGCAGTGAGACCCTATGGGAGCTAAGCTGTGCCTACCTAATAGCTTCCACTGGATCCCTGT
This sequence comes from Dicaeum eximium, assembly GCA_013396995.1. Taxonomy (NCBI): domain Eukaryota; kingdom Metazoa; phylum Chordata; class Aves; order Passeriformes; family Dicaeidae; genus Dicaeum; species Dicaeum eximium. The sequence continues at coordinate 1,101,174 of VWZP01001133.1, forward strand.
CTGTTCACCACTGAAGGGCCTCCACAATTCAGGTAACACATTTTACATCAGTGTCTTCTCTCTGTCAAAATGGGACCACTTCTGAATATAGAAAGGACCAAACGGAGCAGAAAATAAATAAAGAAAAAAAAACAAATATCTATCAGTCCTTTCCAGACATGGACAGGATTAATATGAAGCACACCATTATCACAGAGTCATAAAATAACCTGAGTTAGAAAAAAAGAAGCTGAACTGGCTCAAGTAACCATTTTGAGATGAAATTAGTTCCTAATGGCTGGTTCCCCCACCAGGCCCACTGTATAGCTAATAATTCCTCTTGGGAAGAATGTGAAGAAGCAGATACCATGCAGGTGTCAGTGAATTGCTGGTAGCAAAGGAGATCAGGAGTGCCTCTTTCAGAAGCAGTGCTGTCTTGTATTGTTCATAAATTTGTGGGTCCAGGTGAGACCGTGGTGCCCTCAGCCCATCTCAACAATGTTTGAGTGCGCTGGACATTTCAACCATTTTGACAAATGTATAACAGTTAAAGATATCCTCATATTTTTCTAAATATGAAAGAACAAGTCAGAGCAATTCATTAGTGCATGGAGAGTAAAAGGAACTAAAGATGTCTGTGAGGGTTGCCATGCTCTTCTATTCTCCTTCCCAGGTCAAGACAGGACTTACTCAGCAGGAAGTGGACTCAGGACTGCATTCATTACTGCTCCATCTCTACTGTCTCATCTCCTGTTTTCCTTCCTCCACAATTCTCATCTGATTATCATTGCAAGAATTTGAATACGCTGCTGAGCAAACTGCACTGGGCTCCTCGTGTGCTGCCTACTCACCTGGTAGGCAGCACCAAGATGTGCAAAACCCAGCAGAAAGCTAGGCAAAGACTACATTTCCCAAGCCCTTTCTTCCTTACACTTCTAAATAAAAAACCCTATTAAGTAGATTGCTGTTTAGACAGTTTGTAAAACGCTGTGAAAAATGTGTTACTAAAGCAAGTGGATCTAAGATAAGCAGATCTCCTTGGCCCAGACAAAGACCCTTAGCTCTTTGAGAGAAAGACTAAGATTAGGGATAGCCTGCCTGCAACATATGTGCCTTTACTAAATCTGATTTCAGTAAGTTTAACTTATTTGGATGTAAGCCCTTATAAATATTTGAAGAGCAGTTTAGAGTAAAAACAAACAAACAAACAAACAAACAAACAAACAAACCTATTTTTGCTTTGTATGACAAAGTGTCAGCTCTGTAAGGCAGAAGAATAAATTCTACAGACAATACTGAAAAAGAGAAGATTGTGGATGTCTCTGACAAATGGCTCCAGTGACACAGTAGAAGCAGTCCCACTTGGTTATCTGGAACAGCTACCTATCTAAAGTGAGCTTTGCAGGGACTTTAAACCCTAGCTCAATTTTCCCTCAGTAGAGGATTACTGAAACAACAAAATGATGGAAAATTAAACAAGGACTTAATCGTCCCATTAGGTGCCATTGCCTTCTTCAATTCTATTCACCTCACCTTTGTCTCTATAATCTCCTTTTGTATTGTCAGGTTCATTGGCAGAGACATCTTTTGCTTTCTGTGGAAGGCTTCTTTGTTACTATTATTATTAACAATAATAACACTGAATGAGTCAAGGAGAGAATTTAACTAAGGAAGATAACAAGCTAGTGGAGGAGGTAGAAAAAATTTTGAAAAGAATGTTGAGTGAGTGCAGTGAGGAGCACTGACGCAGGGAGGAGGAAAGATGCAGGGCACAGAAGGGTTAAAAGAGGAGAAAAAGAAAGTCTGAGTCAATGCAGAGTAGGAGGAGGTGATTAAGAAGAAATCAAAAAGTTGAATGTGAAAAGGAAGGAAGACTTCTCAGAGTGAAATCAGAAGGGCAAGGAGGAAGAAATGGGAAGACAGAATAAGCTGAATAGGCTGAAGGAAGGAAATTCTGCTCCACAACTTTTTATAAAGTGAAGAAACTGAAGCAAATTGAGAAGGAATGAAGGAACTGGAATACATAAGGTAGACAGGAAGAAAAGAATAGTGGGCTGTGGTAGGAAAGGAAATTATGAAAAACAAAAAACATGTGTTTGACATATGAAGGGGAAAAGCTGAGTATTGGTTTAAATATTATATTCACTGTATTTTCCTAGAAAATGAAGGGGTCTTTTAACAGGAAGAGTTAAGTTGGAATTGAACATCTGAAAATGGGAGTTAAAAAACCCAAGCAAACAACTCTTATAAATCAAGGGAGAGGTGTTTACAAGAGAAATACCACTTCAAATATAATAATTTATGGAGAAAGACCACTGTCAAAATGTCACCAAATACATACCAGAAACACATATGGACAGGTCAGGTTTTTTTCATGAACTCTTCCTAAATATGAATTGTGTTCAGTAGATTTTGGTTAGTACATTAGTTGGACTTTATGTCATTTACTAGCTGAAAAAAATCCCAAAGCAAAACATTTTCTCTGGCATAAGGTGTTATAGAGGAATTTGGTTTGCTGCTGAGGTAAATGAAAGATGAACTTGGCTTTGCTGTTGTGTAACCAGGGGCAATGCTCCTTTAGCTATCCTGTACTCATGCAACAATGCTGAGCTTTTATAAATTGACTCTGGGCTTTTATAAATTGACTCTGGGCATTTCTGAAGTACGACACACTTATGGCTTTCTATGTCTAGAAGCTGAAGACACTGGCTCATCAGGATTTCCCCCCAGATTCTTCCCATTCTCCGAGATCATTCCTATCTTTCTGAAATGCCCTGCTTGCTCATATCTTGAAATCCCTGAGTGTCTTTCACTATTGTCAGCTTTCAGGACTTCTGTGGCTCTTTTTCAGGTTTTTTTGAGCCCTGTTTGAGTATGGCTCTGATACATTGGCACATCCTGGAAGTGTGCTGAGCACACATTAGTGCAGTCACAGCTAAAGCGTACATTTGAGAAGAGCAGTCCTGCATGCCACAGAAAATTACTTGTTTTACTGAGGAAAATTACTTTTTTGTCCCTGAGGGACTGCTGCTCTATTGGAGAGCATGGATTAAACAGCACATATGGATCCTGCAGGAGTCCACAAAAAATTCAACAGAAATAATACAGGTTTGGTTATACAAGGCTCCAGCTAGTTGGCAGCAGGGTGAGGAGCTTGCCTTCTCCCCATAATCCTGCACTTGCTCATTTGTGGGAAGCAAAAGAGCTCGGCAGTTAGAAAAGCAAGAAAGACATTAGGAGGATCTCGTTCCCATGAAAAGTGTCAGGTTTCGGACTTTTCATCCAGATCCAGGATGAAATACACACATGTATGTACATATCTCTATGTATAAGCGAAAAAAAATTATATATACATATGTCTGTATATATGTACACCTATTTTAAAATGTTATTTTTTGTGAGAAATGAAATCCTTATTCCAGTTGACCATAATGAATTTTTGCTGTTCTCTGCCATGAAGTTTCTAAGGAGGCAACTAAAGGCCAAAATTAGGCAAGATAATTTCAGGGATCCCAGCTGATTATAAAAAATGTCATGATGCCATCACTGCACATTATCACAATAAAATATGATCCAGGACAGGAGGTTAAATTGATAGAGCAGAGCTTTTTTGTCCTGCATTAAACAACCATCACTAAATGCTTTTTCAAGCTTTATTAAGTATGAGGAAAATAGGAAGGCAAGAGGAAATAAATGTAAGTAATCTAATTAAATTTTAAAATATATATTTATGTGTAGTAGGGCTTCTGTATCAAGAATATTTGCTCTTACATTTCTGCTGTTCCTATTTGTAAGAAAAAAATTCCTCAGTTTGGCAACATTGAATAAAAAATAAAGCATGAGCTGAGAGGATCATAAGCTCTTTCTGAATACTTTCTGATCTTGGTTCTTTAAACCAAAGGGCAAATTAATGACAATACTAAAAAAAAAATAATAGCAAAGGCTCAAAATGCTGTAATATGTACATCACAGAGGAGCAAGCTCTCAATTTTGACAGCTACTGATGGAGGTGGCCAGCAGAGCCATAGAAATATCCTGAGGATGTTGCTTTCAGGTGGCCAAATGCAGAAGCAGTGGTTTGAGGAATGCCATCCTGGCTGGATGGACCAATCAGTCTAGGTTTTGTCTAGTCAGTGTGCAGAGTAGGAGAGGAGAGAGAAGACTGAGGCAGAGACACCCAGGTGTTTACTGTGTGGGTGACCATGCACTGGAACAGAGTGCCCACAGAGGTTGTGGAGTCTCCCTCTCTGAAGTTATTCAAGAACCCCCTTGATACAATCCTTTTCAATGTTCTCTAGGATGACCCTACTCAAACAGGGAGGTTGGAGCAGATAGCCCACTTTGGTCACTTCCACGTGATCCATTCTGTGGTTCTGTGTGACTCTGGGTCTTGAAAGCACAGGTGACTGGCCCGAAGGACAAACAATACAGAGCCACAATTACTGCATTTTAGAAACTGTTTTCCTTCCCTTGTATGTAGAGCTAGGGGAAATTATAACAAGAAAGAAGCGTAAAAGATTCACAAAACCTCCTCCTATGAAGATTTGTTGTCTTGGATATGGAAATCATTCCTTTCCCTAAGCCTTAAACAAACAGAGAAAAATATTACATTTTGGGGTTTTTTTAAGGAAAAAAAAAGAATTTAATCTTATTTCATAGAATCATAGAATATGCTCTATTGTAAGGGACCCACCAGGATCCTCAAGTCCAACTTATGATCCTGTGCAGAACACTCCAAGGGTCACACCATGTGCCTGAGAGCATCGTCCAAACATTCCTTGAATTCTGTCAGGTTTGGTGCTGTGACCACTTTCCTGGGGAGCCCATGTCAGTATTCAACCATACTCTGGGTGAAAATCTTTTTCCTGAGATCCAACCTAAATGTCCCCTGGCACAATTTCAGGCCATTCCCTTGATCTCACTGATCACAAGAGTGAAGAGATTGTTACCTGTCCCTCCTCTTCCCTTCTCAAGGAAGTTGCAGACTGCAATGAGGTTTCCCCTGTGTTTCCTCTTCTTCAGGCTGAGCAGACCAAGCAACTTCAGCCTCTCCTGATAAAGTTTCCCCTTCAGACCCTTCACCATGCTCTTAGCCCTTCTTTCAACACTCTCTAATACCTTAATGTCTTTCTTATTTTGTGCCCAGAACTGCCTCCAGCACTCGAGGTGAGGCTGCTGCAGTGCAGAGCAGAGCAGGACAATCCCCTCCCTTGCCCTGCTGGCCATGCTGTCCCTGATGCCCCCAGGACAGGGCTGGCCCTCCTGGCTGCCGGGGCACTGCTGGCTCATGTTCAGTTTGCCGCCGCTCAAGACCCCCAGGTCCCTTTCTGCAGCGCTGCTCTTCAGCATCTTCCTCCCCAACACACATCCAGGGTTGCCCCATGCCAGGTGCAGAATCCTGCACATTTCCCATTGAACTTCATATTTTTGGTGATTGCCCAGGCCTCTAATTTATCAAGGTCTCTCTGAAGGGCCTCTCTGCCCTTGAAAGAGTTGACAGCTCCTCCCAGTTTGTTGTTGATGGCAAATTTATTAGATAATGGCAAATTAAGAAGACTTTCTTTTTAAAGAGAAATAAGTTCAAACCAAAGTTTACAATATAATATTTCTTTTATTGATAGTAAATTTTTCTTCTCTTCTGAAATATCTCAATAATTTAATACAGTAAACCTGCAACATAAATATATCTATTGACGACAGCATGCTTTGATCCCCTTAATACTGGCAGGCCTCTGTTGCCTCCCACTCTTCATTTTGTTAACAGTAATTTAAGCAGCAATCCTCTCAAGATAAAAGGATTACAACTATATGAAAATGTTCTCTTACAGAATTCAAACAACCATTCATAAAGCTTGTCAGGCAGCTTTACTTGCCTTGTACTTCTGTAGCACAAGACCCTGAAATCCTTGGTCTGTGCTGAGCGGCTTCCTCCTGCAAGCTAGTAGTCTTAAATTTCATTTAAATTTATGGTTCAAGTTGACAAAGTTTTCTTTACTCCCCCAAGTACCTGGAAAACCTTCATCTTAAATGAATGAGAAATGAAATTTTAGGCTATTTGAATCACCATTCTACATTTACATCCGTTCTCATCTTACTTGGTGAATCTACAGTGATTTTTTAGAGGAAAGGATGTCAGCTGAAGTAATTTCGATCTATAATTGGAACACAATAAAATTTGGGGCTTCTGAAAAAATACATTTGCTAATTTTCAAGGTGAACTAACAACCTTCAATGTGTTCAGGAAGATCTGTAAGCCATTGACTACAAATTGGAAAAAATTTTTTTCTTCCAAATTTGTTTTGACTAATTCTCTCGTCTATAGTTGCAATAATGTCACTGAAGTATAAATTTACACGCAGCAGAAAAGCTTATTTTTGTGTCAGTTACAACACAACTGCAGTTATGGCATCACTCGTGGTAAATTTATATTATATCTTTCTAGTGTAAATAGCTCCAACTTCTAATAAAGTCAGTGACATTGAGCCATTGAGGATGTCTCTAAAATTAGTTTTGAATTATTTATATGTGGGTATGAAAATCTTTTAAACACTGAACATTCAAAATAAAGGTGTTGAAAAATATTACTTAGTGCATTATTACATTTGTTAATTCTGTACAATTAGTACCCTTAACTATTCAGATATCGAAGACAAATGTTTAAGATATTAATAAGGCATTTGTCACTTACTTTGTTTTGCCTGTGATTAATTTCATAGTTGCTGGTAGGGTCAGTTCTCCTTTACAAGTTTAAATTAGTAGAACTCCCATGCAGCAGGGATTTTCCTTTCTTTTCTCTTAAGACCAGTGTGATAATAATAAAAAAAACGTGACAATCAGTGCATTTCTTTGAGAAAATCTCATGGTGTTTCTTCTCACAAGATTTGTGTCATGAGCACAAATTTTTTCCCTCAGGCAACCATGTAATCTCATACTTGGAAATTCCAGTTTTTTAATCCCTTGGAGCTGTCCTAGCCAGGTGTTTGTGGGAAACAGGAGCACAATCTCATGCGAATCTTATAAATGGAGATTTGTGCTGTAAGAGATAAAAACATCCAACTAAGACAAAGACAACTAGCATAAGAAGTGGACATTTTACCTGGGGTAATACTCTCAGAAAAAAAAAAAAAAAAAAAAAAAAAAAAAAAAAAAAAAAAAAAAAAACTCTAAAAAAAANAAAAAGCTTTAACAGCAGCAAGTTCAATTTCAGGTAAATTGTGTAATTTCTAGCGCATTTTCTCAGTAGGATAGTAATGTTAGCTTATTTGTTGCCAATAGATGGCAGTGATCACTCAGTTTCCTTCAGGAATAAAACTTCTGTAACAAATTAAGTGTCAGGAGATGGGTAGGTATTCAGGCAGATCCTTCTGTAAATCCTAAATGTTATTACTATTGGGTGTTTAACCAGAATATTTCCTTACTTTCATATGTTCCAGTATCAGGTAGTCCTTGGATTAAGGGAACCTCTTTTGATGCTTCCTTTGGAGTCAGTGTCATGGCCTGGTGTCAGCCTGAACTGAAGCCTTCCCAGTGCACTACTCATCCCTCCTCAGGAGGTAGATGTCCCTCCTTTGGGAGCTCATATCACACGGGTTGTAGGCATGTCTTCCCTGCAGTCTTCTCTTTCTGGTCTCTGACATGTCTCTCTTGCTTAATGGGCAGCTTCCAAGGGTGACTCAGCAGGCAATAGCCACTCCCTTTGAAAATGTACAGTCCAAAGCAGACCTGATGGACAGGAAGCTTTGGGGGATGAGAATGGTGAATTGCCTGAATTGTTTGCGTCACTGGTGATGCGAAGGATCTCCTCATCTGGCATATGAAATACATTCAAAATTTCTCCTTTCACTCACCTCCTGTAAGCAAAACAGAAATCAGCTGGGATTGCTGAGCCATCAGCATGAAAGCAAGAGAAGAGAAAAGCAAATCCTCACCAAGTCACTGGTGGGGTTTTTTCTGATCCAGATGGTACCTACAGGGCTTGAGTCCTCTGTAGCTGTCAGCAGCACGGATGTGTTTTCTTGAGTGACTCAGAGCACGCCAACTTTCACTCCTTCACAAGGATCAGCCAGCCTCTTGAAGGGTCTGAGTATGCAAATGGTGAAATATGCAACACATTCAAATTTTTCACTTTCAGCATTTTCACAGCTTGCCAAGACACAAGGTGACTTCAGCTCAAATATTATCTCTGACAGATGTATCTTCCAACATATTTCAGTCCATATCAAAACATCTCATAGCTTTGGTAAGGGAGTTAACTATTTTCTTTGTTTTAACTACTTCCATGACCCTCTCAGTTGTTTACTTTCAACTGTGTTAGAGGAAAATGAACCCTTCCAAAAAATTTCTTGAGACTTCAGGAGCCTTTGAATGGACTAATCACCACAGATTCATTAAGGGACTTAGACATTTTACTTCTTTAAATTACTTCTAGCTCCTCAAGATACCACACTTATCCGTCACCAATTATGGTTCCATCTGTAGTCTGTAGTCTGAAGGAACTTTTGTTTTTATAGAGTCTTTATATATTTGATGATCAGCCAGATATTGTCACTGTACTGGAGTTCCAGCAAAATTGACAAATTAAGAGCTTCTCTTCCAAGTTGAATGAGCCAACTCTCAGAACAGTTATTTGCACACATACCAGCAAAAGAGAAGCAACAATGGCAGCATATTTTTGCTTATTAATACTGTGGTTAAAAATTTACTTAGAATGAAGAAAATCAAAGCTAGCTCCCTTTCCTGCTTGAAAATAAAAAGCTCTGAAATTTGACAGCTGCTCCAATTTGTACAGCTGCAAATTCACAGCAATTCACAGGAGGTGAGCACACTTCTAATTTCTAAAAATTTCCCAAGCCATTGACTCATTTTATCCTTTCAAAACCCCTTTTCTCTTCCCCATCACCATTTATACTGCATTAATGTTTTCTTAACTACAGGGTGTCATGGATATGAACATCATGCAAAGAAATACCTATTTTCCATCTTTAAGATACATGTCAGACTTCCTAGAGGAACTAGTAATGGCTGAAGATCCATGTCAGAGACTTACAGAAAGACAAAAGGGATGTGTACCTACAGTACTGCAAATACCAACTTGAATTTCTGCTTCATTTCGAGTATGACTGATGGAATTTGGATCCAGCACACATTCCCTAGTCACAAAGGTCTCCTCTGTTGAAAGAACTAGGTTCTCCAGGTCTCATCTGTAGTACTGATTAGCATGAACCAGTACATATGTGAGGAGAACTATTTAGTAATTTTGGTGTCTTAGGATGGGAACATCTTGGGGGTTTAAGACGGATCATGGTAGGGACGAACAGGCATTTTTCACCTACCAAGCTTCTAATGCATTAGTGCAAACACATAGATGGTCATTTTCTCTCTGTGGCTCAGCTGATATAGTGGGGTTTTCATTTAGATTTGAAATCTGAATTTAGATCTTTTATTTAGATCACCAAAACCAAGCTATTTCGATATTTGCAATCACATGCTCATGTGGAAGCCAAAGATGTTATAGAAAGCAGAGTATGCCTGGTCCATTTTTTTTAAAAGGTTTCCCACTTCCCCTAATTCAGAGAATGCATCCATATGTAAGAAAACATTTAAAGGAACAGTGAACAAAGAAGACTGAAAAGCACATCAGTCAAAGATCACCAATTACACAAAAAATGTGTCTTAAAACATACACAAATATGTATACAATTTAAACAGTTCTGAATTAGTTTGTAAGACACAGAATCATCTCTTCTTTTTTTCTTTCTTTGGACAGTATATTCAGGAAAAAATACTATATTTACACAGACTGTTTGGATCAACCCTTGTAGAAAACATCTCACTACCTCCATTTGAACTGCTATTTTTACCACTGAAAATTTATATTATTCCTCTAAAAGAAGTATATAATTGTTTTGCCTACGTGGCAGAAAATATGGTTTTGGACTTGGTTGCTTTCATCCTTACCTTGAAACACAAAAGACCAGTACCTAAAGATTAGGTTCCTGTTCAAAAAACCTGGTTTAATTTCTCCTAAAAAGAGAAGAAGGTAACACAAATAAGCATATGTTTAATCTGTTGGCAATTATCTGTGGTGGGTTAATACACTGGATACCAGGTGCCCAACAAAGCCACTTTGTCACTCTCCTCCTCAACTGGACAGGGGAAAGAAAAAATTACAATGAAAAGTTTACAAGGAGAAATAAACCTCTGACACTGCCCCCCTTCCCCCCCTTCCCCCCACCTTTAATCCCAGGCTTAACTTTACTCCTGAATTCTCAACCTCCTCCCCCTCCTTCACCACTGACCTGGGGGTCTGCAGACATTTTTCTCTCACACGTTCTCACTCCCCTCTTCCACTGCAGTTGCTGTGGCACAGGTTTCCTCCCCCTGATCCTGCCTTAAATACATTATCCCAGAGGCACTACCACCACCTCTGATGGGCTCAGCCCTGGCCAGTGGCAGGTCTGTCTTGGAGCCACCTGGCATTGGCTCTGTCAGACATGAGGGAAGCTTCTGGCAGCTTCTCACAGAGACCCCTGTAAACCCCTGCCCCCAAAACCTGGCCATGCAAACCCAGTATATTATCTGACACAAAGAATATAATATTGGCTGAAGGTCTTTCACATTCTCTGAAATGCTTTGGGAATTAAGTTCAGTGTAACCTGTAGTACCATTAATAAGATGCCATTGCAGACCTTCACCATAGCCCAACAGAAAGGGATTGCAAGACCTACAGGTAGCATTATTCTTTACTCTGACCATGGAATATGACTGTAAAGGCTTCACTTTAAAGGCTGCATTAACTTGTCCAATTCTCATGCTTTCTCTATTACTGTTCTGGCAGCTTTCTGTGCCAGCTGAGGCAGCTCCATCATTCATCAAATCCCTGCCTCCTGCCCTTGGTGCTGTCTCCACTCTGTACTTTGCCTTGACTCCTTAACCTAAACCTTGAAAGGGTTAATTTTCTCTCCTGATAAAGGAGAGAACAAACCCATTAAGATGATCTGAAAACATTGGGACAGAAATCTCAAGAGGAGTTCTGAACCCTTATGTGCGAGGAGACAGAAAGCATTGGGTGCAGTCTAAACATAAGATGCCAGGGAGAAGGAGGAAACTGCAGCCAGATAGACACAATTATCAAAGCCAGAAATATTGCCAGAAGTAGAAGGAAAAAAGGGGAGGGACAACACTGCAGTGGAAGAGGAGTTAGCAACATGGATAGGAAGACTGCTGGAGAGGAGTCTGGACTTCTAAGTGAATGACCAGACTTAAAAGACAAACCAAAGAGATTGGTACAACAATGGTAATAGAAATTATGGGAGCTAATGAAATAATCTAGGCAAAGAGTTTTTTTCCTTGGAAAAAACCCATCAGCTTTAATTTTTAACCTCTAGCCTCTCTTCAGAGAGTAGCCTCAAGATTATCAAAGTGCCAGAGATGATGATGACAGCAATTTTAGCAGTTTAGTCATCATATTTTACATTAGGACCACAAGTGAATACTTCAGTCGAGGAGGTCATGGAACAACAGATAAACAATGCAAAAGGGATGTTGTTCAAGGTCATTTTCTAAATGCTTTAGTTTTAACAATGTTAGGAATTGTGCAGACAGCTTAGGCTGACTCTAGATCCTGTTACAACAACAAATATAGCATAATTTCCTTCCATTACATTTATGAAATATTTTATTAGCATAAAATTTATTAAATATAACTGAATTGCCTTTTGTTAAGTTTATGTTCATATAAATGGCTCATGATAAAATACAGCAAAATTTTTAAGTTGTTCATAGGTTCTCCCCAACTCAATGAAACTAAGAGCAACCCAATTTATTTTTCACTGACTACAACCCAAATAATGAAATTCAAGCTGTGACAGTTTAGGTGGAAGTGCAAGATACAGAACTGAGTAACTTCAAACGGGACCTCCCTTACTTTGTTTTGAAGTAGTCTGGTACTACTTCCTATGTAAACTAATCTAGTCTTGGTATGCTCAGGAGAACTAATAATTACCATGGTACAAACAGCTCATGAAAGACAAAAGGAAAATAACATATAATTCATTGCATTTTTCAGGACGCCTCCAACATGACAGGCTCAGCTGAATTGGGCAAAATTTGAACCCAAACCACAGAACTTGCATCCAATGTCCTTTATAACATCTCATTCCTTTATTGCACCTGTTTCATAGTTGGCACCAATAATATTCAACATCATTCCCTTCTCAATACTATTCAAAGGGGGAAGAGAATGGAAAAGAAAGGATAGAATCTGAAACAGAAGACAAAAAAAAAAAGAATTGAATTTTCTCTGCCCTCCTGCCTTAGCTTTCAAAACTAATTAGCCAGGAATCTTTTAATAATGAGTGTACATATATTGCCTGATTTGTCTTCATATATAAATCTGTGTTTAATTTCTCATTAGACCTCTTCTCTGCCTTGTATCTAAAGAATCAGCCAGAATCATAGATCATAGTTTTGACACGTGTTTCACTAGACTTTATTCCAGTGTAAAATTTAAACTTATCTGTGGCCCAGACTTTCACAGCTGACTCAGTGCATGACATCCATAAATAATGTAATTTATGACACAGAGATTAGAACCATCAAGACAAGATGCCAGGAAGTTTTCTCAGTTCAGAATAGCTTTTTTCATGTGAGCCTAGATTAGTGTCAACAATTTTTCTCTGACCTTTTTAGAAAGGATTTCAGGCTTCTCACTCCTAAACTCCAGCTAAAGATTGGCTTGATGATATCTTGAGTCTCCAGGCTGTTCCAGAAGTGTTGCCAGAACAGCAGCACTTCTGTTTATTTATGAATTCCATTGGTGTCTCATTCACCTCTGAATAATTCTAGAGTCACTACTGCATGCTTTAAATCTGCCTCAGGGTTTTTTGTTTCAGAAACCTAAGAATATACCTCATTTTTTCATCTGATACATTAGCTCTGAAACATACATGCTCTTCATGTAATTGGCTTCAGAAGAACTCTTACGGTTTTACTAACTTCAAGATCAGAGTGCCAGATTTGTTGCTGTAATCTAAGATAAATCTGAATTCAAAAGAAGTCATTAAGGGTCTGAAAACACACTTCCAAAATTTCAAACTCTTGGAAAAGTAGGAAAACATTATTAGGTACTTAATTCTATATTGAGATCTATAACAGTCATATATTGTAATGCACTTAATATATTAGAATCACTCCATTCATAATAAAGATTAGTAAACCAAGATTGGTAATTGAGCACAGCTGTCAAACAATCTCTTGCTCTAACCATACAGTTCTTGATTCAGTGAGACATGCAAGGAGAGAACACAACAGTTCAGCAATACTTATATATATATGACGTATATTTGGGTGAGGAACAGCCTCCTATTTAATGAGGTCCCATGCATAACATACAGGCTTTTAAAAGAGAAGATCAACCCAGAGTAGTTAGTCACTGACAGAAATGTATTTTGGTCCTTGGTTGGTATCTCTTTAGAAAAGCAAATTATTCCAAGGTTTTCAAAGATCAGAGCTCCTCTGTCCATCCCTGTTTTGCAACAGAGATTGTACTTGAGTTGTAAAAATACTTATTTGAAACATTAGTTGGGTTAATATAGAAGAGTTGTCTGTTACCAAATGCACCAGGATGGGAGGGAAGGCAAAGTGATACAACCTGAGACTGATGCTATCACAACTTCACCAGTCAGGATAATTTCCAGGTCACACAGAGAAGTTCCAGTGGATGCTCACCCTGTTAACTGTAGGTAGTTTAGCTCCTTCATATGCTTTTGAGAGATTCCTTTCCTCTTGTGTGTTCTAAGCTAGAATAAAGTTTACAGAAGACTTGAGGCTAGGTTTAAATCTACTCATTTCAAAGGAATGGCTATGCTAAAATAAAAGATCAAATTCAACATGCCACGAAACAACAAATGCATTGTAATATTTCACCCAAAATTTGTAACCAAGACTAACAAGATAACATAGACTTGTTCTCATGACAAATATGTAATACCTTTCTCTCCTGAGAGAGGCCAACTTGCTATGGCTCTAATCAGAAAAATCTCATTTGTGAACTGCAAGCATTTCATATTAACCCATTAACATTAAAACAAAACACAATCTCTTTATAAACATGACTCAAATCTTAGAAGAATAAACACATTCTCAGGCACATAAATAGAGGCTAAAAACTCAAAGTGCCTTCTATTAAAACACTATGCACGGTTCTAACCTACAAAGTTTAGTAAGGGTAAATGCAATAAAGATCACTACTAAGACAAAATAAATTTTGAAAATATTAGATCTAGAGTTGACCAAGTTATTGAGACCACAAGCTGTTGCAAATAGAAAAAAGGTGGTCAAAACAGTAATATTACAGCTGCAAACCTCAGGGATATACAACTGGATTACAAAATAAAAAAAAAAAAATGTTTACATGGCTAACATACCAACATTCACTTGAGAATCCAAATGCCCAAAATAGGACTCTGGGAGAAAAAGTAATTCCCTAGTAGGCAATACATCTATTGCCTTTGAGACAAAATATCCCTGATCTACTTCTTTTTGAACTCTGATCAAGTCTGGTCAAGAGGATGGTCAAGTCAGATGATCTTTATTTCAGAAAAGAGATGGCAGGAAAATAAGTTTCACTGTGAGGCACAGAGATAGCACAAGCAGCAGGTACCTAAAGAAACAAAGGTTCATTCACCTCATTAAGGGATCTGCAGTAACATCCAAGGGAAAAATGGAAAAATGAAAACAATTTCCAACTGCAAACCCAGTCTGAACTTCAGACTGGGTTTGCAGAGTGAACTTTCTTGTATCATTCTTAGTTTTCAATTTCATCAAAACTTTTAATGTAGCTCTAATTTAAATTTGACACATTTTACTGGAGTCCACCACATTTAATGTAAACTCTAGAAGTGGATATGGAGCAAGTTACTGATGGATTATACAAGGGAAGAAGTCTGGTTGTGAAATATTTTTGTACAAATTTAGTCTGTCAAAATTACAGCAACATCACTACACTCAGTAAAATGTACTTAAAATCACCCATTTTATTTAATTTTGTGGTAGCTCCATCGCTGTTTTAAATGTCTTAAAAAAATCTTCTTCGTTTGGTATTATGTTTAGTAATAGAGAATCATGGAACTGTAAGGGTTGGAAAATACCTCTGAGATAATTGGGTTGAACTCTTAACTCAGCCCCACCATGCTCATCACTAAACCATGTTCCCAAGTGCCACATCCACAAGCCTTTTAAATACCTCCAGGTAGAAGGCATTTTTTCACTGTTCTGCATTTATTGAGGCTGCAATTAATCAACATATGTAAAGAATGCTTAAACCTGAAGAAGTCTGAACAAATTTCTTTGAGGGTCTCCTGGGAATACAATGCTGGCCCGTTCAGCAATAGGGACAATAGCATGCTTTGTTCAAAAACTACAGAGCAAACTCCTGTGTTTTACCCAAGGTTGAGAGGGAGTGAGCACCTGACTGCTTTGGGGTGGTCTTGAACTGTCACTCAGGCACTCTGTGAGCCACTTCCTTTCTCTGCAAAATGGGGTAAAATTGCTTGAGTAGCATCCTGAGACCCTCAGCAGAGAGACTTTGTGCAAGCACAGCTGTGCCATGCCTGGCTAAGTGGTAACTGCTGAGAGCCAGAAGCAATAGCTGAGCTCTCAGAGCCTGATGGCTGCAGGGATGACACAGGAATTGTGTCAGTGTCTCCTCTGGAGGTAGCCTGCAGCTAGTAAATGCCTCCTCTTCCATTAGCACGGATAAAAGCAGAGGGAGCTCAGGCCTTGCAGGCACAACAGAGAAATGGCACTGCCTTCCTCCTCATCCTTCCATTACAGGTCGTAATGCTGCTCTCCCACTTGCCTTACACACAAAGGGTTGATGGTCTGGCATTAGCACCACGGGGAGCATGCTCTCCACTCTCCTCTTTTAGAAGAGTGTTACTCTTTCTACATGCAGTGCTTGAGTTCCCTCTTCCCGTAGGAAAGTAGGGCTGGAAGTGATTATCACAGTAAACACAGCACTGGCATTTCTGATGGATGCTTGCACAGCCTATTCTGAAGAGCCTACAGTGCTGGGAGACTCTCCCATCTATAAAAGCAAACTACTTCAATGCTGTAAGAAAGTTTTACTCTAAATAATTTGTTGTCACTTATTATCATTTAAATCTTTTATTACCAATCCAAATTAAAACAGGATGAGTGCTTACCCTTCCACATCTACCTTTAACATAACTGAAGACTATTATCATATCTTCCTCAAATCTTCTCTTTCCTTAAGTAACAGCCATCTTTATGGAGGACAAGTGACCGTGATTGGTTGTTTTGGTTTTTTTTTCTGACATAAAAAGAATCCAGGAGAAGCTTTCTGCCTTTTTATTGTTCGGGGTTTTTTCTGCAAGAAAATTCTCATAGCCATTGCTGCAGGCTTGGCTCTTGTTATGGCTGATAAAACAACAAAATCTGCACCATCTCCCAAAATACATAAATATTTTAGATTTCAAGGGAAATGTTACTGTCTAGAAATATTGAATCACATCACTAAGAATTACCTAACCCTTGAACCAGGTTTTAAACTGTGATTCACTGAAGACATCAATGATAGAAATAAGCATTTTTCCAGGAAGGCAGAAAACCCTTAATAGAAGACTAAGCCAAATAAAAAAAGATCTGTCTCTTAAATCATAGTTCACCTTACAGAAAAGCCAAGAATCTATAACATTGCTGTATTACTGAAATTGCCTATTAGAGTCCTTTGAGAATTTCCTTTAAGACTTTTGAAACATTAAGACTGTGAAAAGAACAGGAATAAAAGTGCTTTTGATTTTCATCTTGCGTTATTTAACTTGAAAGCAAATATAAAGAAAGGCAGAGAATTCAGCTGGACGCATTATTTTTGGAAGATGTAGTTACTTGAAATATTCTGACACTAGCAGTTAGAAAAGAAAGGGAATTTGATGTAAAAGTATCAGCATTTTCACAGATCTGGGGCTCTTGCTAGTGTTGCTTTTGCCTTAGGTTAGTAAATCTGACTCTATCTTTACGAAGAGCCTTAGTGAAAGGGTTCCTCCAAAAACTATTTTTTTCAAAATCCCCTTTTTTCCTCCTTCCCTCTTCTGTTCAAGATGTATTAGATGTTGCTCCAAAGCATAGCTTTTGTTACATGTCCATCTACAAACAGTGTACTTGAATAGCAAACAGATATGGAGGAAAAGCTCATTACTTAGTGTTCAAACCACTATTCTGCTTCATGGTATGTGACTGGTAAAAACCAACTGAAAGCACAGTGTTTACTCCAGAAAGCTCCAAATGATGTCACCACCTGATAGAGATTTCCCCATAGAAATGGGAAATCTCCCTGTTCATGCAAGCCAAAGTAAAATGAAAGATTGCCATCACTGTGTAGATTATATACTACCCATGAAACATTGATTTTCTCTTACTAAACACTTGGAAGTCCACCAAGAAAGGTGATATGATCACAATAATAAATTTTGCAGCTCTATTGCTCTGATTTTCTGTCTAGGAATTGTAAGTCACTTTTAAAATAGAAGCTTAGCACGGAAGAAAAGGCAGTTCCCATTGGTACCTCCCTGTGATCTGACAGACTATGAAACAGACTCATAGAACAAATGTGTAATCTGTCTAGAAAAGGCATTTTGTAGCATGGTATAAATTTCTGCTGAAGGAACTGCAAGAAAGGCTAAAACTCCTTAATTCCTCAGTGAACTTCTTAAACTCACTCAAGAAAAAGCACTGGGCAGGCTCATGAAACTGCTCATGAAACAGCCCAAACTCTTAAAAGAACATGTTGATCCACTGGACTTTTTTCATCTTTTTCATTTTTAATTTTCCTCTTATTAATCAGTTAAAAACTGGAAATGTGTTTTTTCTTAACAGCTTGTTTATATCTCAGAGTACTAACAGGAAAATCTGGAAAGAGACTACTAGAATAATAAAAAAGAGTGGTTGAACAATTCTTTTTCTTTTAGTCTAACCCTAACCCTAACCCTAACCTTTCCAAAACCTGATGCCAATACCTAAAGCCAGATTTTTCAGGAATAGCTTTGTAAAAGTGGACAACAAAAGCTATTTTTAGGTCCCTGAAATCAAGCAAAGTATTAAAAAAGCTACAAAAAGAAAAAGAATTGATGTCAGTATTTACATAAGCAAGTTTACAGATTTGAGGTTTTAAATATTGCGACCAATGGTCAGAAAAAAAGCTCCAATAGTGCAGAGAACAAATTTTTGTTAAAATGAATGATGCATCTTCAATCATTAGAAGTTTTGAAACTTCTTCTAATCTTCAGTATTTGGCAAATTATACCCAACATAAAAAATAAGGATAATACTTGTATTTTTTTTAATTAATAAGGCACCAACTATAGGAGTGAGAAAGAGGTATGGCAGGCATTTTATAGATACCTATAATGTGTAGTCCCCTTTTAAGAAAGGGGACACTGCTTCATTTATATAATACAAATATATGTAACATATAGTTCTCAAATATCATTTCCCTCCCCAAAAAAGTGAAACCATTGTAATTCACATAAATAAAAAAGTTTACTAGCAAGAATAAAGGTATAAATAAAGTAAAATCTAGAAATCAGGGTATATTCTCATAATATATAGTAGTTTTGTAAGCCAGGTCTCATATACCAATAATTTCTGCCCAAGCATCAGTTTATAACAACTTTTTCAAAAGAACACTTCACTTTGAGCATCGAGGTTCCCTTTGTGTGTGGCAGGTTCTATTTTCTGTGACTAACAGTTTAATTCAATCACAAAGATTCATTCAGCAGTGCTAAATATTATAAGTCCAGTGGCAGTATGAGCTGTTAAGAAACACTTCAATGTGACAGCCATAAGTTTCAGGCCCATCATCAAAAATTTAATTGCATAACGTAGGGACAGGGGTTGGTTGCAGGTGTAGCTCTCTCACTTGATGACTCATGTTATTGACTCATTTTAATGATTTTAATGACTCATTGTGATGATTTCAGCAACATAAATTCAGTTTGTTTTGTCAGCAACATACAGATATCAGCGACACACTCCAAAAAGAACAACATAAGCAGCTGAAATTAAATAGAAAAAACAGAAGCCTTTTTTTTTTATTATTATTAACATTGATGTCAGACACATAAACCCAGTCTTGTTTACAATATCCCTAATTTGCTTGTGGCATTCTTCCCAGAAGAAAGTGGCTGTTCACTTGTTGAAGGGTGTTTCTGCTGTCCTTGATTGATGAGGGCAGTGCTCTGAAAGGTCTGTGCCACCCTGGTTAGCCACTGTGACTCTAAGCATGTAATTAATTTCAAGGCATTTGTTGCTGCTGACATGTTCATATCTGTACATGTTTGCTCACTTGAATACACTCCTTGTTCCCTCCCTTTGTGAGAGAGTGGGTGGGCAAAGTGGAAGAAGAAATCACCACCCATCTCCTCCTTGTCCCCATGAAAGCTGCCAGAATTACACCTGCTTTTCTTGAGCTGCAGCACCCAGCTCCCCTAAGGGGTCAGTGAAATCCCAAACCAGTCTCTATCACCATTTCCTAACAGAGCTGAGAGCTGCTGAGATGGGAAATATCCCAGCCACACACCAGTTTTCCCTGGGTTACTGAGAGCCTGGGCAGGAGGACACTGACTTCATTCCCCAGGTCCTGGTGCTCACAGGTATCCCAGTAATGGGAGTGTCAGAGGAGAGGTGATTTCCATACCTAAGACAAAGAGAAGCATTTCCTAAATCACACACGGGTACCAGGCAACTTGGGTGTCTACACATACATTCAGCCACAAATACTAATAAATTTAAAAATTGCCAAAAAAGTCATGAACCAATTGCTTTGTTGGTTTAATGAACCAATTCATTAACACCATGAATTGTTTAGCTCAGAAGCAAACAAGAACTGGGGACAAAATGCCCCCAACTAAGCCATAGGCCAGTCCTCTCTTAAATTTTCAGTACCCAAATTCTCAATTAGGCTCACCTTTAAATTCACCTTTGAAGAAGTAGCCTAGTGTGTGTAAAGTGTCCTCTCTGCCATGCCACAGATGAACTGTCATGCACTTCACTAAAATCACAAAAAGTGATACTTTTCTGATAACAAGCTTAATCTATTTTTTTTTTATCAGTATAGTCTTTATATGCAAAATCTTGATCATAACAATGTAACATTTTGTTTCCAGTGCTGATAAATAAAACTGAGATCTATAAAATATATCAATTCTTCTTTCACAGCTTTTAATAGTCCTAGAGTACCTTTGTTGTTAAGGTAAAATACTCACATTTTTCAAATTCTTATTTTGTAAAGATCAACCAAATTTTGCTGTGAGGGATACATCTACATTTTTTCTTTCTGTTCTTATTAACTTTTTTTCCACCTCAGATGAGAAAATATTTAACAGAAGAGCAAACTTCTTGATTACTTAGCTGACTATTCAAGTCCTGACTCTTTGGTCTGATCTCTTCTCCTTCACATGGAACTTTTTACGCAGCAGTTTTACTCAGATCTGTGGATAATATGTCTGATGAGCATCCTGTGGGAAATGCTCTCATTCTTTCTGTGCTAGACACCTGCAAATGAACAGATAGAAAAACTCCTCAGAGTTCATCACACTGCAAACTCCCTTGCAAAATGCTCTGTTGGACAGAAAGTTATGGCAAAATAGCTCAAAAAGTGTGATGTTTTCCCCATTGAAATCACATCACTTTGATTTAAAAGTAATCCCTAGTCTGATTAGAAGCTACTGAAAATAAATGTAACAAAACACACATGGCTCTGAAAGTTAGTGGAAATGGCATTTTTCTGGACCTGAATCTCACAAAATACCATGAAATCTTCACAGACTTATAATTTATAGAAATTCTAGTTACTTCTCATACCTAGGTGAAACTATCTTTTGCTTCTCGTTATCTTCATCTGTTTCCATATCAGATTAATGACAATAAATGCTTCCTTTCATCAAGCAAATAAACCAAGTGGCCCAGTCCTATTACAGAAAGCATCCCAGAAGCTCCTCCTGGCTCCACTGAGAGTGACAGCACAAAGACATTCTCCAAAAGAAAGTGCACAGCCAGACACAGACAGAAGTTCAATCAGTTTCTTTGGGACTGTTCAACTGGGCCCACTTTCCTCCTCTTCAGCACAGGGCTCAGATCAACAGAAATTTTTCATCAGAAAATCATCACAAATTTTTCTAAGGATAAGTAGAGAAGATAACATCCTATTCTATTTCAGTTTTTGCAACTATAAAAGCAAAATAAAGCATCATCATTTATTCTTTCTGATCTGGTACCACAATTGGTCTTACAGACAGAGAATTACTAATAGCTTCATTTGGGTTTTGTTTCTCTAATAGACTTTTTTTTTCTAGAAGATAAGTTTTCTAAAGGATTTATCATTCCCAGAAACTTTGTTTATTTTACCACAGTATTAATATGGCGTAAAAAGCCAATAAAAGATTGACAAACTTTAAAAATAAATATTTCATTTACCTTGGAGGAGCAGTCTGTGTCAGTGAGCATCCAAACTAATATTCCTCATTAACTTTAACAACCATGTCCTTTGAAATAAAATAATTTTTTTTGTTTTGCAATGCTATTAGTTGAGTTAGTGTGAAAAAAGACCAGTCCAGCAGCAACTGAATTCAGGAGGGAAGTACTTGCTGGCTTATAAAAACACAAAGCAGGAGCAACTCAGGCCTGCCTGGTGAGTTGACAGCAACCCATTCTGGTCTGAGACAACATGTGGGGGACAAGGAATCAGCACAATTGCATTGAGAGGAGACAAAACAAGTTTAGGAACCCTAAACTTTCTCTACCTCATCGGTCAAATGGAACCGCAAAGTCTTTAAAATCAGACACATTAATGTGCATTAGTGCCAGCAAACTACTCCAGCCTTCAAAGCACAAAATGCCCTGAAAATTCACAGTCCTGCTGCCTGTGCTGGAGCTACTCATGCTCTCTACAATCACCAAATGCTTTATCTTAATGGGGGCCTACAGGAAAAAGGCACCAGTATAAATTTTAGAACTTGTTTCAGATGAAGTTAGAACTTAAAGAAAAAATGCCTTTAAAGTGGTGTCATCAGGTAGAGTTTTGAAATAGACTTTTGGAAATAGCATAATCTGTTTTAAACCAGCATATGAGGACATATGTGTACTGACAGAGTTAATTAAGTCCATATTTGTAATGGCCAAAACCCATAAAAATGGGGGAAATTTGGTGATCAGTTAATTTTTCAAGTGGTAAGGCAGAATAGTGACATAATTTTTGCCACACAGGATGGCTTGTCTAAGAGGAAATGGAAGCCTTGAGTCCTTTGAGGCCAAGCACTGACTGCATTACACAGGGCATGAGCCACACTGTAAAGATAATCTGGAGGAAGTCTGCAAAACTCTTCCATGTTATACCTGCTCCCTAAATAGACAGCAACTTCCAGAATTCAGAAGTTCCTTTTTGTTGTTTTTCCAGCAGGACTAATGTAAGTTATTACATTGGAATCAGGGAGCAGGGCAGGCTGTGGACTCTTCCAGAAGAGATTGGGTTGCCTTCCAAAAACTGAAGTTCAGACATTTGGCTACATCCCAGCTTATCCACAATAGCAAAATAAAAAAAAAGCTCATCAGCCTTTAAACACCTCCCTATGGAACTTAGAGCTATCAGGGCAAGTAATAATTACTATTTTACCATCTTTGTAATTAAGGCAGAATGTAGCCTCCTGATTTATATATTAAATACCTCAAATGGTAAACTTTGCAGTCTCTTATTTCCAAACTCACACTGTCCAACATACGCATCCAAAAGGTGACAAAAAGTTGAAATAAAAGTGGTGTGAATAAAATCTAATTTCTTGATGGAGAGGCCAAACCAGAAGTTTCACCAAATATTTTTTTGCTTGTCAAAGAATATTTGAATATTGAAATGAATATGGTAGTTTTAGAACAAGAGTACACTTAGATACAGTAAATAGATTTCAGTAGTTCTAAGCCAAATAACCCTATGGACAGCAATGAAGAGCCCTCCTGTTAATTTTTATGTGAAAAGTGACATTTTTTCCTATTCTGAAAAATGTAGTGTTTTATATATTTCTCTTCTTGTAATATTTTAAATGCCTTCAAAGAAATAGAAATTTAAGAACATCCTTGTGATAAATCAATAAATGTCTCCCTTATGAATAGACACACATTTTCTATATGTCAATTTAGTCAGTTCAGCCATTAATTTGAAGTTTGTGATGGCTTCAGTTAACAGCCAGAGAACTCAGAAGCTAATACCAACTAAGACCATGGCAGGAAATTACCTAGTTTATTATGATTTATAAGACATATAAAAGAACTGAAATAGTGAAGGATTGCCTAGGAAAGGATGTCTTTTCAATGAACACAAAGCTCAGCAGGAATCACTCCTACTAAACCTCCTTTAATCATTCACAGTTTACTGTTTTTTCTCAAAAGAATAAGTTTCTATTTGGATGGTTTTTATAGCTTGTACATAAAGTCAACCGATATTTTGAAGAATTTTGCTCCTCCCAATGTAATTGTAACAATTTCTGTTAAAAATGTCAATGAATATTTGAATTTTCTCAGAAGAGTTAAAGGTGGTTGGTTAGAAGAGGGATGATTTCTACAGCACCAAGGTATTAATTGAAACTAGAAAAGTGATTTTTATTCAATTCAGAATATGCAGCTGAGTTTCAACTTGATCTGCCTATTTCCATTATGGTTGAAAAACACTTCCAAGTTTTGAACTGGCAGAGGTTTAATTTTTAGTCTGAAATATAATATAAAGTCCTAAAGTCACCACTTAAGGTAAGCACCACCTGCAGTGCCCAGAGGGTGGTGGTTTCTACTCCTTATTTCACCAGCCCATTCATAAACCTTAAGGCTTCAGCACTGGGTCTAAACTGTGTTTATTAGAATTAGATTTAGAACTCTGTGTAGGATTAGAATTGTGTTTTAGAGCTTTAACAGCCCCACAGAAGATGCAGTATCACAAGAAGTAAACAGGCAACCAGCTAAGGAAGGATATTAAACACTTTATCAGCAGGCTGTATTTCAGATCTCACACAATTACAGTTACTTCCATTTGTGTTGATTTTTTAAAAAAAGTTGGGCTCACTCAGCAAGGATGTTTTGCTCTGTGTTAAAGCCTGGAGGTGACTTAGAAAAGACAGAGCTTGGTTTTTTTTCAAGCTACCACAAAATTTAGGTTTATAATACTGGCAACACAGTATAAAAATGTCAGCATTCTTATAGATATCACTAAGTCCTTGAGATTTTAATAGCCTCTGGCATATATTGATTTCTCTATTTATTTTATTTGCATAAACTGGTGCATAATCTAGACAGAAATACATACATAGACCAAAGCTAGAAAAGCCTATTCAAAAGACTTTTCCTCATGGGCCTCTTGTGGTCCAGAATTAAGTTCAGTAGAACCTGCAGAGAACCCAGAAGGTCACCAACACAGACCCATCTCTTAACAGGGTTGCTGATGTTTTAGTCATTGCTTTTGTGACTGTCTTTCCTTAAAGATTTATGGAAAATGGTCACATGCAATGGGAACTTCAAGGGTGTCTCAGGTGATGTCTGAGAACCTTAGGCTGGTTCCACTGGACAGACATAAACTCAGCCCACCTCATTGTTGCCTGGGCCCTTACAGATTGTTCCAGCTGCCCCAGGACTGACACCGAAGTAAAAGCAAGACATTTGATAAGCATATGGGTGCAGTAATTTTCACACTGAGAATCATCTCAAAAATGCTGTGAGAGCAATAGGTCAGAGAAAAGACACACAACACTCTATTTTAATTTACTGTTTTTAAAAAATTCTCCTTTTTTCCTTTCTTTTTTCAAAAGGATACTGAAGAGAGGAAAAAATTTCCTCTTTAAAATGCTTGGTACTGAATTGCTTCCAGATAAAGCATGGCACCTCACTGGGTACCTAGAAAAATTACATACTTTAGGTAGGCAGTTTTCACCTCTATTATTTGCAGGTGCTTTCACACTTTAAAAACACTGTTGGATCCTCAACAGTCAGGCAAGCAGCTGTTTCTGTGCCCATAGCATCACTACAACACAAGTGAGAAGATATTTAATGTATAGTTGCAACCACAGGTTTGGAGGGTACTTTGGGGAAGGGGGTTTGTTGGTTTGGTTGGTTTCATTTAATTTACTTTATACAGAATCACAAGCATTTATCTGATGAAACACTTGGGAAAAAAAACAGAGAAGCCAACAATAATTCTTAAATGACTGTGTGTGCAATAATTAAACTCCTGCAGAGCTCCACCTCATCAAGATAAGGAACTAGGAATGACCTTAAGGTCCAGACAAAGGTCCTTAGCCTCAGTTAGTTCTCATGATGGCCAGTAACAAAGAAGAAGAGAAGGAATTTAAGTATGAGCACTGTGCCAAATTTCCAGCTCCCCAAGGAGCAGTTGTATTGACACCTTTACACACAGACATATCTTACTGCAGTAGGCAAAACAACTTTACTATGCTTTATTTGAAAAAACATACTTGCTTTTGCTTTACTTTTGCTGACTGCTAATTGCATTTGGTTGCCCCCTTTTCATATCAAGAAGCCCACTGAGTAATTGTTGCCTGTATGTGGCTCTGTGGTAGCCTTAGACAGGGGTTTCTGGTACTCTCAGGTGCATCACAGCATCACAAGATTGGCCACTAAGGTCACCCACCTGGCTGGTGACAGGGGTCTGCAAAGCAAGGAGCATTGCAATTACCCCCATGTGACAGGCCTGACAAGTATTTCTGGCACAGCAGATGGATTGCTGAGAATAGCATTCTCCTACTGTAAAAGTGCAGAGAAATTATTCAAGCAGCTGTACATGGTCTAAAAACCAATTTCAAATATCCCAGGGGCCCACATGTGATTCTTTGAAAGAGGCTGAAACATTGCTACAAACAAAAGCAACCCTTATGTGCTACTATTATACAAAAAATAGGCAACAGAGGATTGACTGTGGTTGGAAATGGTTTTAGTTAACAGCTGTTTGTATTTCAATGCAGATAGTAAAAACCCTCTTCGGCAATTTAGCATAGATAATCTCAACTGGCCAAAATACCCTGAAAACAAGAGGAAAATTTGTTGCCCTTATAACAGCATACAAACTATCACAGAAATAACCAGTGCTCTAGAGCATGTTGTCAAGAAATTTCTCTGCCCCTTCACAGTTAATACAGGACAAAGCACACTTCTAAAACTGTTTTCACCCCAAGTGCAATTAGGGCATGGATGCAATGAAAAACTGTTGGGGTCAAGACATCAACAAAGTTTGAGGAGAGAGTGATCATTTCTGCAGATGACAGGAACATCCACAGTATCACTCATTACAACTGATTTGGTGCAAGAGACATTAAACCACAGCCTTCAGGATTTAAGCACATTTCAAATGATTACAACTCAGAACAAGCCTTCAAATGTCTGTGCATTAGCCAAGACCACGTAATCCCATTTTCGACTGATGTACATGACACTAATAATTGCTGGAGACATGGTATGGGATTAGGTGAGGTTTGGACCTAATCCAAGATGTATTTCCTGTATGCCAGCTCAATTCTACTTTTAGTTTTTCTGCCAACCCCCTCCAGGGTGTCCAGAAGCAAGGCAACTATTGCCAGCATTTGTTTTAACTTGCAGCCTTGAGATAAAATGCTCTTGAAGACACACAAAGAACCAGTGCATCACATAAGGGTCAGAAATCCTTACCCCAAGGAAAAAATGTATCAAAATATCTCCCAGTTTTCATATTTTTAAGCACTGCAAAGGGAGAAGCAAATATTCAGGGAAAACAGAGAACAGATCAAAACTTTTAGAAGTTCAAATGTGTTGTCTGAACTATACTTACAGATTTAATAATTTTTTCTGGACTCTGAGTTTTTCATGCCAGACTTGGATAAAAAGGGCAAAGACCTTTTGCACAGCCAGGAAGGCTGTTTGGAAAGACATCTGGATCTGAGAAGTCTAGGCAGATCCAAGATTGTCTTTTCCAAGCATTCCAGTACTATGGGTCAGCATCCCTTCATACACTTAAAAGTGTAATCATTTTTTTCTTAATAATTAAGTTTTAACCTACTAATCGGAAATTAAAACATTTAGTCAAGCCAATTTTCTAGGTTTGCAAATACCCATAAAGCATTAAGTTCCATGGTTCAAGGGTTTTTTTGTTTAAAGTAATCACAAGATTACAAGAGCTGGCAGTTCTCAGTTCTAATGACACTACAAACATTCAGCATACCAGCACTTTTTTTGTTTTTTTCCTCTTATCTGATCAAGCTGTGAAAAAAAATGAAAAAACAGAGCAAAGTCCTGATATCAAATAAAAACCTACTATTTGATCTCCTAGAGCCAGACTTTCATCTCATGAATTGTTATAATATGGCCAAGAATTATACCCAGCTATTGTTCAACTAATCCAACATCCCCTTCATAGCAAACCCTTGAGATTCAGCATAAATCAGCACCCAGAACTGTGAAAGGATTCCTGGGAAACCTCTAAGTCATCAACTCTGTTAGAAATAAGGAATGTGATTGAACATAACAAAACATAAGCAAGGCCTCACAACATTGTGCTTTTCTTCCTAGAACTTTCCTTTATCATTCCAAATTAACCAATTCACACAGTGTTTTTTCTCTTTTGCAATCCTTGTTCATCTGTCCCAGATTCTTTGCTGCTTCTGAAGCTGCTGAAGCCTTATCTTCACTTTTTTTGATACTTCCCAACTGCTAATATACTTCACACATCTGTTTTCCCAGAGTAACAGATGTTGCTGCTCAATGAAGACAACAGTCTGTATGTTTAGGCTATGAAGTGCAGAAAAAGCATTTAGAGCTAGTTTCTGCTTTTTCTCAGCAGATGCTTCAAAAATATAGATTCTGCAAAGAAAGTGTATTTCCAGTGCATGTGCCCAGGGTTTACAAAGCAAACCAAACTGCAATGGACCTAAATAATTCTTGCTGCTCAAGAGGGCAAAAAGCAGGACCTTTCTCATATATAAAAAAATTAATGTTTTAGCCCTCAAGTGGCTATTAGTTGCATGTAATTAAATCTACTTCAATTATTTTATTTTGAGCAAGATAATAATGTATGATGTATTAATGCATACTAATTGTATTAATGTGATTCTGCTCTGTTCTTTCATGCTCTGGTTTTTGGCCTTGCTGCTCACAAGGCTGCTAACACAAAACAACATTTAGCAACAAAGTATCTCCAAACTGAGACAGAGAAAATAGATTCAGCAGGTGTCTAGCAACCCAGCCAGCAGAGCCCAGAGATTATCATCGTGCTCATGGTTGTTATTTCCCATCATGACTCTTACGTTATTTTCATGAACTTTTGGAAGTCCTGGGCAAATAGGCAGGACAAATTTTCAGTGGGCATCAGGGGCACGAGCAACCATTCCTCAATGCCCTGCACAGGGTGTATGTGCCTGGGGCCATGGGTGCACCCTGTGACAAGGGGCAGGAGCTGTCTCCAAGTGTCCCCTCAGCACAGAGCATCAGTAGGGGAGCCCAGAGACCCCCTGCTTTTTCTGGATACATCACTCTGTATCCCCCTCCAGATACATCCTGGCTGCTTCTGGGACCACACTGCACATAGTAACAGACTATGTATTAACATGGTCTGCAGACATGGGCCAGCTGTCTCCTAAGTGGAGATGTTGAAATAATATAAACAATGGAAATGCAGCAAAATGCTCTATAAGATTGCCTTAGAACTAAATGTCTGTGATCCTGTAACTTAATTATCTGATTTTCTTAGAGCTTTGCTTTTTGCAAAGAGCTTGCATGTATTTGGGAAAAACGAAGTGTTTGCCCACTTGGGTTTGCTCAGCAGTTATAATAAGAACTTCCTCAATTTCTATACTCCTTCTGTGGAAAAGATGTCACAGCACTCAACTGAAAATAAAAACATTTCTAGATGGTTTGGATATTTTCTCTTTATAGAAACTTGCTGATTTTCTCATTATCCCATTTTGAAGGCTGCCAGCCTTTTCCCATAATAAATTTTGTACAACTCTTCCCCCCACCTGTGTTATCTCTAACTCATTCTGCTAAATATCCACTTTTAAGAATATTGCTCCAACTTTACCCTCACCCTTCTCCTTCATTTACTATTAGGGCTATTCTCACTTATGTGCTAGTTTCTGCAGATCTACTGCAGCACTATTTATTACCCATATTTGGGTAATTTATTTCCAATTTTATTTGCCTATCCCTCCCAAT
Source organism: Dicaeum eximium (assembly GCA_013396995.1). Lineage (NCBI taxonomy): Eukaryota > Metazoa > Chordata > Aves > Passeriformes > Dicaeidae > Dicaeum > Dicaeum eximium. The sequence continues at coordinate 1,130,397 of VWZP01001133.1, forward strand.
TTGAAGAGGAAGGGATAAAAAGCCTGAGAAAAATACACAAGAATTATCAAAATAATACACAGGTATAGTTTTTGGCAGAAGCTAACAGTTCCAAATACTTGATAATGCTATTTCAAACTAGCTCAGTGCATAAAGAGTTTACACAAGCCTTCAAAGTCAGATTGTAATTAACTAATTCATATTTACTTATGAAAACCATCATTATTCTAGGAGAGAATTATTTTAAACTGCTAAACCAGGTCAATTATTTTTATGACACAGCCAAAATTAAAACATCTATATGTTGCACCTGCATGTTACATACTGTCATAGTTTGAGGCTTACCCGGAAATGGTAAGATTTATGGGCGGCTCAGTGAGATCCCAAGTGAAGAAATTCAGGAGGAAGAAGAAGGAGCTTCCTCTTTTCCAGGCAGGGAGCAAAGAGGTGAGACCTCTGGCCAGGCCTGGGAGGGGGCTCGGCCCTTTCCCCAGGCCCGGCCAGCCGGCGGCTGCGGGACGGGTTCCCCCCCCTCCCCCCCTCATTTCATCGGAGGTGGTGGCAGGAC
>VWZP01001133.1:1131480-1193842 GCA_013396995.1 Dicaeum eximium
CATTGAGAGACACAAGAGAACTTTTCTTTTCTCTTGTGGAGAAGCTTTTCCATAACATGAACAAGAGGGACTCCTCTCCCTGAGAGAGAATTGAGAAAAGACTATTTCAAAAATGATGGACTGATTGGGATTGTTGAGTGTTACTTCTTTACATTGACAAATGGGAAGGGAATGTTTGTGGAGGGAGGAGAAGGGTCTGAAGGGTTTTGATGGTTTTTTTATTTTCCCTTTTTTTTTTCTTTTAGTTACTGTTAATAAACTGCCTTTCTCTTGAAGTTTTGAGCCTGCTTTGCTTTTCTCCTAGTTGATCCTATTTTACAGCAGGAGAGTGCTCTGGTGATTAACCAGCATGAGAAAACCCACCACATTCAGTGGTGCATTGGCCGGGAAAAATTCAGATTGATTCAAATTGGGGAAATTCAGAATTGGCGAACCAAAACCACTACACATACTCGCCTATAATCAAATCTGTTACATTTATGAAAAAACTTAAATGTCAAACAGTAAATGCATAGAAGTTCATTGCCTTCCTCTGAAAATACATCCTTACACTTCTAGCACTGTAGAAGCTGCACCTTGCACGTGAAAACAATAACAAAATGGAAACAAAATACTGCCCCCACCTACAAATTCTCATTGCTCTCAGGGGAGCCCAGCACGGATTTCCAATATAGCAAAATGCTGTATTAGCCAAAGTTTTTTTATAAATATGGGTCAAGCCTGTGCTATGAAGCACTTCACAGCTGGGATGCACTTGTCTCTAATGAGGTAAAACTATCAAAGCTGGAACTTTCTTACAGACAGTTTACATTTTGTGATGACATTCCCTTGAATCTTAAATGTAGCAGTCTTTCTTGTTTGTGGGCCTAGAGCTCTCCTCTGGGAATGGAAACATTAGCTACTGATGAAAATATTCGTGACCTCTTTGTCATGCTGCTTTTATGGAAGGAAATTCCATCTATATGATGATCACAAACTGACAAGTAAACTAATCTTTGCTCCTATGTATTAGTCATATTTTCCCTTATGCTCTTTGTAGAGCTAGTGGCACATGCATCTTTAATTTAATTCTGGATAAATATTCAACAGGGCCTTTATTGTATCACCTTGATGGCTCATTTGGCCTAATAGCAATTAGCCTTAGAGCCAGAAAAACAATCAATTTTTTACACTTAGTACAGCAGCATGTGACGTTTATCAGCACTCAGCCTTGCAGAAGTTTACTGCCGATTTAAGAGTAACTAATCCTAACTCGGCATGTCTTAAGGAACTGGCCAATGACAACCAGGATCTCTGCTTTTCTGTTCACTTTTAGTTACAGTATTCATTGATTTATTTGCAGGTTTTACTCATTATTGTGTACAAGCATTATTCAACTAAACATTCAAGCGATGATGATGCACTTGAATTCTGCAGTTAGGAAGTGAGGTGATTAAATAAATTTAATGTGGTTAAACGGTTAATTGCAAAGAGTAAAGAGTTTGAATAAATTCTGTGTATGACAGTGATTATCATTTAATATTCAGAACAACTTTGTGACACAGGACAAAATTTCTCTAACATGCCCTCGGAACAGTGCCTGCAGCTTTCTGAAGAGATTTGTGTTTCCAGCTCACTGAAGACCTCTGAGACTGCAGAGAGAACTTCTCACTTTCATCTTCACCAACAGGACACATTTCTGCACCACTGTGAACATTACTTTTGCCATTGCATGGCAGGCACTTTCACTACATGTAGCTGCATAATTTTCTTAAGAAGCGATGGACAGAATCTTCCCACCTATTCTGCCTCTTCTTTGGAGGATACACCATCCAGTGCTCTAGCCCCTCAAAATGCCAGAGCTGACAGGGATGGAAGGGGAGAGAGCCATGACCATGCTGCTGCACTGACCATGCACTGGACAGGGCACAGGGAAGCAGCCTTGAGCTCTGTGCACTATCTTGAAATCTCTGGCTCTACTCCTGCTTACCACTGCCAAAATTACATCACTGCACTAGGACAGCCAGACCAGTTTTCAAGCTGCCATTGATCTAGAGGACAACTGAGTTCATCTTTCCCACCTGTGCTATTTATATGCAGGATGTTCAGGAAGTGTGTGCTGCACACTGCTCTATTTCTGACCAAACATATGCTTCCAAGGCAGCCTACAATCACATACAGCTTAGAAATACAGTGTGATAGGGGGGAAAAAATCTTACATAAGCTCCAGCATCACTTCCTGTAATACCAATTGAAATTGCTCTAAAATCTAGTGATAGTGAGCTCAGAGGTATCAAAAGTGGGTCCAACAATCCGAGGAATGTGTCTGAGCCACCTATTTCCATGATTACCCGTTCCGTTCTGCGATGTCTTTCTTACGTGGGAAGATGCTCTAACTGTTTAACTTCATCTCACTGGAATGTGTTTTGCACATGTTTTAATAAGTTATGACCCTACTTGTCTATGTAATGCAGTTCCTAAAATACCTCAGCTGCTCCTTTCAGCTGTTTAAGCTGCAAATTCCATAACGCCTGTGATGTTTAGGAAAAAGGGAAGTTTATATCTTGCTAAATAGGGCTGTTGCTACCCCAGTGACAAATTCTCTGGATGGATTAATATCTGAGAAAACATTTCTTTTTTTTTTTTTAAGGCATATTTATTATCTTTCATGGCTTCTAGGAACCTCTCACACTGTACTGGATGTTTTCCACCTCCCACAGCATGAGCATCACAGGAGCTGCAGCCTGTTTGGAGATCTCAGCACATCTGGCCTCTACAGCAGCTGCAAAGATGCTCACAGAGGAAGAGCACACTTCCTCCCACTCAACTGCTCCTTCCCAGCATTGGCATTGTGCTCCACGAAGGCTCAAATCCCAAGGTGTGGGAAGCTTTGCCATTAATTTGCTGTCAAGAAGCCCATCATCTGTGTTTAAATAACTCCTGAATATTACCTGTACTATCACAATAATTAGGCAATCATTTTACTTAACAAAACCAATCGGAGAAAGATCAAAAGGCTAAATATAACTTCAAATATAGTTAAAGGGGAAGAAAACCCAAACAATAAGCCCAGCTTATCATGCTCATTGTGTTTCAAGAAAGCCAGCATGAAGAGACTGATAAATTATTTTGCCACCCCATCTAATGGGACTTGGGGGAATCATCTCCTGGGAGGTTTGTCAGTCATGAGAGCACTGACACTTAGAGTCACTTTCTGTCAGTATTCAACTTGCTCAATACATCAGTTCTCGTTACTGCTTTTGAATATGATAGAGATTAATTTAAAAAAATATTTTAATTTCTAACATTTCTAAATAAATATTTCAGTATGATGTCCACACATTCAACACAATGAGAGCACCTTCAGCTATTTTCTCCTCTGGCAATAGAGCACTGAGCCAATGCAGATCTGTCCTAGAGATAGTTTGAAATCCACCCTCAAGGTTGGCAGCCAGCTCTGGGACTTCTAGTCACAGAGATGGAGACTGTACAAACATCAAAGGAGCATGAGCAAGGACACACAGCAGACACAGGATCTGGACCACTTGTCCCTACTAAGAGACGGGTAGTCTCTGCCCTTGGAGGTACATCTGGTTAGGGTAATAGCCTGGCTGGTAGATTTTTGTGAATCTACCTTAGATTTCCACAGACAGGAAAAAAAAAATCAAACAAACACAAACCACCAACATCTTGCATCTAGAGATCAATCTATGTAAGCCAGTCAAAAAACAGGAATAAGACACAAAGACCTTCAGGAAGAGAAGATGCTTTCCTGCTCAACACAGGCCAGCAGACACAGGATCACTCAACCATCTTCTGAGAGCAACACACCCTCCAGGCCCTCTCTAAAGTATCCTGGGCCAGCGACCAGCAAAACTCAAACATGAGCTGGAAAATAAGCCACGTGCATTGGATTTAGAAGTCAGGCCAAATTTTTTTTATTTCTTATTTTCAGGAGGTAGGATTAACCACTGTTACAGATACTTACAAATTAGTGGGAGCCTTGACATCAAGACCAGGTGTCCTTGTGGAAGACAGACTCATGTTTTAAGCTATTTTTATTTAGGCATGTTGAGTTCAGTTCCATCCCAATAGAGAAAAAATGTAATGGCCTGTAGAGTGCCAACTAAGGCCAAATTAAGTGATCTAATCAGTTTTCTGACTTAAATGCTATAAAGTAAGCAGGTATGCATATGTATGTATGTACTTAAATGCATAAGTAAGTATGAAAATACTCTTTAGAACAGCAGCAAGAGAAGTTATCCCTTTTTTTTCTGTCAGATGGAAGAATTCCTCATGCTGGCTGAAGACAGTTATTCTAAAGCCTTTCTTTATAGAAATAGATTAGTCTAAAGAAAAGCTATTATTTATGGTTTTCATTATTTACTTTTTAACACAAGGTGTTCTATTGAATTACTAAAAATAAATCCATATTTATCCATAATTCAGACACTTTGTCACCACAAAGATTACTTTAAGAACATAAATTCTAGCTAATGTTCACTGTTCAATGGCTGTTTTTGTTTCTGAAGGCACTTCACCTAATTATCTTGTAGTGGAAGACTGCTCTAAATGGTCAGCTTCCAAAATAATTATCTAGATATTTAACATCATTGTAATGAATGCACACTTGTTTAGTCTCACCAAATAATGCCAAGAGATTTTTACATGACTGTTTTATTTTTCCCAAGATAAATTATCATCAGCTTTTTTCCCCTCTTTATTTTTTTCCTCTTTTAATACATTTCTTCAAGCATCAGATGTGCAGGATGATTTTTAAGAACATATTTGGAGCAAATTTAAGATTCTTTTTCAGGGACGAGATTAGATTTTTTTTTTTTTTAAAGTTTTTGAAAAACCAAACATTAAATTAGGTAAAACAGATAGACAGCTTTAGTAAAATTCCAAAAGGCAGCCTGTCTCACTAAGAGTATTTTTATTTTGGTGCATCTATTTCTTTGTAGATGGTTGTTGATGCCTTCATTATTTTAAAGATGTTGGAGAAAGGTTGCTGCACCATTTTTCTGACCAAGCTGCATGGTCTTGCAACATCTCCCATGGTGTGTTTAATATCCAGGACTGCTTGAATTCTTGCAGAACACTCCATATCCATTAACAGACAACCTTGTCCATGGCATTAGAGAAGATGGACCAGTCAAAAGTTCATCTCAGCAAGATACTAATAAAAAACATTCTTACTAAAGATAAGGCTTCTCATGAATAATGAAAAAAAAAAATCAAAGTCAATATAATCAGTTGTCTTTTGGCTCATATTTCCTGCCACAGATGGCTTTTTCCTAATTTGGAAAACAATATTTCAAAGCAACAGCAGTTATTTTATTAGTTTCATAACTTCATGGGAATTTCCCATTATTGTGGTTGTGATATTCAGACCTATAAAGCATTAAAAAAAAATTTCTTTTCTCACAGACGCCCATCCAGTTATGACTCCTTTCCCAAAGAATAATCTCTACCCCTTTCTCCCACTAATAAAGAAAGAGTTGTGTAAACTTACAAATTCTTACTATAGGCAAAAAAAAAAAAAAAANAAAAGGAAAAAAAAAAAAAAAAAAAAAAAAAAAGATAAATCCATGCCTCCTAAATATTGACAAAAAATCATTCCAAACTCTGGATTGTTAGGATCAGTCTTCTAAATTCAGTTTATTGGTGATGTTTTGCTGTTGCCTGGATTTGTGGGTCTTTCTTTAAATAGCACTGCTCTGCCATCAGGAGACATTACATTACTTTCATTTGGCATCACTGGGCCTCAAAGCAAGATAGATGCTTTCCTTCAGCAGGACAAAAAGATCTGGCATTTTTAATTCACTTTCTTGTGTGTCTTGAAGTAATTTAATTCTCCATTTGCCCTTCTCAGAAGATAATCTTGTAAGAAAATGAAGGTAACTTATTTGTAAACATTGTTATCAGAAAGCACCACCTTTCTCTCTGCATCCCTCATGCTACTCCCACAGTGTCAGCCGCTGGCATCCTAAAAAACCAAGGATTGATTGATCCCTTTTTTTTTTTTTCAATTTTTAAACACTGCATGTTTTGACACTTCAGTGTTAGATGACCTGCAAATGGGTAGGTTTCTAACATTGTTATTCTGGGTTTTCCTTTAAACAAATCAGAAAATGGCAAAAAAAACCCACTTAAGGGTACAGATCCTAGACCTTTGAAGGCTATAGACATTTTCTTCCCCCCCATTGCTTTGGGATGAGGAATCCTAAAGGAATCATGTATCTAAGCCTGAATGTCTCTACGAAGCCCTGCACTTCATGCTCAAACTGTGACCCACTGCAAACATCAGACTATCCTTCATCTGAAGTCCTGGTGATGTTTCTCTGTAGCAGGTAACATTGCACCAAAGCCTAAACAAGGGTAATGGTACAAGAAATCAAGGGTCAAAGTGTAAGGCAAGGGCCTGTTTTTCCCCACAAACCAGTCAGCACAACATCAATCTTTCCTAAGCCACCTGCCTGGGGTTTCCTTGCTTGCCTTGATCTTTATTTTTAACAGGTACAGCAGAACTTTGAGCATTTCTTCAGGATGTCTGGCCAAAGCTGTATTTGGAAAGGGCTCCTCAAACCTCTCAAATGGGCAGAGTCTTCCATGTACTATTTTAATCTATCTTTATGTAACAAGGGAATGTTATTCTGCTCTGGAAATGCAGTCCCATGCAGGATCAGATGTCTTTATTAACTACTCCATATATTCATACCTGAGGAACAGTGAGGATTATGGGAACTTTCTTCCATGCCAGAAAATCAGAGACACTGGGAAAATGAGGACCCATCAGAATACTCAGCGAAGCACCTGGGAGCCTTCATAAAAAATTGCATTCCTCCTTCAAAGGGGAAAGCTATTTTTGTCACAAAAATATCTAATCTGCGAACTTGCAGGATCACTCTAGACTAATCCGTATCATGTTGCTAATGTTTACCTCAAACCTGAATAGCATCATTTGCACTCTACTGTTCCTTACAAATACTGCAGCTTTTCCAAGTAGCTAATGCCACAAATAATCAATTTTCACTTTTACCCTGGAAACAACAATTTTTTTTTTCTTCCCTCTTCATAGTTTTACTATCTTCCTGAAATACAACAGACATTTTCTCCTTTAATTTGCCATCGAAGAGTCACTCAAAGTGTGAAGTCTTCAGGTCAGAAGCAAATCATCAGCAAAATAACCTTAGCTGCCTGGCAGGGCACTGCTTGTTTTCTTCTTTCATAGTTCAGCACTTTGGGGTAGCAATGATACAATTTCTTCAAGGCAAAAAAATCAATATATATTCTCTCACAGAATCAAATAACAGAGATAAGAAATCAGAAGACAAGGGAAAAAAATGAAGGCTAAGAAAGTGGAAAAAATCTCAACCTGGCGAATAGGAAAAATATGCTGAGCAGCTGCAGACTCGTAAGGCCTGGTTTATACGAAACAGGGACCTAGAGAGGCAACTCAATTGAGACCCTTATTTCCACCCATCAAAAGGTGATACAGAGAAGTGATTGGAATTATGAGTAACAGCTCTTAAGAAGTGAAACTACAGTATAGTGAAACAGTGTTACTTATCCTTAAGAAAGTATCCTCTAAGTATAGTAAAATATTGTTACTTATTCTTAGGAAAGTATTAGTCCAACAGTCAGCAAGTTGCTTTATCCATTATCTGTAGTTCTCCCCTTGGGATTTGCTCCAAAACTCGTATTTCTCAAAAAGCTGTGGGTTGGGTTTTGCTCCTTCCAAAGCACAAGGATTGCACACACCCCTTCTTCCCTTATAATTCTTTTTATATAACTTTTTAAATAGAATATATTTTCACTTACAAGTCAAAATTAGAACTTGGTGGAAAGAGAGGAAACAAGCTAAACTAATTCCTTGCAGGAAATTACTCTTTTTTTACGTCCATCTTCAATGCATGCAACTTTTAAAAGCTGGCCTAGAGGAAGTTGGTCTAATGAAAGGACTAATCTCAAGTCAGACAAAAACAGACAAGGGAATTATCAGCTTTACATCAGGCACATTCAAAATATCAGAGTAACACAGCTATCCACAAAGCAATGCTGTTTTCATTCTGCACACCCTATTTAGAAACACAGGTTGGAGGCACGGCTCAGGCATATTGCCTTAGTCAAGGGATGAAGCACAGAAGGAAGAAAACAGGGAATTCCACTGAAGGGGTTTCCACATTCATTCTCTACTTTTACTGATCACCAAAAACAACCAGAAATTGCCTCAAACCCACAAAATAACTGTTTAACTACCCTGCATATATAATTGAATGCAGTTCAGTAAAAGAGAATTTTCTTTTTTTAAATCTGGTTTTAAAATAAGAAAGCACCTACTCCTATATATTTAAAAATAAATTTAAACATTACTTATGCCAAAGAATTGAGTGAGAATAATAGCATGCTTTTTTCCTTGCTCTTCATTGAAGTAACCCACAGATTTTGTGTTATATAAAGACTCCTGGATTCTTGGGACACATTTAAAACAGTAACTTACCACAATTCATTTTATGCATTCAAAAATTTAATAATAGCCCTCCCCTGAGTTGGAATTTCCTTTTTTCCCACATCTAGAAACGTTTTCAAATGAAAATAACTACTAAATCAACGCCTTCCACTTTCATGGGAAGCATAACCACATGCTTGTTTAAAAAAGAGTAACTAAGTATGCAGAACTGGAAGTATTGCTCTGTCATTTATTTAATAACTGTGTTCATCAATTTAAAAAATATTCTTTCGGAAAGAACTCAACAGAGGTTATGCAAAAGTGACTGACATCATCCTGTTGAAACTATTCATCTATTTTAGGAAGCTAAAAATGTGGAGACTGGACCTTCTGGAGGTGTGCTAAGGATATGGAAATGCCACACCCACAAGTCACTGGAACTGAATATTTATGATTGGGAAACGTCAGAGGTCGTAGAGCAGCTGATTGCATTTCTGAGGGGGCTCATGAATCCCTACCTCTTGCAGCATCACACTGTATAAAAGGGACTGAGGTTCAAGCAGTGTCCTGGGTTTACTTTCTTTCAGAACAACATGTGCAGAACTGCTTTACCAGTGATCCTGAAGAGGATATGCCCCAGAGTTAAACTTCAAGAAGAGTTTCAGAAATTACTTTTAATTCCCCTGGCCAAGGCTCTTAAACCTGTGCCAAAATGGTTTTTCCATCTTGGTATCAATTTCTGGGATTAATGTTAAGAGGAATCACAGGAAGCCTCTGGCATAGCTATTTCAACCCCCTCCTCTTTCTGATGTCATCTTCTTCACCCCTACATCCAGGGTCAGAACAGCCACAGAAGTTTGGATCAATGCAAAAGAAGACCTGCAGCAAATTGGCATCCTAAAGAACCTCCTTGAGACCCTGTGCTGTGAGTATGATCAGAGCTCTCCTCCTGCTGAGGTACCCTGCTCCTGAGCACACATCCAACATCCACTCTCTCCTTTGAGCCACATTTACCGAACATGCAAGTATGGCCATAAAGGAAAACAACATCCAGCCCATTGCAAAGCAACTCAAGTCTCTACAGAAATCTCACAAGGGGGAAGAAAACCCAAAAAAACCCCACCAACCCAGGGAAACAATTTAACAAGTTAAATATAACAAATTTGGAGCAACTGGAAACATGAAGGGCAGGTGAGGAGTATTTACAGAAGATGATCTAAATTCTGTGCCAAGGAGAAGGCAAAATGTCACTATTGAAGATGGTTATCATAAACCTCTCAAGGATATTCTTCTCTCACTGGTCAACATACAAAATTAAGCAAATAAGAAATGTAGCCATTAGCTCAACATAGCGGATTCCTCATTTTTCTCACCTAAATCAAGTTTCTAAGAACATCTACCGGGCAGTCACTGTACAACCCCTTAATTAGATCTCCTTATTTATATTAATTTATGCTTAAAAGTACAAGACATACTTTACAGATGTATTTTCCTTAGAATAAAAATAGTAATTCCTAGCATAATTTTGGTTCTCTATATCAATATTGAGGATGCTTGAACAAAAATTTCTATAGTTAAGAAACAAATCAAATTATACACTGAACACCTGAATAGGTTTATGATTTCATCCTCTACAGCTGTTATAGGAAGCAAGGAGGGAATAGACAAAGCCATCGCTAAAATGTTGATTTTTGTTTCAAAATTTGATTGCCACTGAAATTACAGAATTATCTAAGCTAGGCTGAGAGTCGATGAAATCCCAAGATGTTCCTGCAGAATAAACTGTTGTAGCCTGTTGTTTAAAACAAAAGATATAACAGATGTATTGATTTCAGTTGTTTGAGAAACAAAAACAATAAATAAGTCACTGTCTGATGGGTAAAGGAATACAACATAAAATAAGTTGGTAAAAAAGTTTAAAATACACTTATTTTTTTAAAGGTTACAGAAAATAAAACCATTTTAACATCTCCCCGTCTCATAGTTTCTTAAGGTATCCATTAAAATACTTGGTTGTAAGAATGTTTTGTAAGCAGGAGACTGGTGCTACCAAAGCCTACTAAACAGCTATTCCTCTGCACAGAAAGCATTGCAGTTTTGATGCTTAACTCTTGAAGGAAAAAAAACCAACCAAACCCCAAATACTAAGACCCCTTGGAGAAAGATACCCAATCAATGGCTGAGCAGTTAGAAGTGAGGTGTCTTCCCTCAAGAGCAGATGGCCAGACCACACTACGGCATCTCTACTCATGTAGTAGTAGCTTCCATGTACATCTGTGCAACTTTTCTAAAAAATAACTTTGTACTACACCCTAACCAACCAGCTCCAGCATCAGGGCATCAAAGCTTCTGCACAAGTTTTTTGGTTTTTTTTTTTTTTTTGCCACCAGTGAATAGGTTACATTACCTACGTGCAATGGAAAATGTGATTAATCTACACAATGAGACAAACACATTTGCTTCATTTAACCATGCAGGGATACAGGGAATGGACTAGAGTTGTCAATGGTAAGTTCCTCTTTCTGAACTCACTGAAGAGCAGGGAAGAGGACAAGTGACACTGAAAAGGCAGAAGAAGAAAGATTAAAATAGACAGGCCAAAGGCATCATGTAAAAATCATTCCTCATCCTGTTTCCTTGGATTCCTGATTCCTTTTGTTTAAGTTATGACCTGCAGTCTTGGGTCATAACTTAAACAAAATTTCTCAAGATGATTTCTAGGTGACTATAGGAACAAAAAGTCTGAAAGTTTAAGACAACACCTGTAGCTTGGCAAAGAAATTATTTGGCAGATGGGGAAGCACCAAGATTGAATTTTTTCCTTCTTTCTTTTTTTGAATACATTATGGAAGTCTAATACAAAGCTGAAAAATGCAGATCTCTAGACAGAAATCCAAACCTATAAAAGTCCACTGAAAATAAATTACCATTTTCAGGTAAAAAAATGGTAAAAAATTGATTTTTTGGTGTGTATTAGGTCTCAGTCAAACAAAGTCACTAAATATGTGATTTAGCACACACCACATTACAACTGTGTGTCTTGTATTAACATGGAAAACTGCTTTATAGAGTAAGAACTGACCCACAGGGATACCAACACACAGTTTCCAGAGCTGCCTGAGAATCATAAGCACCAAACAGGGCAGAGAAGCAAGGCTGTTAGTTTTACTTGAAGTGTCACAAGCCTTGGAACACAACACACTGCTTTACCTTCTTGCTTACATAATGGAGAGAACAAAATGGTGAGAGCACAGGATTTGAAGATAAAAAACTGCTGTGGTCTGAAAGAACAGCCCAAGTATCTCAAATCGGTCACCCTGGTTGTCAGGTACCAAAAATAAGTAAATTATCTGGAGAAACTCAGGTCTTACGTAAGAGATACACAGCATGCATTCTGCTCAGAAATTGCCACCATAAAAAGGACAAGAATATAATCATATGTTCCAGGCAAGGTTTTAATGCATAACTGAGAACAGATGTGGAAGTGCAAGTGCAGGAAAAGAGCAGCTAATTAGCTAATTGAAAAGCACATCCTCAGGCATATAAAATCCAAGTTTGACAAGCAGGCATAAGCTAGCATTTCTCAAATTTTCAGTGCTTAAAAACTGCCAAAATAGAAGCATATGCCATCACAGTATATACACACACATACTGCAATCATACATAGAATTGTGGAATATTCTGGATTGGCAGTATGTTTCTAAAGGATGTCTAGTCCAACCCCCACTAATGTGAGTGGACATCTTCAACTAGATCAGGTTGCTCAGAACCCCATCCAGTCTGACACTGAGTATTTCCAGGGATTAGGCACACACCACCACACTGGGCAACCTGTCCCAGTGTTCCACCATCCTCATAAGAAAAAATTGTTTTTATCTGGTTTAAATCTACCCTCTTTTAGTTTAAAACCAATACCAGTCACCCTATCCTATACCTACGTTCAAAAGATCTGGTGTTCCAGAGTAGCAACAACTCTGTATATATACTTACATTCTACTGTTAACTTCATTTTTTTTGCATACTTTTTGCAATACTTTGCAATTGCTAGAAGGTCAACAGAAGCATATTTAACTGCATTTATCATATCTGGGGCAAATTATTTGAGCTTCCAAAAATTCACTTCTAAGTAAGAGCTACAAACATAAGGAATAGAAATATTATCAGTATTACGTGGTGTAAAATTAAAAGAAAATATTTCACTTCTTAGCTATTTTGTTGATTAAATACTTTAGAAAATACAATCTCTGAAAAACTACTTCAGTCCAATTTAAGAAAGCCTAGTATATACCAAAAAAGGGTATTCTAGCTTACAACCTTTTAAAAGCAGTTAGTTTTAGTCAGCTGACTTCAACTGAAAATAAATACCTTTTTTTCTGTATAGTTACATAAAGGTCTCTTCTGAAGTTTAAAAAGCTATCAATTGTCTACAAAATTATCACTTGTTATTTACAGTATTTCATACTGTATTCACTATAACCTTTTTCTACCATTTCAGTCATTGTGAAATCTGCTAAAAATACACCTCACCATTTACAAGAGACATGGTAGACAATGCTGACCAGCATGGCACAAGAAGCATAGCTTAGCAGTCTCCTCATTAGCACTTTGATTATATTAGTCATTAAGTAAGTGCTGACATTTCAACTCAGTAAATTAACAGGCTCAGAGACAGACTGGTACTTAAAACTGGCTGCTATCCCTTAAGGATCCAGGACCTTCAGCCATTTTTTTGTCCCTCCTTGATAACTGACATACAAATATTATGATGTCCTTGATAATGACTATACAATGTGTCAATTCCTAAGTGCAAAATTCCAACACAGCAGAATGTTTTGGTTATATGTAACTCATAGCTCTGTACCTCATCTTTATTAAAAAATAAAAATGAGGCATTACTTACCAAATTTTTCTGTACCTTTAATACTCCCAGCACAGGTAAACAGGCCCAAAGCTGCAGTATTTGCTAAAGCTGTGTGCACAAGCATGCATCCCTGCATTCAGAACAGGCAGATCTCATCTAGAGATCTGGGGAGAAACAGGACTTATTAATCTGAGCATGGCGAAAAAAATAGTTCTTCATTAGCACCCTTTTACAAACAGTACAAATTTTTGACTAGGAGGTAAGAAAATAGCTCTTCACACTGCAGAAAAAAAAAATCTGCTACTTACTAAGTAATTTTGCCTAAAGTCAAACACACAGTGAATTTAAGTCCAAAGAAACAAAAGTCAGGAAAAGGAAAGCAAGGATGCCACCCATGAATAATTTCAGAAAATTGAGCCAGAAATATGGAAGCATTTAAAAATTACTCAAATTACAACAGCAGTTTCAATCCAGGCTTCGAATCAAAGGACTAAATTGAATCTTAAAAACATTGAATTGCCAAATCAGTTTCAAACTGAAGACCTTTATTAAAAATGTCACAGGGTTCCAGCCCCAGCAGAGCTGGGCAAGACAACCTCAAGAGGCTCCTTACAACCTCAACTGTTCTCTAGATCTGATGCTGCTTGAGAGCATCAACACTGAACTCAATTCTTAGCTGGTATTTGGAGTATTTGGAGTCTGGGGACTAGACTTTCCCATGCTCCTCAGCATTTTATGTGGATATTGTTAATATGAGTGAGTGTTAATAGAGTGAGTGCTAAAGGAAGTAACTGTTTACCCTTGATTATTTATCATCGCTGCTTCAGGACTGCAGAATTGCTTGTAAAGTGAGCTAAAGAAATCAGTGACCTTAAAATGCAGCACTGAGATAGATCACCAGAGTTTAAAAAGCTTGAGAAGGCAAGGAAGTTCTTATATGGAGAATGCTGCTCCATTTCTGAATTATTAATTTGGCACTAAGCAGTAATTCTCTGCATTACAATTTATTAGTGAAAAAAAATTATAGGAATGAAACATCACTCCAAAGTTCTAATCAATTTTTGCCATAGCTCCTCACAGCCAATATGGCTCCTAGCTAAACTCCATGAAATAAGGGTGCAATATAGGTCACAAAGAAAACTAGCACTGCTAAAAGGCACATAATAATTTTGTAGAGGACAGATTTCCCAGTTCTACTATGCAACATAGGTAACTTAGGGAAAAGTGTATACTTCAGTGTAAAGATGGTCCTACTCAGACCATCTTAAGATTCAAATGCAACACAGATGAATTCTAAACAGCACAAGCTCCTGACAGGAGACCGATTGCAGAGCAGTGCAAAAAACTGATGTGTTTCTCAGAGTATTCAAATAGATATAGCTTTCCAGGAACACTGGAAAAAATCCCTTTTAAATTATCCCATCCCTTCTGTGTTAAGTCTGCAGGACTGAAAGCATTTGCTTTCAATCAAATTTCTCTACCATTCATTTTCCTTTTGGCAGTTCAGAAAAATAGATTTCCTCTCTCCTCGCCAGACTTTGGAATAAACATTTATTAGCAGTAGCACAAGAGGCTTTTATTTTTAGTATTTGCTAAGTTTCCAACATGCTGCTCCATAAAAGAATTAGGGAAATTTGAGATCATCAAATTTATCCTCCAACTTCTCCTCCATACCTCCTGACCATGCTCATCCAAATTATACAGCTATACACAAAGTTTTGTTATAGAGCAAGATGAAGCACATAGGTAGTACGTAACAAACATACTTTCAAGAACTAGTAAGGCTGTGACATACAAAAAATATGTAAACTACATTTTTCTCAATGACTGTTCAGAATCATTACTGAATACGTTAGGAGTTTGTTTGACAGAATTTCCATTTTGAATATACATAAGGATTATAAAATGAAACAAGTGACAAATATTCCTAAAACCCAAAGGCACTGCTGTTTATTTATATTTTTAAAATATGATGTCATGTAACAATAACAGATACATCCTGGCATTCTATTAAGTGGCAGATATCAGCAGGGAAGGAGTTTTTCCTCCCTCATAGTTTGCATTACAGCAATTTATTTTAATCAATTTATTTAGGTGCTTCCCAAGTTCACTTTCATATATTGTTCATGTGTTTCTGAGTTATATAAACCTCAGTCATGTCTTTATATCTTAAACTAGAAATCAAGCCAACTTTCATACTATCATAAATCATCACTGCTACTGTCCATATATAAGCTTAAAAGTATTTATTGTTAATCTAGGCAACAGTAAAACGAGACTAGAAAATTTAGATGTTCTTATAGACAAAGATGAAGGAATTTCTAAGATTTTTTAGCGAAGAAGTTAATTCTCACCATGAGTTCTGTACTCACCTCACTTCAGCACTCAGAGCACCATCTCAGAGCCTGCAACAAATGAACTTCATAGTATGTCATCAACACAAAGCAGAAAGACACACGAACCTTAGTGCTTAATGACTCACAGTGTGAGAAAAATGCTTATTTTTGTATGCCCTAGGAGGAGTACCACTTGTAGGTAGTCTGTCATGTAGGGCCATCATCAAATTAGCAGTTTTATCCAATTTGGAAGAACTTGATTGACAACACATCCTTTGCTCCACAGAGAAAATTCTAGGCAACATTTTACTTATCTTCGAAGTGTATTATTCAATAACGTAAGAATGAGGTCATATGTTATAGCACTGGATTGCCCCTTGCTACACAGATTCCCTGCTGCTACTCAAAGAGTAACTGCCCCCCCAGAAATGGAAGGATTCAGTGCCTCTTAGCAAAGCCTGATGGCTTCCAAAAGAGAACTAATCCCTGGAAGACCTATAATATTCACAGCAGTAATATCTGAGGCTGGGAAAGTTTTATCACTGGGTAAAAGCCATCAAGGCGTCTAAACATTTGGCATATTAAAAGAAATGAGTTACCCTATGTGTGCAACTTCTTAAACTACTTGTACTCAGTTGACTTAAGGAACAAGACTGCACCAAACTGCAGACAGAACTGAATTCCCATTTAGCTGAAGGTGAAAAATTCAATTATTAAAAAAACCCCACTGCATCATGGGTTTCTCTGGCTTGCTTTTTTTTATGCATTAAACCTGTCCTATAGATATATGTTATTTATACATTTGACACTGAGCAGTACTCAACTAAGGTATTATTGTTGAAGAACAAGACACATTAGAAAACTAATTTTAAAAAGTCAACAAGTCAAATTTACATCAACTAGTAAATTTCACAACCAGATAAGAACGCAACTTGACGAAATGACATTCTCTTTTCCACAGACCAATTGTCTTAGATTTATTTAATCAAAGATATGATACAGTTACAAGCCCATGCATTTCATAAAAATCTGAACTTAAAACTTTTATGGAACAAAATTTTAAAGCATATACAGATGTTTCTGAGTGTTCAACTGGACTGGTTAGTCTAGAGAAATATTATTTGCAACATATAAGAAGAAGCATTGAGATTTTCATGTGGTTGTTTCTTTGTATCTTCCTCTTCTACTCCACACCTGAAGATAAATCACAGCTGAGTAACTCTATGGATTGAATGCTAGGCATAAGCTCATAGCTGAACTCATAATTTCACTTCCCACTGGTTACATATTTATAGTACATCCCTTTTATATTGTTATTAGAAATAAAATAAATAAGACTACATTTTAAAAATGTAGGCAGTATAACGACTAAAAAATGTCATTTATGTATTGAATATGCTGAAAAAAATTAAAATTTCTGTCTACTTAAATTCACTTTTATGATTACAAGGTAATTCTTGTAATTCCCAAATGCTTTTGAAAATTACTACCTCTCATAAAAAATTTGGGTATTTCTATGTAATGAAACTGCTGGAGAAATCATAGAGAAGATGCAACAGATTAACATGAAATAAATATTAGAGATAGTATTTAAAAGGCACACAAATACTTCAAACACATACAGGTTCAAATCTTTATTGTTTTAAAATTCTACATGTCTTTTACAATTACAATAATTTGTTACTTAAATGACTCTTGTATGGTTAATGTACAATGAGTTTTTTCCTGAAACTCAACCATGAAATACAATTTCATCAATATGATTTTTCTAAATAGATTAATACAAGACTTCTGTTTTGTTGAGAAGAACAAGTGCTTCACCTTGAATAACCAGCACAGGTGTCTTCCCTTCAGAATCTGTGTGATCAATCCATCGAAAGTGCTTTTGAAGATTGCAGATCTAACTGTGACTGATTTTCAAAATCAGTCCATCAAATTACAAGGGTTTTTTAACATTAAAGAGCATTTTCATGTAATGAAACAAGCTGAAGTAGTTATTTTTATTCATCTACTGAGGCAAACTCATGTTGAAGAAAAATTATATGATTATCTGCATGCAATGAACACCCTCTTTAAAGAGTTGATGAATTTTACACATATAAAGAATCTGTTAAAGAGTGCAAGTACTTTGATAATGATTTCACGAAAGGACGTATGCTGGTAATAATGGTAACTAACATTTAACATCTAAATACAAGCTAATGTATATTTAACAGGCAATTAACATGGCAAACAAACCATGTTTCATGTGGTTGCCCTTCGAGAAAATGAACTCATTTGGTCCACACTCTTAAAGTTATCTGGGTAAAAAAATCGAAGCAGTTAGGGCCAGAGTTTCTGATGAATTTCTAAAATGTCACCTGTTAAAAAGTAAAAGCAGTACATCAATGACGTATCTTGTCACATGACCTCAGTATAAAAAGATGGCCTGGGATTTGGAGCAATGAACGAGCACTGAAGGACAAGTCAAAAAAGAACGGAGACAGAATGAACTAAAACTTTGTTGTGTTATACTTTCTTGTTCCATGGTACTGCTTTCACTCTGTAGAATTTTGTACCCAAAGGAACTTTGAATCTGTTTTGTGCCTACAAAAAAAGAATGAAAGAATTAAAACATGGAATTATTCTACTGATTTTTGTATTTTTAAGCTCAAACTGATTCCCACTACTCAGTATTCAGGAGACCCTTAGGAGTCTGGCAGGGATCTGGACAGTGTGGATGCAAATACCCAATCCATTGCTCTCTCAACTCTTCTGGTTCCCCTGCTCTTGCTGTTCACTGACTCAAAAGAAAATCAGGAATAGCAGAACTTAGGACATTTTTTTACCTAACTTCTTATGCAGAGAGAATTTTTTACAATTGTTAAAAATACTAAAATTTACTTTCTTCTCTATTAATCATAGATGATTTCTCATTACTATTTTCTTACCTTTTTTGCCTGGCAATATTCCTTTTCCATCACTTTTCCTAGCACCCAAGGTCTCCTAGATGAACCCGATGCTAAAGAGGAAACGTATTGATTATTTTGGATAAGCAATGACAGGTACCAGGATATTACATTTTCATTAAAAGCAGATTTTTTAAAAAAAACTCAGTTTAAATAAACAAACCAACATTAAGTAAGGTCAGGTTTAAATGCAACATTTTGGTGGCCCTTAGAACAATAATTTGCAGTACCTATGCCAACACCTATTTGAACCTATCACAAATACAAATAGTGTTCTGAATTTCATTTTCCCCACTTCCCTGAGAAAGGAATAAAATCAAGACATGGTTTCCTGAAGCAGTAAGAGACAAATGTGTCCCTCAGGCAATTGATAAGTCTTGATGTTTGTTGTATGTGCAGTTGTCTCAGATTTGAGATTAACTCTATTCAGCAATTAGTAAGGCCCAGAACAAGCTAAGTCCATTTGAAAACAGGTCAGTGAATTAAGTACTCACAGTAACGTACAAACTGACATGGCTTTCACCTTATCTATGTAAAAAACCAGTAAGACAAGTCTACCATATTTCACACAGCTATGTATGCACTAATAATGCCATAGTTCAGAATTTATAACATCTGGAAGTAAGATAGGCATTTTTCCCTTAGGTTTCACAGATGACACATGGCACAGATCCTTCAGCAAACTCAGAATTCAGTTAGGGCTTAGTGGTCTTCTGGAGACTACAAAATTATTCAAAATCTATCATCTTTCATCCTAACTGCAATCTACAGTGAGTCTGCTCAGAGAAATTATTTGACAGCTTATGACATGCAATAACACAGAAACTTTCACTGATAAGTCAGAATTAATATAAATTTTCTTTGATGCATATTCTTAGATGTTTTTACAAAGCTGGGAGCACAGCTGGGTTTGCAAAAAAACATGATAGTTTAAAGACATTTCCACGAATCCACTTCATGTAGAGCTCATGGTTTAGTCCAAGTATTGCTATTTTCCCTCATTTAAAAATATTTCAATTTAGCTAAGTTTAGATAGCTGCCAAAAAAAGGCCAACAAAAAGCCTTGAAAATTAAGGAGAAAAAAAGTAAATGTGCCATCAACTTGAACATAAACAAAGAAATACAGGAAGTCTTCTCTGAAAATTTATAAAAAATACCATTTTAATTTGGGGGAAAAACTATGAGCAAAAATATTGCTTGCAAATTCCCATATACTGTTCTCTGCATGTTTTTATTTATAATTTATGCTGTTATTTATTAGTTAAAGCAGTCTGATGGGAATGTTAATATACTCTGTGTGTGTACCAAATTGGCATATTCTCCCTCCTTTTTTTTTCTTTACTTTGAAGATGTAGATATTTTTTCCCCAGTTTTCCAAGACATTAACATCTATATAAATTTTTAATTAAAAATATTCTGCTTTGAAAAATATTTTGCACCAGAACAAGCAGGAAAAGCTACAAAGATAGCTGACAACTATTATTACATGCTTCTTGTATTTATCACATACATATTAATAAAAATCACTTGGTGTTAGAAGGTTAAGACTGTTAGTTATAAGAGGATATAATAATTAGAAAAAAGTCTGACACTTACCACACTCACCTGGTTTGAGATCCAGTGCAGCAAGGGACTCTGAGTGCAAGAAATACAAGGTTGGACTAACAGTAAACAACACGTAGTTGTCATGCCTTTCGTCCAAGATAATGAGTACCAAATCGCCAACCTGAAAACTAGGGAAAATAAAATCACAGAACTTAACTAAAAAAAACCACAGCAGCTTAAAACTACATTTATTACACAACATTTTTTGCCCCATGTATTGCATGAGACAGACTAAGTTGAAGAGCAGCAGACATTTCCACTTGCTATGCCAACTCATATACATTTCCTATTTTCTGAAAACAACAAAAGCAGGCTACCTTTAAAAAGTGTTTCTGAAATGTTCTACACCCATCAGCTCAAATTATTTTTCTCAAAAGAACTGTCAGTAGTGCTTTAAAACATAATCAGAAGTACCTAACAAAATGCTAGTGTTTCATTTCTGTATTATTTTTATTCACCAGTACTTAAGGTAACCATCACTGTAGTGATGTTTACAGACATTCTTCTGTTGTTTTAAACTAAAACAAATTTGAACACAGAAAAATACAGCAATAACATTTATGCAGCTTTCAATCTTAAAATTTTAAGCACACAAGACAAAGAAGGGATGAAGTGTTCATCTTTGATCAAATGATGATGTGGTGACTGTACGTAAAAAGTTGTAAAACTCTGCTTCTTCCTGACACCAGGGTAACACAAAAAGCCAAGTTCACATGTGAAGTTTCAGTAACAGAATTCAAAGAACAACTTCCATCTCCAAACTTCTTGTTCTATGGTGTAAAGTGTTGCAAGTAAATTATTTACCCATTAATGAAATGAAGTCTAAAATGGCTACAAATTAAGCACTAGATCATGAGGGAGCTGCTCTAAGAATAAATATTACTACTTCTCTGGGCATGAGGGAGGAAGTGCAAAGAAAGTGAAAAACTTCTCAATAGAAGGAGACTACAGATACACAGTCAGTCAATTGAGTAAATCTAGAAAAATTTAAGTCATCATCTTTAATGTTCATTTTTGGATTAAATAAACAATACTCCAAACTTTTCTGCCGGGACTTACTATGAAGACAGGCTATATTGACTTAAAACATCTTTACTGGACAGATGAATTCTTCTTGCATATCATATTCCTCCTCAAAAACTACCAAGACACTTGTGACAATTTTCAGATGCTAGAGGGAAAAAACTGCTTCTTCGCCTGCTGATCTTGTTACAGCAAAAATGGAAATGGGTGTAATTCAGAAAACATTAACAGAAAAATCTGTGCAGGTTTTCTTGCTCAAAAGATTTTTATATTACTCATATAATTCATAAGCCTAATATTAAGAAGTTATCTGTAGCTTTCACATTTTACAAGAATACTTCTTTTTCCAGCAATAATTCTACATGCAGCTGCTAACAGATTGATAATACCTAACAAAATGTTTGAGTTAATTTTATTTCATTCTGTTAGAGTAAGACAAGAACCCTGTAGACTTCAGGAAGGTAAGACTTCTCTTGAAATATAATACAGCACAATGCATATTCAGGATTAATAGATTTCCTTTTTCTTAGACTTCAAGGTTACAGATAAACAAAAAAGTAACCTAAGAAAAACCTCAGAGAATTCTACAAATCCCATTACATACAGAATTCAACAAAGTCGCTGACAGAATTCAAAAAGCCCAATTTATTGTTTATAGAAAAGTTTTACAAAATTAAATTTATGCTCAACTGAGATTCTTCAATAGCTGATGGCTAAATTATAGTGATCTATGCATCTTTTCACCACAGAGCAAGAACAGAAGAACTGTAACATTAACTATACACTTATTTCATTGAAAGCATATCCATCTGTTTATATGAAAATTAACATGCACTTACTCTCTAATTGCTATTTTTTCAGAATGTCTTGAGGATACTGATGACATGCTTTGGGACATCTATAAAAAAGAGAAAAGCTATAAAGCACTGGCAAGCTGTGATGAAATGTACATTGCAGATAAGAATACAACAAGATGATTTTCATTGATTTCAAACAGTGCCTAGTCTTGCAGATTTTATATTCACTCAGAAAACCCACCATACTTTTGTCATCCTGTTCTTGTTTGGTTGGTTGTGATTCGGTTTTGATTTTTATTATTGTACTTTTTTTTTTAATAGCTACCTTTGAGCATAAAAGTTCCTGCATAACTAACTTCTCCCTCATTATTTATAACTGGGAAGCTTTTCATATCAGTGCCAGTGAAGATTTATTCTGGCCATACACAAGACCTGTGATGAAGCTGTCAATTCTAACAGAGAAGGCACTGGCACTAGCAAAGGCTGATGGCAGAACACCAGAAATTAAACATGTTTACTACAATTAAATCTAGATGTTGAGCTCAACATAGTCTCAGTTTTTCTACAAACTGTCAAAAAATCTAAAGTTTATTGTAATCAACAGGGCAGCACTCCCTGGAACAAAACTGGAGTCAGATTTACTAAGACAAAACAAAGATTCAATTCTGTAAGGTTTTGGACATAAGAATTATCTCCTATATTTGCTTTTAATTCTGTTTAAATAAATAAAATAATGGACCAACTTCAATAGGACAAACTAGACCTAAAAATAAACGTAAGTGCACACAAAGTTTCTACAAGAACTGTGGTAACAAGAAATGACAATGGGCAATTAATGCTTCTTCTATCTCCAAAGAAATACCTATCCCACATGCAGGCAAGTAGCTGGGGGAGCTGTTCAGATGTAAATGTATCAGTTCCATTACCCTCTGGTAACCTCCTTATAGAAGACAATTCAGAATTGCTCCACAGAAACTCTGAGAGAGGTCCTGCAGATTTTCCATCCATTCCTACTTCCTGGACAATTTATACATGCTATTCAAATCTAGATTGCTCACACTTGAAATTTAGCATGTGATCTTTCAGCTGAAACTCAAATATTGTTCCCTACAGTGAATTTCCTTCCCATTGTCAATCTTGCCCCCTGCCTTCCCAGAAGCAGTACCAGCTTGTTTTCATATGAGCTTGAAGCCCATTCACAGCTCATTTTCTTCATTTCTTCAAAGAATGAGTCCAAATTGAATGCAGTACATCACAGAAAACTCCCAAATTCTGATGACACTTTCAGCAGTTTTCTTTACATGATCCAACTTCAGCTTTCTTTTTTTAGAGGCTACCTTTCTTTCTTGAAAAAGTTGCAGCTAGCATGAAATTTGTCAGATTTGTTTAGACTGTTCACAAAAGTGTTTGAGAGTTCTCTTCAGATATACCAACAAGGTATTTTCTTGCTATTTTTTTCAAACTGGAGTAAGTGTTCAATAAAAACACAAAATAGCTTGATTTCTGTATTTTTCCTTAACTTCTAACTTCAAGAAAAACAGAATAAATTAAAATATTGAGAATAATTACATTAAAACCTATTAAGGAATGTTTCATGAGTACAACTGTAATAGCCTTTATACAGAAAAAATTGTTCCCTTTCTCAGTAACTCATTTACTGTAACAAAAATCCTATAATAACATTCCAAGTATTAAAAGGAGCTCCTTTCTGTTCCTTGTAGAATTAACCCACAAGTTCTTCTCCAAAAGCCAATGACCTATGAAGATTTTCACACAGAATGCCTTCTGGGCTCCTTATCCAAAGTACCTTAATAGAAATAAACACTGGTATTGAAGTGTTGATGTATATTTCAATTTTAGAAGTGCATTTAAAAGGAAGGGGAGAGGGAAAGAAGGATCAAGAGACAAATAATAAACTTATGTGTGTAAAAACTGATTTTGTAAATAAGGAATTGAAAATATATGAAGTTCCATTTAGAAATCAAATTTGAATCACTTTAGAGACCAATGAACTGCCCATTTCTCCTACATGGCTTTGTATTAATCATAACAAGAATCATCTTCTATCTCATATACAATATTTATTCCATTTTATTTTACTCTAATATGACAAGAGATCAAGAGTTTGATTCAGGAAATCTACAGAAAGGTTTAGAAAACTGTCTGAAGGTATTTTGAGTTTTATTGTAAAAACTACACAAATAAATTCTGTGAACTTCACTGAAATTCTAACTTAAAAAGAATACTTTAAAAATGATAATTTAAATGTCTAACAATCCTTTCTTACACCTGGTATGAAGTCTAACTTCCCACTACACAGATATCAGTTCCTACCAAACCTTCAGGTATCACCTTTCACTTAAAGAAAGTGTGATCTCCATAGCCAGTCCAACCAAAGGATGTGTCTATCCCCTATATACACAAGAATTTTTTTAAGACTTAAAATTGAGACCTGCTAGCACGGATAAAGTGGGGATAAATAAAAGGAGAATAATTTGTACTACAGGAATCAAGGACACTCTGTCACTAAATTATTTTTCCTTCCATAGGCATTTACTGTATTTGAGCATTTCATATGGTGACTGCCTGCATTTCCAGCTAGTAGGCAGAATTCCAGTTTCACACCTTACAAAGCTGGCAGGTGCACTTTTCCCAAAACAATCTGTAAGTTATTCTTAACACTCCCAATTATGCTTAAAGTGCAGGCATATTTATATTCTTGTAAACTGGCCTTCAATCTACTGCTGCTGAAAACTGAGTCATGGTGCCCTGGAAATTAACATCCCATTAACCCCAACTCTGGATGGTCTGTATTCTTTGGGAAGAAGTCACTCTCCAGTCCTGTGGCTCTTCCTCCATGATAAGACTAAACTCATGTACCTCTGGAAGGTTATCAGGTTACCTATTCACCGCTTGCTTTAACATTTAAAATATTTTTTAAATTAATAAAAAAGCATTCTTAAGAGTTTAACAAACTTAAAATTTTTAAGCTTTTCTTATTTTTTCATGAGGCTTAAAAAATGCATTGTACAAATACCTACCAATCTTTGATTTAATCTCTTATTTTCCTCTTCTTTCAACTGCAAAGTCTAAAAGAAAATCTTAATCTGATTAACTGGGTATTATACTTTATACAGTACAAACATTTTTTTAAAGTTCTGATATGACTAGTGCCCAACTACTTGTACAATACTACATCTTTTCAGTTCTTAAACAATTATCAAAACATTTTTTGAACAAAGACAGGCAAAAAACCCCTAGAAGTCTAGTAATTATCCTAGTGCTACAAATCCCAATGCTAAGATTTTACCTCCATTCTCTTTCAGTTAGAAAAACATGTCAATGTTAGAACAGCAAAAGAAATGTAATATATTACTATGTTATAGTTTCTAATCATGACAAACCCTCTGTAATCAGATGACAGAAAAAAGCATTTATGTGCTCATAGTCAGAAACAGTCAGGCAGTTGCTTCAGACAGTGTCACAATCCATTAACAGAAAGCATTCCTATTCTTTATTTGGTCCCAGATTTTAGTCCAAGTCACCCTAGAAAGCTGGAAGCTAATGACACCTTTTTTTTTTAAAGTCAACTTTAAAAAGACAACTGAGATGAAGTCAGGTATGACTGGACAGTTAAAAATTACTAGAATCTGAAATACTCCAGGGTAGCTACTAGGGGTTAATCTCACATTTTACCAAGAATACAGCCTACACGGGGAAATTACCAATTTTTATGAGAAACTGGCAAATCAATCCTAAATCCTGTCCAGCTGTTTTGTATTTCTTAATTAGAAAAAGAAATTGTAACTTTTTATTTCTATAGAAATTCTCAGGATCAATGACCTGTCCCTCCCAGGAAGAGCTATTACACCTCAGTCACTCATACTGAAGCCCACATTAACATAACAAGGATAGGCCAAGTGTAATGTTTTAATAGTTATTTTGAATTACTTCAGTGAGTTACAGTGATCCAAGAGCACAATGAAAAAACTTTCCCTGGAATCATATTTATAATCCTTGCAGAAACTATATTGCATCAGAGCATATAAGTAACCACAGTACAATCTCACATGTACATATTTTTAAGTACTTAAACTTAAGACTTAACCTCACAAACAAACAATCTACTCACTCTTTCTAACAACATTATCCTCTGCTTTTCTTCAGACATATGAACGTTTTCACTAAAAGAGAAAGAAAATGGAAAGGTTAAAAACTAACTTTTTTTCATAATCAAAAACTGTCTTTTCCAAATCCACCTGCCATCTTCCCTCAGTGAAGAGTGTTACATATTTGCTAGCATAGAGGGAGCAGCATAGAAAGATGCATTAGCAATCAGCATTGATATTTCTGGCTTGTGTTTGGGATTTTTTTTTTCCTTTTCTTTAAACCAAGGAGGTTCTTTGTTGCAACTTCTGTGAAAGGCATGGAGGAAAAGTCTGGGGTTCTTTAAAACACTAATGGCATGGAAGTGAGACACTGTTCAAAATATGTGTCAGTAACATGCAGCCTCCCAGTTCATTCACCATTACAGTTTTCCTTCTGTTTGACTTATGTTTTGTATACTTAGGTATATTCTTCCATGTCATGATTGTGGGGCCAAGTCTCACCCTGAAGCTGCATACTTCCAAGTCATCAAACCCACAATTTCCTAATGATTGTGACACCACAATTGTATGCACATGTATGTTTAAAAGCATATTTTCAGGAAGAGCATCAAAGGCAGGAGGAGAGTTAAACATGCTCATCTGTACTTCGCACTGGCCAAGAGCACACATTTCCAGAACAAGAGCCTGCTTTGTGTATTTCTACTCTAATGCCCCATACTTACTGCACAGCCATCATACTGGTTTCCATTGTGGAATCCATTCTCCCTTCAGCCCCAAAATCAGCAACCAATCTGTCTGTGTCAGTGGGCACATCAGCGGCACAGGCTCCACAAGCTTCTGACGCTGCTGCCAAGTAGGTTGATGGAGAAAAATTACTAATCCTCAGTTTATTAACTTCTTCTTCAAGTTTCTTCTTCTCTTCTAGTAAGCGAGCTCTATCTTCAGAAAGTGTTTCAATCAAATCTATGACACAAACAAAATTTCTTTTAATTCTAGCAGCACTAAGGACCAAAACCAACCTGCAAAGAACGGAATAGTTCTATTAGAAAAGATGAATACTTCTTCAGAACTTTGCTTACCCTTATCTTTTTCTTGCTGTTGTGTAAGCGCTTTTAATTTGTCACTAAGATCATTAATTATGTTTTCCTTTTTCATTTTCTCTCTTGCCAGAACAGTGTTAAAGTTGGTCTGAAAACAGAAAGGAAGTATTACTGAAATAAGGAACGTACTGTAAAAATGTAATGCAAAATAGACAGCATGCATTTCAGTTTTCTACAATATAGTTAAACAAGAAATTAAAACTTCTTTACTTAGTGCTTTAGTGAAAAGATAAAATGCCAATACATTTTATTTTTGTTTGTCTTTAAAATGTTTTTGTAATTATTTTTTTTAACCCTCTCATTCCCTCAAGCCTGAGACATACAAGTAGTACAATAATAAAGAAGTATTTAAATAATCATAAATTATTGATTTTTCTTTAGAATTAATACTTTATATTCCAGTTAATGTAAAATAGTTGAACATTCTATATTTAAAACAGTTACTTGAAGGGTTCAAATTATTAAGATAAAGCTGAACTCCATCCAGATATGTTACATATAATGAAAAATAAAAATACCATTATCAATACACTATAAACTGAATTAAAAATACAATTCAAGTCATGCATTAATTCTTCAGTGAACAATTAATTACTGCAACAGATACACAGGAATCCTGGTTAATAGCTTGAATAGGTGAACATAAAAAGAGGCCAGCATAGCCTTCAGCATCAGTCTGACAAATCTTTCCATTTCTTCAATCCTTCTACTGACCATTGTGCCCTTTTAGTCTTGGGCTGCTGCTGAAGAGACAGACAAAACCTACCAACAGCCATCTATTAAAAGGATATTTCAAATTAATTTCAATCTTTCTGTGAAGATTGTCTTGATATATGCCTATCAACTCAGTCTGAAAATGCAAA
The DNA here is from genome assembly GCA_013396995.1 of Dicaeum eximium. Lineage (NCBI taxonomy): Eukaryota > Metazoa > Chordata > Aves > Passeriformes > Dicaeidae > Dicaeum > Dicaeum eximium. Next base: position 1,159,554 of record VWZP01001133.1, read on the forward strand.
CTATTTGGTGGGCTACACACCTTACATAGGGCACAGACATAGCAGTCTTTGTTGTATGTCTGCACAATAAAACTCTCAGATCACAAGCGTAAGTGACACTTCTAAGGAAACTTCACAGAGGAAAGAAAACAAAACCCGAAAATGAGAAAGGCAAGGCTGAATACCCAAAATATTCAGTAATCATCAGTCAAGTAATGAGCAAGTGAAGTAAACTGTCAGCACTGACTGATACACCGTTTTTCTGGGTTTGGGGTATTTGTTTGCTTTGGTAGGGGTCTTTTTCGCGGGGAGAGACAGGTTTTTAAACTTCCTTTAATAAAGTTCCAGCTTTTTCTGGAATTTGCTCTCAATGCCTCAGAACCTTCTCTTTCCATGCTCTGCTGCAAAAACGAAGAATACTATTAGATAATGAGGAAAATGGAATACTAAGGATTATTGGAAAAATAAATCTAATGATTACCAATCTAGCAAAAAGCTTCCTCATAGATTTACTATGGAAGGCTAACTTCAGCATTAATGCTTGCAGCCCAATTGCAGTAATACTCCTTTCTTTACAGCCATCTGCAATTTTGTGTTCCCTACTCCCTGCATCAAGTGATTCATAGCATTCATTCACCAAGCTGGCTGATCACCACCCTTGTCTCTTTGTCCTTATTTGATCCTACCACAGCTACAGTTAAGGAGAAGTGCTTAAAACAGAAAATCCTTTCTCAGTGTTTAAATGCAACAAAGCTGCAGGTAATAGCTGTTACTAACAGAAATTTAATTTAAGAACTCGAGACTCATCTACAGAAACTAAGAGGCTCAAGATGTCTTGAAGGGAAAAAATGTGTGGATACAGATGTAAAATAATAATCCAGCGCAATGTGATTTTTATCAAGATAAGGAGTAGATAGCAGCTTTAAGTTTATTATGTAAAATGCAACATACACTGTTTGAACCTCAAAATACAATATATTTATGTTTTGAATCAAAACACACCACCTGTCCATGATAATAAACTTTAAAAGCCAGGAAGTAGCATTCCAAATCAATTAGTATTTCAAATAATTTAGTGTTGCCTACAGATTTTGTAATACCTGGTATCTTTCAGCAATTGATGAATTAATATAAATTCCAAGCACTTAAGCAAAAGAAGTAACAAAAACGGAATCTGGACTACTAGTTGTTTGGTAATTGGTTTAGTCTTTTGGTCTTTTTTTTTTCAATGGGTTTTTTTTTTTGTTTCTTTGCTTTGTTTTGTTTTTTTTAATGCTTAAATGTTTGATTACATTAAGACATCATGTCCTGGCTTCAGATAATTGCACAAGTTTAGAATGTGGAAGTGTAACAGAGCAAAAGAGAAAACTGTACTCTAAATTAAAAGCATCAAAAGAACACAATTGTCACAGGAGTAAAAATAATTTTTAAAAAATCAGCTTTACCTGCTGCTCTGCAGTGAGCGATGTTCTGATGTTCTGCATTTCTTCATTCTTTCTTTTCTCTTGTTCTTCAAGTTGCTCTAAGAACTTCATTTTTTCTTCCTGAAGCTTCTCCTGAAGTTCAGCGACTAAGTTTGATTCAGCAGATGATTCAGCAGGAGGACTTAAAAGAAAATGTTTAGGCTTTAAATGTGCAGCATATACCAAGCCTCACAATACATGAAATAAGCGCACACACACAAAGTCAGACATTCATTCTGAGACATTATTTCTGAAATATTTAATAAATACTATATGACAATTAAGCCATTACTAACTTCAATTCTACTTTTTAATCATAAGCATCTCACCAATTCTTACTCTTGGGCATTCTGTGTTTTTAGTGTACCATGCTGGCTCTAACTCTGAAGTTTTGTCGGGGGAGGACTTTTGTTTATACTTTTGCTAATGTAACAGAAAGTGCAGAAAGTGGTAAAAAGAAACAACTGAACTTCACAAGATACTTAGTATATCAAAATGCAAAGCCTTCAGAAACTTTACATAAGGAAAATAACTCAGCAGCAAATCTGATGCTAAGGAATCCAGATGTGAAATTGAGAACACTGGATTGCAGAACCTGGAGGACAGCAGTAATGATCATAAAGGCAGGAAACCATCAACAGTCATCAAGGCAGGATAATGACCTTAAATGACTTTTGAAACAATGTTACATATGCCAATTATTTTTCCCCACTGAAGCAAAAACTAACTACACTCTTCTATGTTTTGGCTTGAGTTACCAAGAACCCCCCCCGAAGAACTTTAGAATAGAGAAACCCCTTTGTTGGGCAACAATTTTGAAAAATTGTATTATTTTAAATTTCTATAATTTGTCTGCACCAGAATGATATTTAATTTAAACCATATTGATATTAAAATTAATCATATTTAAACCCAAAGCTCTTAGCAGAACTAAACCAAAGCAGGAATTATCTGCCTCTTAGATGGATTGCTTGGACAACTGTTTGCAAATGACAGCCAAGTAAAGGATATTGCTGTTCTGCAAAGGATGCTAGCAAATTACCAGGTTTTATACCTCATCACTGTACCAGGCAGTAGGTTTAAATATTTACTCTGAAAAGGTCTTATCAACTACAGCAATAGTGACAATGCCTAGCTTTATTGTTTTCAAGATACCACAAGCACGTATCTTCAGATTGAGGCTTCTCTGCAAGCAAGCACTTGCACTGCTCTAAGATGACAAAGGATGCACTTGACAATATTGCTACTGTTCCACCACAGGGCATATACTGAATACACAAACTATTATGCAGCAGCTAAGCACTCAAAAAGCCCATAAGAAGCTCTAAATAAAAGAGCTCTGAAAGCCAACTGAAGTTCTCGGAGTGGCTAAACAGCCTCTGACATTCTAGAAGTCAGACGTAAAATAAGCAGAGAAAGGAAAGTCATGAAACACTCAGGCAAATCTTTTTTTTGTGCCACCGAGAACAAATTTCCGTGCTTGATTAAATTGCAATTTATTTCTAAATGTAGCCTAGCTAAGAGAGAGAGAGAGAGAGAGAGAGAGAGAGAGGAGACATGTGCTCTGGGGAGAAGCTCCACTACTTATGATGGTCTGACAGAAGTGGCTGGACAATACCAAGACTGCATGATTCCATCTTCAAAGCAGTAGGGATTCCTATTCTACTTTTAACATTCTTTACAGTATTATAGATATTTTAACTAATCAGAAAATTGTTTCCAAATGCTTAACAACAAATCATTAAAGATATTGTGGTTTTCTCTACTGTTTTACACTACTACATAGTGCAGAAAGCATAAATGAAATGATAAATGCCTTGCAGTTTTATTATCTTTCTTAATCAAAATGACTTGATTTTCAAACACACCAAACCACGTTAATTTTTATACTGTGGTAATGCATGCACAGCAAACATTTCTTTGTTGCCTTTAAATATTTTTGTTAGTTTTCATGGAAGTTCAAAACCTAAACTCCTGACACCAGTGCAATACTCAGGTGAAACTTAACAATTCCTCTCTCTGTCTGTACCTTCTGAATGGCTAATGCAACATTACTCTTGCAGAAAACAACAAACAGTCACATGCCAAACAGAAGTTGTTTTCTACCATTACAAGTTAACTGCTGTACAATGAGTGTGGATAACAAATCCACCTGAGTTACTGACACAGCTCAGGATTTTAGGAATTCAAAAATCAAACAACTAAATAATGACTTTGAAATATTAGGACATATTTACTTAACGTATATGCCCTTTGGAGATAAAGCATAGTATATTTTGATTCCTAGAGGAAAAAAGATAACAGCAGAATAAAGGCATAAAAATAGCCTTTGGAGGCAAAACATATTTTAATGTCACACTAAAAATTAAATTACTTGACAGAACTTGTAATAAACTAACAGAACTTCTTTAGATTGAAGCAGATAGTATTTCTTTGAAATACATTATCTGTTTTATCCAGTTTGGATAAGAATACACACAGCTGTGATCGCAAGTTCAAATTTAAGTGCAGGTGTATTTTTAAAACATCTGATGACACAGCTACATCTTCTTCCTGTTGAGTCTTCTTCAAATTTCTACAATGCATTCATACACAGAAAAGGAAAAAAATTGCAGAATTTATCATCTTTCTTCTCATCACACCATATTGCATTAAAAGAATATTTTCTTCAATTAAGAAGGGTTGTTCTTAAATTTCATTATATCCCAATCTTTAATTCAAAGAAGCAATATTATCTTGATGCATTTCTTTATACACTGACAAGCAAACATAGCACTAATACGATGTCACATAATGATGGATTTGCTTGCATGTGAAAATCCTGAGGTAGCAGACAATTCCAGTGAAGAAGATATTCCCATTTCCTTGGACTATGCTGTTGGACTCTGTATGACCTTCCCTCTCCTACCTTTCTTTTTTAACAGCACATTGATACTCAAAATTTAAAAGCTAACTTAAGTCTGTACTTTTTTCTCACAGTATTCTTGCTTTTATGTCAATTCTGTCCATTTTATTGATCTTTTCCCATTCACACACTTGATATAGCCTAATACCTGGGAAAAAAATTCCTCTATTAAGATATTTAACAAACAAGATCTATCTGCTGCATTGATTGACACCACAAGAACATAAATGATAAATGCTAGCATTAAAAAAAATACTGTTGTCAAGCCTTAGTCACATGAAAAAATCCTACTATTTCCATTCTATAACAACATCATCTAGGCTACTGGCAGGCATTACAAACTCTTAAGTATGTAAGATAGGAGAAGTCAGAAAGAATAATTCCATGCATCCTTGTCAAGGGAAAAATATACTTTGAAAATGGAAAAGCTCTGCAGAAATTAACAAAGAAAGAGAGTGATGCTAAGATGTTCTTTAAGATTATGTTGGACCTTTGTGTTTCATTATGAAGCCCAAACTGAAGACCGTGAAATAGATAAGTGGGGCAGGGAAAGTCAATGCAAGTCCATGTGGATATGGGAAAGCTCTCAGTCAATCCTATATAAATTCCCACACAAGTTTTCATGCCATCATTATCACCAACCTGGTGTACAGTTACCCAATAAAGAAAATTATCAGGCTAACATAAAAACCAGCTACTGCATGCTCTCACAGTGTTAGCAGAGCAAGGATGGGAAAAGAGAGAGGGGCTGAGACCACCAAAATCGGAATTTCAAGTAACTTGCTACTGCAGAAACACTCCTTCAACATGACTGAAATATAAAACCTTCATCGCTGTCTTGAAATAATCCTCTATAACATATTTTACAATCTTTGAGATTAACTAGACATTGGAACATCACTACCCATAAAATGGAAGCAACTTGAAATGTGAACATAGAAACCAATAAAGATAAACACTACTACAAATACAACAATTTTAGTTACTGCACAGCATGTCATGATTATCCTATATTGATTAAAATATTAGGAAAACACAGTAACTTAATTCTTACAGTACCTCTGATTCACTTGCATCTCAAGTTGTAGTATTTTTTCCAAAAGCCCTTTTTCAGCAGCTTCCCTCTGTAATTCAAACTCTTTACAAGCAGTTTTTAGTGCATCCTCTTTTTCACAATTGAGCTTCTGAATGAGCAACCGCCTGTCTTGTTCTTGGTTAGATACTAACAGTTCTTTCTCTTCCTTTAGCTTATGGATAATAGCTTCATATTTTTCCTGCTGCTCACAGAGAGACAGTTTTTCAGTTTTTTCCTTCTCTAGGGCACTCATTTCCAACTCTAACTTACTTTGCAGTTCGGATATTTGCTCTGAAAGTCTTTTTTCTGCCTCAGCTGTTTTGTGATGAAGAAGAGTTACTTTATTTAATTCAGTTCTAAGCAAATTTGATTCTTCTTCATATCTATTTACTAGCTCAGAAATACACTGATCTTTCTCAATTGTCATCAGAGTCCTTAGTTCTGATAAGCCCACTTGATATTCATCACTGCTGATTTGTATTTTATTGTTTAATTTATCTATCTCCTTTCTTAAGCTTTCAGTTTCCTTGTCAATCTGAGATCTTAAGGTCTCTTGTTGCTGGTTTCTGCTTTCTTCCAAAAGAAGCTTCATTTCATCAGTTTCTGCCTCTTTCAGGGCAAGTTCAACTTCTAGTTTGCACCTCAAATCAGACAGATCTGAAATCTTGAGTTGTAACTCTTCTACTTGTTGTTGTTTCTCTTGCATAACTACTTCATGAGATTCCTGCATTTGTTCAAGTCTATGCTGGTTCTCTTTTTTTAATTTATCCAAAGAGTCCTTGTGCTCAGCTAAGACCTTCTCAAATTCTTGTAAATGCCTGGCTTGTAGGTTGCTTTCCAGTTCTTTTAAATGGCTTTGCTCTAAACTCTCAAGTTCTGCCCTCAGGAGTTGTAGTTTCTGGTTGTTTTCAACATGAAGTTTTTTCAAGTCTTCAAGTACAGTTTCACGTGACTGCCTCAGTTCCTTGATTTCAGAATTTTGTGTCTCCATTTGGCATTCCAATTCAAGTAATTTCTGGTCTTTTTCATTCTGAAGGCAAACTACAGCTTCTTTTTCATTCTTTACTATTGCAAATTCATCATTCTTATTCTGAAGAACTTCCTCAAGGCCTAACAGATCGCCTTTTAACTTTTTGATTTTCTTTTTACTTTCTTCACCATCCTCCAATAATTTATTAATTTTAGTTTCATATTCACTTTTCAAAGACTGTAATTCATTTTGATGTTTATCGTTTAGTGTTTTTTCAAGTGAAAGTTTCACCTTTTCAATTGTATTTACTATTTCTAAGGAAGTACATTTTAAAGAGTTAGAAAAGTCACACTGTTCTCTTTGTACAAGTGTTCTGAAATGGCAAAGATCTTCTTTTATACCTCTTAAATGTACCTTTGAGTCTTGAGCAATGACCCTACACTTCTCCACACAAACACTGAGAGAAGCATTTTCTACTGAAACGTCCTTTACACAAGAACTTGTATCTTGCATACGTCTACTGTCTATTGCATTGATAACTGAAGAATAAAGAGATTCCACCATCATTTCTGGGCTTTGTGGGTCACTTATTACATTAGGAGACACTGGATTTTCTTCTATTACAAATTCATTTACTGCTGACATAAAGTCAGATTCTGGACTCTCTGCCAATGAATCCAAGTCTAAAGATCCTTGCTTAAGAGCTTGCTCCAAGTTGGGATGGGCAATAGTTTCAAAATCGAACGTGTGAGCATCAATGCTGTCCGGAGACAATTCCTCTAATGGAGCTGGGGGACACACAGGAGGACACAGGGGACCCTGAAGACTGAGTGATGGAGGAGTTCTTGAAGAGGTAGCAATTGCGGTTCCTGTAGTACTTTCCGTCCTCGGTGTGGTAGCAGATTGTGGCGATGCTTGACTATTGGAGGCCTACAAGTTATAAAACAAGAAATAAACACTAAGTGATAAGCAGAACTGTTAATATTAAAAATTAATTCAAAACCACTAGGCAAAACAAGAACTTTAAAAAATCAGCCTTATTATTTGCAATAATCCAAAATATATACTCCTAAAACTTAAGCAAAAATTGCAGAAAATCAAGGAGATCTTCCATTAAATTTCAGAAAAGCATAATTTGTAAACACAAATTCTAAATGTTCACCTAGCCGAAAATCCTATGTAGAGCATACCCAACTGTATCTTACCAGTCAGAAACAGGCTTTGCTTCCTTATAGCCTGCTTATTTCAGTTTTCCTAATAGTTTTGTTACTAAAATATTTTTATTCTACTATTGCCAATAGTGTTATTATAAACTCCTTTAGTACATTTAACTATCATCTACAACAGGGAATATGGAAGCCCTAATGCCAACAATTCCATACGCCATCTATAGATTCTTAAGACAAAAATATAAACCTTAAGCTTCAGCAAGTGCAGAACACATTCCAGTGTAAGCCAAAAAGCAATGTATAGCCTCAGTATCCACCAAGGATGCATTCCTGAAAAAGTCTGTAATAGGATGGATAGCGAAGCAATTTTTCCTAGGAAAATTATAGTGAAACACACACAGTTAAAATACATAAGGCAAGTAGATGTGACACACAATTAAGGGGTATGCACAGGATGACCAGGATCACAAACTGGAAGAGATGCAAAGTTTTATGAACATATTAGTGTTCTGAAAGATCCCAGGTGTATTCTCTGTAACACCATAGCTCAGCTATTACCTTGCTCTTCCATCCTTCATCACTAAGAATTTGTTTGATTTTATTAATATAAGAAATGTGACCATCTTGAAAAGAAAAGTTCCTGAAGAAAAACGCATGGGAATTTTTCCAGTAGAAAACTCCCGTAAGATGTTCAGTCTCAAAGTGCTGGAAATCTGGTGCTGCTTGTCTTCAAAAAGCCAATACTGCCTCCAGCTGATAATTCTGTGATCCTGCTGATGCCTCTTTCCCAAACCATCCACTGCCTCAATGCACCTAAAATGTGTCTGGTGTTGTTTACTATGTTAGCTTCTACTGAAGAAACTTCTTCCACCCATTGAAATCAGCCACTTTACTGGTGACAGTTAGCGGATCCTGGCAATAAATGTTCAGCAACAGCGAAAATCCCAGAAGCGACAGACATTGATCTGCTGCAATAGAAATAGCCATTTTTTGCTTTCTCGATCTCTTACAAGTAATTGTTACTCAAAAAGGGACCCTACCCTCCTCTGTACAAAGCAAATGTTCCTTAAAGGAGACATAGTGTGTTTAACAATTCTCAGCTGTGATTTAAGAGGAATCTATTTCCAGTTTCACCACTCATCTATTTAGTGGAGTTGCATTTGCAACTCAGCTCCCTTACCTTTTGCATCTTTATGAATCTAAATCATGCATTGATTTTTAAATACATTGTAAAAAAATCTTGTGGTCACTGCATACAGAATACTGTATTTATGGAAAGTGAACAGGACATGAGACAAAGTGAAAAGGAAATGCTCCTTTTTAAATTATTCTACTAGCCCAGGTTTAAGCATTTCCCTTGGACTTAGTTTCAGCTTGTTGTTTATCTAAGAAAACTTACAAAAATAGATATTGAAGGGTACTGTGAATGCTGATACATGCCTGGGTTCAAAGCATGCTTTGAGTGACAAACATCTATCATTAATATATCAGAGCTTCAAGAATAACAAAAACTATCATCACAGATATAAACCACACACTAAAAAAAAAAAACCACTTCAAAGACTTTGAATATGGGAAAGTCCTACAGAAATCCACATGCAAAGGAATGATAGTATCTACTTTTGGCAATCCTGCAGAATCACCCTAGAAGTAAGGATATAGCATAAAGAAGAAAAAAAAAATGTCACACTGTTTCCTCATGACCTGGGGCTGTAACACAGTACAAGCCTCAGCAGTGGCAGCTGTAAGCTGGGTGTCTAATACGAGCACCCGATTACTGCTTAGAGAAGAGTTAAACCTCACATTTTGAGTGGCTGAAAGTATACAAAGACTTTGTTTACTGAGAACCCTGTGCCTGCCATCTAGTCTGTTTACAATCTACAGGCAGCAAGGTATCCATATGTCATACACTAATTTTTGTAATGACAAAGGAAGAGGAGTCAAGGGCAAACAATAAAAAAATAGAGACAGAAAAGCAGAATTAATTTCCAAGTTCTCAGGTACAGCAGGATTACCTGCCTTGCTTTAATTATGTTACTACAAAAAAACAACAGTCAGTGAATGGTGTAATTCTCAGAAAGATCACAAGCAGTGTTTCAATTTCAAACTCAATTAGAAGAAGTGGTAGATTTATGACCTGATTTGAACACCCAGCTTCTCTTATAAGAAAAACTTTTAATACCAAAGGATTGCATATGTTAATTACCTACTAACCACTCAGAAGACACCTTAATCATCTTAGCCACAAGCACCTTAGCTTTTCCTGGACATCTTTAACCCAACTGCTGATCTGCTTAAACTTTGTATTATAGAAATAAGAGGGCACAATCTTTGAGGCTATTAAATTACAAAGAGTAAGTAGAAGGTCTTAAAAATGAAAACAGATTTCAAAGTATTGACCAATTAAACAAATATCCACAAAAATGTCCTTTAACTACTCAGATGTAATACTAAAGTAAAAAATTATCATTAATGTTCTATGAACTTGGAAGCTGAAATAGTAAGTGTTATTACTATTATACACTTACTGTATAACACTTGAAAAGAAATACTCTCAATACCCCCAGTAAGGTATTTGATCTCCTCTGACTTACTCTTTGCTCACGTGTCTGCAGTCACAACTTTTCCCTCCTGCCTAAAGAAACTATTAAAAGACAGTTGCTGTGGCTGATTGTCTTAGGTTGCAAATGCAAGATATGGCCAGCGGTGTGTATTCTACGGCCATCTGTTAGAGGTGGGGCAGTTATCTTCTGTTAATTGGGCCACCTGGTTAAAACCAGGTGGGGCAGTTTTCTTTATCTCTTCCACAACCCATTCTCCCTATGGGAGGTCCACTGAGTCTCACTGCATGACATAAATTCTCAGATGTGAGATGCTCCACCCAGGGGGAGGAGCTAAGCATTCCTACCTGGACATAATCTGAGGTTTAGAACACCAGAGACAGACTTTTCCCACTGGATTCCCAGAGGAGCAGCTTTCTTTTACACTGGATTCCCAGAGGAAGCCCATCTACCCCACCCCTGGACCTTCGGAGGAAAACTACACCCTTCTACAGGATCACTGCTTCAAAGAACCACATCTGCCACCCCAGGAGGACTGCAGCCACCATTTAATCAGACTGCTACCAGCAACCTGATCAACAGGGTGTCAGGTCGTAATTCTGACTCCATCAGTGTTGTTTTGTATTATTGCATTTTTATTTTTCCTAATAAAGAACTGTTATTCCTACTCCCATATCTTGCCAGAGAGCCCCTTAATTTCAAAATTGTAACAATTCAGAGGGAGGGGGTGTTGTGGTGTATGTTTTAATTGTTATTTATTTGTTATTTAATTGTTTTCGTCCCAAATGGTTTGTTCCTGTTCATCCCTATGTTGTATCCCCCAATGGTTTTTCCCTAAGAGGTATCCTCCCCAAAATTCTCCCACATAAGGTGTTTGCCCTCCTTTCCTTCCCTGTCATTCATGTAAACCCTACCCCTTTTTCTAGAAGCTTCCCTGTCCATCTCTAAACCCAGCCCTTCAGAGTCGTCAATCCTCCCCAAACCCATGCCTATGTTCTGGAATGTTCCCTGTCATTTATGTTATCCTTGAAGCCCCATTAGCTGCTGTACCCAAGCCCCCTCCTCTCCTATTCCCCATTGGAAGATACAATTTGTATCCCCTCCCCTATCTCCTCCCCAGGGTCCCTATGATTGGATGTTGCATCTCCCCTCCTCTAGAGAACACCCCCCTTTATAAGCCCCTTTCATCTCATTGTTCCTTGTTACTCTGAGGATCCCTCAACTGGAATAAAGACCATCCTTGTTGCTGCCACCTCAGAGTAATCCATCCTTCTGCCTTCTTTCGCCTCTTGTCCTCGATGCCTTACTGCTGTGCTGTCTGCCCTGCGAGGGCTCACAGCCAGGACTGCCACCCCTGCCGCTCTGAGGGAGCTGCTCTGAAGGGTGCAGCCACACACGACAGCTGCCTCAGGAGCTCGGAGCTAGCCCGGCTGGTGGTTTTAGAGAGGCAGCGCGTCAAGGGGGTTTACATTTTCCATTTCAAGGGAGGCATCTGACTATGTTACAAGACACCTGTCTTTTCAAACCAAGACACTGATGCAGTAGGATGAACTTCCACTTGACCCAAACAGAATTCTGCACTACCAACGATCCAGGGAAATTATCCTAGTCAAATTTGAAGAAGCAGGCTTGTGCTGCCACTAGTTTGGAAAGGGAAAAGCTGGGGTCAAATGTGTCTCTTTGGTAGAGTACAAGAGTAATAATATGGGCAACACTCAACACCTGCAGTTATTCCCAACTCTGCACCAAGCTGGGACAGTTCACCACCAGAACAAGTGGATGCATGAAGATGTAAGCATTTCCACGACAATTATTCAATGTTTATTCACCCTTCTAATTATTTACTGTGAATACCCAGCCATACTGAAAATATTAAAAGGAGCATTTAAAAAATGTAATTCTACACAGGCAAAAGTAGTATAATTTAAAAAAACATTTCTATATTTTCTGCAGAACAAGGCAACACAGAGAAAGACCTGGTGTCTTTCATCAAGTAGTAACAAGACCACTGCCTTTGAAAAGCAAAAAAAGTCTCTGACAAATCTGTTTGCTTCAATTCCAAAAAGAGCTCAAATGAATCACTGAAATGACACACAGAGATGGGCATTTTCAAGATGACATCATGAATGGCCCAGCTCTGACTGCAATGCAATTTACTCTAAGGAAAGAGACAATTATCCAAATCTGTCTAAGCACCTGACATTTCTGTGTGAGTGAAGAATCCAAATTAGTCAAACAAAAGTAAAAGAAAAGGGTATATTTTCCTGACTCGGCAAACATCTTTTTCCATACAGCCAGATACTGATAAAAATTTTTCAGATAAGCACGTCTGAACAAAGAAGGGGAAACTACAAAGACTTCAGAAATTCAGGTGTATTTCCTGTTTATCTTTCTACTGTTATTATGCATATTTTGAATTAAAACCTAAATTTCACACTGTTCTGACACTGCAAGCCTCAGTGAAAAAATTAACTTAACAGAGCAACTGTCACTACCCTGGTTTCTTATGAGATAAATTTCAGGATGCTCCATGTTGGGAGTGAACTTCTGTATTTTAGAGCAAGGTGTGCTGTAAGGGCATGTTCAGAAAATGCCAAGATTTCACAGAATTTCAGTTCCAGCAATTTCAATGGCTGTTACAGTGTTCAGGTCCTAATAGTCTTATTCTTAATGGCTGTTCATTTGAAAAACAGTCTTCATAAAGAGGGAAAATAGCTGGGAAATTAGTTAAGTGACACACCTTTTCTATATTACAGAACAAAGAGCAGCCCAGATTTCATGTTTTACACAAATGAAAGACTTACAACAAAATTCCATTCAAATCCCGGAGAAATCAAAAGACAGAACTTCATGTCACTTGGTTTAAGCAGGAAATTGCTACTCAAAATTAAACATGCCCATAGCCTTATCTGTTATATAAGATGCTTCCAATCAGCCAAGTGCATACAATTTACACTGCAGACAGTAACACAGCCACTGGAAACACCTACTGATTTTCTACAGCAAAAGAAACCCAGTTTAAAGCAGTCAACTTCACAAAAAATCTTAAGCATTGCTAAATTCACCCAGTGTTTCCCTGAGAGAGGCCACAGTCATAAGCTAAAAGGAACCTATTGGGTATATTATGGAATTTAGAGGCTGCATGCACAGAAGCAAAAGTGATTGTCAGAAACACAGTTTCTAGGGGAAGGAATCTGTTTGACAGGCAGAGTCAAACTAGGGAGGGATCTTTTTACCATCTGTTCCTTCTATACTAAAGAGAAAGACTGCACAACAGCCAACCAAAGCCCTAAAATCTCCTTAACTGCTTGTGCCAAAAGGACCTAAGAAACAACACAGAAATCCAGAGAAGTAACAAATTTACTGAATACAAACTAAAGCAATGAAGGCAGAACGCACTCATCCTGCAGACAGAAGATCTGAAAGTGACAGAAAACAAAAATATAAACAGTGCAATTCTACTTCTGCAAATTCTGTAGAATACAAACATCTGTTAAAAATTCTCAGAATATTTACCAATTCATGATTAGAAAGAAAACTTATGCAGTTAATCTTTATATCAGGAAAAATAAAGATGCATTTTAAAGTGTTTGATAAAACAATATTATGAAAATATTCTACTTTGTAAAATATAATATTCTCTTTTTTATTGATGAAGAAAAGCAAAAATACCTTTTGCTCATTCAGCAGGTCTGTAATAGTTTGTGACATTTCATCCAAACTCTGTGCTGCCTTGACCAGGTTATGTAGAGCACGTACATGCTGGTGAAGAGGTTCAAAGTCACAAAGTATGGGAACCCTTAAAAACAGTACAGGATTACTTTTTTCCACACTGTTAGTTTAATACTCCAATCTTTTAAATTATTATGTGTATATTTCAACAACACTAAGCTTGCATCTGTATAAGGTCTGTACTTTCTTAATTTCATCTAATTTATATGGAAAAAAGTTTACGAAAACTCTCTGGTATTTTTGTTTAAAATTAAAAACTTGGGCACTTTTAAGGAGTCCATAAAAATAAACACAGTAATGAGCAAGTAATTCCAGTCAAGGAAAGCATTTGCCAGTAGTACCTAGAGTTCCAATGACAGTAACAGAAGTGATTAGATTTCTAATTGAAGCACTTGTGTTGGCAAATGACTATATTTTGTCTCCAGTCGGATTCTCTCCAATCCAGCTCTTCCTCTGAAGAAGCAATTAATTCTCTACTGTTTTATTTTCATGACAGGTAACCTAAACTAAACAACTGATTAATGTGTCATGATCACATTTCAAGTGTGGCAACATAAGCTGAAAACATGGAGCAAGAGTTCATTTAGACTAACAATATAAAAGTAGATTACACTTCAATGTATTCTGCATTCTCTATTCAATATATAGGGCAAGTGGCATTAAATGTATTTTTTCAGAATTAAGATTTCAATAATTGCTCAAACACAATTTCAGAAGACAGGAGCACTAAGTAAATTAAAGTATCATTTTAATTATGCAGCTGAGAGGTTCAGTGCTGATAGAAAAGGACTTTGTGCTGGGTCTCAGTTTTGCTTACTGCTTGCTCTTTACATGTTGAATGGAAACACCAAAGGAAGTAATGCTCTCAAGTTTCTTGTGAAGATCAGCATCTACACAAGGTGTGACACCTTTTGCCCACATGAGTTGCAAGTTCACCACTATCCTCTGTATTTTTCACCAAATGCAACCCTGAGCCCAGAAACCAGGAGGAATGACATAATCCCACCTCTAGTGCCATCAAGTGGAAAGCTATGTCACTACATATTAAAAAAAAAACAAAACAAAAAAAAAAACCCAAAAAAACCCCCACCAAACCAAACAAAACAAAACCCAAAAAAAAAACCAGTATCAAAATTTCAAGTCAGTGATTGGTTTTCTGGCAATAGCAGGGCCAAATTCTTCCTAAACTTAGTATAAAATTCCAGAAAGGTTGTAAAAGTCTCACAAATTAAAAAAAAAATCAGGCAAACATTAGGATTAAGATCCTGTAGTTGCACTTTTTTCCCCACAGAATTGATGAGGAGCAAGCCAAGGAACAGAACAAGAGAAATTAAATGGGTAAATCAGCTGTAAAATGACCTATGGCAAATCCACTGTGAAGCTGACTAAGCTCACTACACTTGTTAACTCCACCAACACCACCATAAAGATAGCCAGGAATTCTGAATGAATCAAAAAGAATGTCAGTCCAAAATACAGGTGAAAAAAAGCAGTGAATTCAGCTCCTGCCTTATGCACCAAAAACAGGTATTAGGCTGACACTGCTGGTGAACCTGACAGATGGCAGTGAAGCATCCTCCTGTTGCATTTACCTTTGTAAATGCAATCCCAACTTTGTGGGACTGTGGCCTTGGGGCTCAAAAAAAATCTCTAGCAAATCTCTAATGGCAGATCTCTTTTAGGAGGAGGATGATGATACATGCAACATGTGAATGTGGTCATACTGATAGATCTCCTCCTAGGCAGAGCTTTACATACAACTTGCTACTGCCCATTTCTGGCCCATTATTTTGGTTGGCATTTCTCCACCTTGACTGCTCTGAGTTTGAAAGCTCACACTAAGTCATCTTTTTCACAAAGATATCTCCAAGTTCTAGATAAGGAAGTAATCCTGTAAACTGCTTGTGAGACAAACCATGAGCTTTCCTGTACACATACGTATGTCTGCCTCACTGTTGGGAAGTAAGAAACATAGAAATAGAGCTTCCACACAAAATAATGAATGGATTACAGCAGAGGCACTGAAGAGAATACACTTTTTAGCAAAATCAGTTTAAGAAAACTGGAGAAAAAATAGTAATTGAATATAGGAGATCTCTATGATCTCATGCTGAGCTGAAAACATTTATTTTATTTCGTCCAGAATACTACACAGCAAAGAGCAAAAAGTATCAAATCTCATTCTGATCTGACAAAACATAGTTACAAGTTTATTTCAGTTTAAAACTGATGGCAATTTTTTTTGCTTTTTAGCCCTGAGGCAGATCAAAGGAACATCCAAAATCCTTTACATCTCAATACAAAATAGATATGTTCAAACCATCAGAGCTTGAGTACATATGTATCTGCATTAAGTCAGTGAAGATCATTGCTTAAGAATGGTAATTAGATCAGAAAATAGCCTTGTTTGTTCTTTATGGAAAATGACCTAAGAGGGTGGAAAACAGATGGGGATGGGACCCCCTGGAAAGTTATTTCTGTAACACACAAAGTGTAAAAAGGTGCCTTACCTGAGTAATGGCTGTACTTCTGAAGGACAGAAAGACTGCAAAAACTGCAAGTCACTCAACGAGATATCTGGAAGCTCACTGTCAAATCTGCGAGGTTTTCGTGTCTGTAAAGAAGATATTAATTTACACATTGATGTGAAGTATCAAATTACTAAAGGAGGGTTAAAAAGAGCTTAATAAATAACACAGAAAAGTCAGCAGTAAACTCATCTCTTACTCAAAAGATCTTTAAATTTTAAGAAACCATGTCTGGTCCTGTGTCCCTAAAAAAAACCCCTTACACTTGTAATAATTAACTATCCATAGTGCTTGGGCAGCAGTATAATAGAGTATTCCAGTTGGAAGGGACCTACAATGAGCATCTAGCCCAACTTCTTCCCTATACCAAGGTTCATAAACATTATGGATGTGTTTAAAAGTTAAGGGATAAGAGATGGCATTGAAGCTTTATTTACTGTGCTGCTACACATACAAATATTAATTCAGTTCAGTATTTGAAACATTAAAATGAGTAGCATTCTTATTTTTCAAGTATACTTTAAATTAAAAAAACAAGCTGAAAAGGAGAAGCTGAAAAGGTTAAAAAGGCAAAGTGAGATGGTAACATTAGAATCAGGGAGTTAGCTTACTTCAGTTAACCAAGATGCATGAAATCAAAGCCAACAGGCAATGCTTAATTACAATGCCCTCATGTTATCAGCCAATTAAGAGGGAAAAATGCTTTTCCACTCATCCAGTTATTACATGGAAAACTTTTACTTGCTTTTACCATCCAATTAATTTTATTGCTCTATTATTCACAAGATAATAAGATGATCAAATTATTCCTCCTGGCTTCTTTTTTCTGACCATTAAGAGTAATTTTTATTTCAATACTACAGACTAAAAAAGGAGTACTAAAAAGAAGAGCTGACATTTCCTCTCCCACTGCACTGCAAGTTACAAACCAGTGTTAATATAGGTTACTTGAAATGGCAGAGAACACTAGCTCCCAGCTTTTTCATCTGTGTCACAGCAATGTGAAAGACATATAGCTTCAATGAATTAGGCCCAGGTTTTAATTTATAAAACTATATAGAAATTAAATAAACCCAAAGATATGAGTACATACACAAAAGGATGGAGGCCAGGAGTCAAGTCCTCTAAACAAACGATTCCTTAGAAAAGACTTCCCTGAAGAAAAAACCCAAACAAACAACTTATTTAAAGGAAGAAATGCAACGTCTCAAGAGGTATCAACTAAAGTTACTGCAGTTTAATTGCTGAACTACATTTGGAAGCATTACTCCTTATATTGATGACTACATAAAATTGAAAATGACCACAAAATATCAGGCAAAACCCACCATTCAAGCAGAACTCCCTTCACAGAAGCCTCTTTTTGCTTAATGTAAACACAGGCAAAAGCCTCAACTTATTTTCGAAATTTTCACTGTAATCTTCCTCATCTCTTTTCCAAAAAATTTGATAAATTTCCACTAATTTTCTTATTTTAGCTGTTCATTCAGAACATAAATTGCAGACTTTGCAGAAAAAGTAATCAAAATTCTTTCAGTAGCATCTTTAATTATTTTTTTAAAACTTCTGGTGAAGGTCTTTAGACATGGGTCTTAGTTCTTGGATTTTTCTGGAGTAGTACAGAGGATGTCTTAGCAGTACCAAAATATTCAGTAACGATTTTAGAAGTGTTATTTAAAAAAACAATAAAGCTCACAAGGCATGTTTAAGCATGAAATGCATTTAAATGTGATAATGAGAAACCATATCTTTAACCGTAACTTTCACGTTATTTTGGATAATCTACATGAAACAGTTAATTGAGTTAATAAAAAAATATTTTCTTTGCAATAGGACCAGCACGCACTTCCTATTTAAGTAAAAGGAAATTTTCAGGTCTTGAAATTAGAATATGATGAAAATTATTTTAAGTACAAAGACAAGAGATACACTTTAACACAATTCAACTTCACAGAAGAAAATGTACTTACTAAAGAGTTTACCGAAGGATTCCCTTTTTGCCTTTTCAGCTTCATACAGATGTTTCCCATCTTTTATTAAAGCACCTGCCCACTGTGAAAGGGAAAAATCCATAGTTAGTTGCTAATTTATATACTGATATAAAGGTTTGGTCTCAAGATTTTATTTCCTTACCTCCCTGTAGTGTTTTATGAACATTTTTCTCCTCACAACTTCAACAACAGCTAAACAGTACATCTGAGGAACAGTGCTGAGAGCCTCTACAACCTTGACCCTTTCTAGGAGCTCTGTTACAAGACGAAGCAGTGCTTGTAGTTTCTCTCCATCTTGGTCAGCATGAAGCATTACAAAACAACACCACCTACAAAAGTAGATTACACTTTAGAAAAATCAAATCTTAGCAATTTTTTTTTTTTTCATTTAAATTAGATTACCAACACATCCGGATGAAATGAGCAATGACATCATTTCACATGGGACAACAGGCTAACTGAAATACCAAGCTATTCAGAATTCAGTAGTCACCTTGCAGTTTCCTATTAATTTCTCACAATAGAATATTCACATCAGTGATCAAAAATATACATCTACCTTCATTTGAGTTAAGACATTGGTTTTGACAAGTTCTTAGCATAAATAACCTTAGGAGTAGTAATAATGCAACTTTCTCCACTAGAATTAAAAAATGCTGATACATCCTGAGCAAAAAATGACTACTTTTTGTTTCTATATCTTAAAAATACTTATTGAAAAGCTTTAGCAAGAGGTATTAAATGTTGTAATGCTGTCAAAAAAATAAGAACACAACACTGTTTGGGAAGGCCACACAATGTACTCATACACTACAAGCAACAGCCACTGTGACAAATTCTCACAACTTGTAACCATATCTTCAATTCCCTTAATCATACAATCAATAGAAAAATTTCAAGCACAGACACTAATCTAATTAAACCAAAGTATGACTACTGCAAAGGTGATCAACTGGTGTGCTTGAGGAGAAACATTACAGCAACTTCGCCACCAGAAAAGACTTAAGGTGGAGGTATATCCCACAAGTAATGAAAAACATATAAAACTGCTTTTATTGACAGAATTGAAGCAAAAGTGAAACAACAAATTCAAACAAGTCAACATTAAGAAATCAGGAATATATACTAACAGAAAGCAATTAGGAATATATACTAACAGAGACACTACAAGATATGCACTCTTGACCTTTACACAGTAATGATTTCCTTAAGACACACATTCCTTAAACAGCCTTGCTGCAAGTGGAAGTATTAGGAAGTTGCAAAGAGGAAGCATTAGGAAGTTGTAAAGTTTTAACTTACTTCAGTCTGACTTGCAGATTATTTGCAAGCTCCTGTTTGGCAGTGGTACATTTCTGTTTAATATCTAACAGTTTTCTGTGATTAGTTAACATAATCATCAGCTGATTTGCATGACTCAAACACAAATCAGGCAGCACAGAAGGATCTTTCAAGTTCTCAGCTCTCTTCTGATTAGCCAAAAATCCCTAGGGGAAGAGACATATTTGTTACACAAGCTCTGTGACAATCAAAAAGTGTCAAAGTGATACATCTTTTCTAACCATTGAGAAGTATAACAGAATAATACATGGACAAAGCCAGTGTCAGAGTTGCTTTCTTACCATTCTAGAATCCAGTCCAAATCAATTTTGTTCCATATTTCCCTACCAAATAGCTACCAACACAATCCTAAGAGAACTTTACACAACTAACCAATACCGGTGGAAAGACCACAAAACTTAATCAGCAGAAATATAGCTACTAGGATGGAGGGATCAACCATCATTTTAACTTCTGCTAACAACCATCTTCCCAATTTCTGGCATATGAAAGATTTAACATCAACTTAGAGCATGTTCAATACTATTGTGGGCTAAAGAATTGATATTTCTTGCATAAAGAAATTCACACATGAAACGAATTCTTCTCAAGAGCCAAGATCAAGAGCTACACACCTTATTCGCATGCAGAATCTACCTTTACATTATAAGTAAAGGAATAGACAATTTATAAAAGAAAATGGCAAGGATGAAGGCTTGAAAGCTGAAGTCTCTGCCAAGTCTTGAAAAGGCACAAATTCTAAATTTACAGTAGCATTTAAACAAGGTGACAAAGTCTCTTTCCAAATGACTGTAAGGATTCTCACTCCAAAGTGGGATTCATAAATTTGAGGTAGGCTCTTCATCCAAGTGAAGAAGGAAAAAATAGCTAAAAGCACCACTCACAATACAGGGCAACCAAGCATAGGGAAGGGAAGACTAGCTTAGCCATTACGCTAAATTCACTTGAGTTTAGCAATGGACACCAATATAAACACCACGAGACTAAGATTTAGCACAAACTTGCTTCTGAACTTCCTCATTGAATCTACCTGGAGACAGGCTCCACTTTTAAACAATGCTGCCAGAAGTACTGATCATATCCACCTTCACATATCAGACCAAAGAGGCAACAGGGAGCATGGTTCTACACAACTCTCAGGCCAGCACTGTCCTCCTCAAAAGGGGCCTCTAATCCCCCTCAAAATAGGAGGGCAAGATTGTTCATTTATTCCTACTAATAATATATCAGTGTGCAAGCAGGAGTAAGAAACTCATGCCTTTTTTCAGAGTCCCAACTCCAAGGTCATGCTGAAAATCTGAACATCACCATGTATTGCCAAATAGACTTACTTACTTTTAGTAGCAAACAAGACATTAAAGGACAATCCTAATTATCAAGTTAACTGAAGCTCTTTACAGAAACTGTATTTAATAAAATAACTTTCATATGATACTGGAGTGTTTGTTAAAAACAGGAGCTACATATTATATATTTAAAATAGTCTTTAACTAAATTTCTTATCACTTAAAATGACACTGTCCATTGAAGGCATGCTATTGCTACAATACTGATGATCAACCATTAACCTATTCCCTGATCCTGTATCACTGATTGATAAACTACCCAAGACTCAACATCTCCCCTTCAGAATTAAAACTGATCTACTTAACTCTTATTCCGTATCTCTAACTGAAGTTCTGATTTTCTAGCTGTAGCTTTAAATCATGTGAAAACATGACAAGATGTAAAAATGGCTAACATTTAAATGTCAAATTATTACAAAATAGCACCTTATTGACCAACTCCAGTGTGATATGTTGAAAACTATCTTGCATAAAGACATGCAATTGGTTCATTGTAACTTTAACAGCATACACATATCAAACACCTACCATCTTCCAATGTTGCACACACAACTGTGTATTACCTGAGCAAGTTCTTTTTGTTCATTCACCAGTCTGCTGCAGCTTGCTATCATCTGGTCCAATGCATAGAGTCTATCCTCAAGACCTTTAATAGCCTTCATGTTCTGATTATCTAGTTTGGCGATAGTTTGGCGACATTCTGCCAGAAAGGGTTGGATGATCCTTGGATCAAGCTAAAAAAAGAAATTTATTAGTAGCTGACACACTGAAAGGTGATTTAAATTAGCTAAGTGAGGATTTTTAACCTCAATATTTTCCTTTTTTTTTTTTTAAATCCAATGTATGTCTACATCTATCATCTGTTTCAGAATTCTGAGTAAATAAGTCAGTGGATTCTAGATCACAGTATGAATTTTCCTGAAGTATTCTAACCACAGCATCAGAGCAATCTGCATCCTAATAAACAGAAGGGACACTGGCTGAGGGGACGAGGCAAGGTGCAGGCACTTTATAGCTATGGACAGTCTGACCTGTGACAGTCCATACAGCTGCAATCTAAACAAATCATCAACGTGGCTCAATGGAAAGTGCAGAAGGGAGGCTAGTGAGAAAAAGCTGCAAGAACCATCAATCTTTTCCCACTGAATGAGTGTTTTAATTGACTACTTAAAAAAGCAGATCATTTCTAAGGAACTGGAAAAGACACCATAGAAACATAGTATATCTGTCATACTTTTACCTAAAGGGTTTTTTTTTCCTACCTTTCAAAATGTGTTTCTGTTATTTCATAATATTCTTTCACACACCATTATCCAGAAAAAAATAAATACTTGAAACATTAAGAGTCTATCAATGTCCACAGATATTAAGGGTGACTCTGCAAGCCTCCCTGTTAGAGCCACAAACTAAGAGTTCTAGAAACAACATAGGTAATTGCTCCTTCTTATGAAGGTCAGTGTTTAGTGTAAACCCAAAATATATTAGTTAAGAACATAGTAAAAATCATTAGGTGATAGCAGAGGATGAACAAATATGCCAAAATTTATCCAAAATTGTTATGCATGCCATCTCTTACAAGAGAATCCAGTGAAAAGAATGCTGTTTGTGAGGTCACACTGGCTGCCACAGCACTGGCTTCTTTGATCAACATGCAGGGTTTATGCCACTTACGGAGCACACAAATCAACCCCCACCCTCAAAAAAAGCATTTTTTGACTCAACAGTAACGTGTAAAAGTGTATTTCCCCCTCAATCTACTATTTAACTAAATTTTCACACACAGCACTCCATCCTGGGAAAAACCTCCTGGGGGGTAGAGAGAGGAATCTGGAGAGGAGAAACAGATCCTCTCCTTAACTTAAAAGTTAAGGAGCAACTATAAAGAAACTTCATATTCACTTCAAACCAACCAGACAACCAAAATTTCATGGGAAAGTACCAAAACCTAGTAATTAGCCCAGAACTCCTCAGAATAAACAGTAAGTGCTGTTATTAATGTGAAAATACATCCAAATTCTCTGAAAACAAAGGTTGATTTTTTGTATGTGATGTCTTCTGAATCTTGATCTTTTCTCAAGTCTCTTTTCCATCTTCAAGAAAAAGTAACAGAAGTATTTAACCAGATGGATTTTACAGGATCATCTTCACTGCCATCCTATCCAGGACTACTCCCTAAGACATCCTGAATTAGTTCACTGCAGCATCCAGAAGAGTTTCTTAACAAACAAAATACTAAAGAACAATATGGTGGGTTTTTTCTCTTTTTACCTTCTTAAAACTAATAGTGTTTTATCTCTTTTTACAAAGAATGGCTATTCTTCTCTTTCTTTTCTTACCTATTTCCTCCATCCACTCTTTTCATCCCATCTTTAACTTAATTGCATCTGTAGGATCCACCTCTACTTTCACTGGGAGATAATATTAGTTTTTTTCATCTTTTAAAAGTATCTTCCCTTTCTAGCCTCTTATTTAAGTGGCTACAGCACTTAACAAAAACATCTGGTTAGCTCCTACTTACCCAGTGATTTTACTGAAGTCAAGGTTTCTGTAATTAGAAGTGCCATTTGGTAGAA
Source organism: Dicaeum eximium (assembly GCA_013396995.1). Lineage (NCBI taxonomy): Eukaryota > Metazoa > Chordata > Aves > Passeriformes > Dicaeidae > Dicaeum > Dicaeum eximium. Next base: position 1,183,187 of record VWZP01001133.1, read on the forward strand.
ACATCTAGAGGCTAGAACCATCAGAGACTCAGCAGCACTCTGTGCAACACACCAATTATGTCAAGACTAGCAGTACCAAATGTATAAACCTCTTACTCTTGTGCTTTAAGCTTTCAGGAAAATCTTACCTGAATTCAGTTTTTGAAATAAGAATTGCAATCACAAAGCACTTGTATGGTTCATATTTCCAAGGAAGAAAGGGCATGGGGAGAATGCAGGCAAAATAATTTTAAAAGTTAGTGCCATTTTATTCTGTTTTTTTTAATATTAAAGTGTCACCTCAAACGAATATTAAAAGAAAAATTATGTTGCAAGATATATTTAGGATTTTCTTTTCCTTTTCAGCTGCAGGCCACTTCTGTTTTCAACTAATTCTAAATCAATGGTAGGCAAAGATTCAATGCTTTGTCTCTACTGCTATCAAAACAAAGTAAATTAATGTTTTTCTAAGGAGAATCATTACTTCAAAGCTCTGGGGGTTTTTTGTGAACCAAAATGGATCAGGAATGATCAATCACGCCTGCTCTGGTAGTGGCCAGAATATTCCGACTGAAGCACTTTTCCTACCTGCCAATTCTGCTTATGCCACAAATACAAAAAGAAACTGCATTTCTTGCAGGTTCAACCACAATTTTTTCCCATAAAAATTGACTACAGTTACAAAACAATTACAGTAGTCAAAATGAAGGATTTCTGCCTAACCTTAGATAAGACAAGGACAGAAAAGACAAGACAGTGCCTCTAAAACATGTGATATATGTCAGATAAGGTAGAGTATGTACTTAACCAAAGTATTCTTTGCATTTTTGTGTCTTTTGGATCTCTATAATTTATTTGGAAGTAATTGTTTAATGTCTATCTCTTCAAATACTGATTTTTTAAAACATACTACATTTGTGTTCTGTTAATATTACCTAGAAATTGAATTTTTTGTCTCACAATCCATCTAGCGGGTTCTGCTACTGTTGTTTTAAAATAGTAGAAAGTACCTTATAGCATTACTGAACAAACAGGATGGAGGACTGTCTCAGACTTCAGCCAATAGGAAGCCTTTTAAACACAAAATCAATTCTTGTTTTTGCTAAAGAAAAAAAAAACTTCTCATGTTCAATCTTTTTCTTAGCCTTCTCTGCACTACTAAAATCTTATACAGCCCTTAAAATTAAGCCAAATTTTCCTATTAATTTTAAGACAGAACCAAAATATCAATGGACAGAACCAACCACACCATGATGCTCCCTACAACAAATGAGTTCAAGAAATCACTGATTCAGTCTTCTAGTCCTACCTTACAGAGGAAATAAAGCATCAAAGACAAAAGAAATTGTTTTCTTTGTTCAAGGTATGTTGTGTTGTAATATTATATTATACCTATGTAAACAAGGCTAGACAATGTAAGAAATATCAGTGAAAGCAAAGAGAGACAGAAAATTATAGGCAAAAGAATTTTGAAAGGTTATAATGCTCACTGATTAAAATATTAATTTTGAAAGTAAAGTGAGCACTGCTGTATTCTTCCAGCAGCAGAAATACAAACTGACCAACAGGGCTCTTCTGAGCATCTCTGTATCAGCTAATAAAGAATGTAGAGATATAGATTATAAATTTATCGCAATTAACCATATAATTTTTTTCTGTATTTCAACAAAGGTTTAACTATTTTGAACTTTAAGAACATTAATTTTGGGCCACGAAAATCTTTATTTTTATTATAAATGTATTTTCTATGAGAAAGTCAAAGAAATAACAATAGTGTCACTTTGCTTACATGCTACAAGAAGTTTCTGGCTTTCCAAAAGAAATGGCTATTTGAAAAATAAGGAAGATAACATGCATTCATAAAATTACACATCTTCCTAAAGATCAAATTCTTAACATTCAAACTCATAAAACACTTTCCCCACACTTATCCCTCCCCAGTCTCTGATTTGGCTTTCTTCAGAGAGTTATCCGAGAAATAAGTTACAAAAGAGTTGAGTCAGTCATTTCAAAAGCACATGCATCTGGAAAAAAAGAGCAGCAGCCTTCAATGCAATGCAATTTGATTAAAAAAAAAAAATTATTAACTTACCCTGCTCATGGAATCAAAACACTTTCTGACCAGGGATTCAACATCATTAGGTCTATCTTGAACATTTATCCAGTCTAACAAAGACACATTGAAGGAAGGCTGATCATCATCTTTCAATTCTACCGACATTTCATTGTCCTGGACAGTAGCATTTTGACCAGATTCTTTATCATCTTTTACATTTTCAGGATCTGTGCCTTCCACAGCTGACTTGCAAAACGACGCTAACATTGATTTACTGTTCACTTTAGATACATCAGGATAAAGCACCAATTCAGGAGATTTCCCATCCTCCGTTCCTTCACTTTCTGCTCCTCCATGTTCAGGTGAAGACTCCAGTCTTCCTAAACACTCTCTGTAGCTATGTCTTGTTAGACACTCCAGCAGTGGTATCTTGGCCATGATAGAAACAGCAGAACCCAAGCTTTTAAAAAGGGAAAGGAAAAAACCCATCAGTATCTAGAAGCCAACATGACATGAAATCTTAGATAAAAATCACCCACAATATGAACCGCTATTCATTTTAGAATTGAAGCAGATTTAGAAATTATTTTGCAACTATCCTTTAAAACTTCTGTGCTGAATACCAACATCCTGGAAGGACAGCTAAAGAAGTCAAAGTTTTTGCTCTCTTCCACTGCTGAATATGACATCTCCTAAACCTCCAAGCTTATATTGAATGAAAAAAGGAGAGTTTGATAAACTGAGAGACACCCATTTACTTCTTTGATTAAACGCACAACTGGGACTTACGTTTCCTGTCTGCATGGAGATCAACACTTATTATCAGAGGTCTGAGTGTCCTCTGTCTGACTACTTTTGCAGAGTTTGAATAGTTTCTATTTGGTAAAAGCTATGAAGCTCAACTTTATTTTTAAAGACAAAACATATTTAAGGTTTATTTTTTTAAGGATCTAATATTAATTTATATTCTATTAAGCAAAGCATTCATAGAAATACCATAATTTTACAGTGGCTACAAAGATATAAAAGATTTTCTTTGAAATAACACCCAGAGTTTGCAGGACACAAGTACAGACACACACACACAGACACACTATATATATATATCTATCTACATACATGCCCCCCATCCATTTCAAAAGTATACAGATTCACTCAAAGTTTGTGCTATGACTTCATACTTTCAACAAATTGTAATTCTAAATCAGTTAAAGTTATTAAAAACCAATTAATTCAAAAGTATAAATAGGTATGTAAAAATGTTAATGTATAAATTTGTTATCCAGCTTTTTGTAGTGCACATTTGGAACAACTCCAGCTCTTAAGCAGATGTTCATTAATGAGCTTATCTTCCACATAATTTGATACAAGTTTCTTTGTGCTGACAAATACAAGGAAAAATGTCAGTTAAAAAAACCCACTAGCATAGAACACAAAAAGAATGTTCTCCATGACACATAATCAAACAAATACATGCTTGGCTAATCAGAATAAGCACCAGACATAAAACACTTTTAAAAACTAAGTTTAAAATAGAGTAAATTTGGAGATTAAGAATTAATTTAACAGCAAACCTACTGTGTAAGTTTCAATTTGATATCATCTATGGACTGCAAATAGCTTGAATACACATTTTCAAACTTGCAAAGCAGCTTTTGGTAAGAGTATGTACAATCTTCCAAGTTGGCCATTATGGCAGCCCAGCCTTGATGCTGAAGATGTTCGTCATGTACAAGACCTTCACAAAAGGAGCAAAGTTTCTTGGCAACCTCATACATTTCCTGAAAAAAACAATCAACAAAATACTAATCAGGCTATTGTTGTAGCTTTATTGATGGTATTAGCATAAATGAAATTTAGACAACCAAAAAAGTTGTACACCTTAAAACTTCATAAAAGTAACTTTTTTGAAATTTAAGAATAAATTAAGTTAATTAGATGACAAAAAAGTATGTACTATTTACTGAGAAGTATTCATAGCAGAGAGGTAAAAACTGTAGTTGCAAAACCACCTTATAAAATTAATTAAATGCCGATAATATAAAATATTCAGGGCACACACACATAAATAATAACCCTTGTACTAATAATATGATAGAGAAAACTGGCAATCAAGATGCAATAAGGAGAACACTTTTGATGAGCCAAGCAGAAGCTCAGAACAAGACAATACAATGCAGAATCAGTCAGCAAAAAGCACAGGTGGATCAGGTGCGAGAAGAGGAAACATGAGAAAACAGCAGGGCAAATAATTTAAGTCTTTTATTCATTAATAAACCAGATGCAACATGACAAACAGCAGTACAGTGTCCACAAAACCCTAAAACATACCCTGAAATTGGCGTCTGCAAACCAGTGTGGAAGTTTTTCTGTTAAAGTACTGGATGACACAGAGGCATTTTACTGCCATAAGAGGGTGAGAATTTACTGCCCCACTTGGCAAAGTTAAAGCAGATCTACATATGGCAATTACCAGATCTCAATAAAAGTGTACTAACAGCAATGCCCATTATAATCAATTCCAAAGTTCTAACAAGTAGGAAGAGAAACTATTCTAAGTTTAGGAATTTAAGAAAAAGGCTGTTCCCCTCAAAGGGCCTACCAAAACACCAAAAAGTAATAAAAAACACATACAATAAATCCTTCAGCTCAAAACATTACCAGTAACAGACTGCTTGGAAAATACTTCCCTGTCCACACCTGTACTTTAGGTTTTACTATCTATCCAACCTACAAGAAAAAGGTCTTTTCACTTTTTGCAGTTTGAGCATGCTGTTAAACCAGGACTGAACACAAGTCTCCTGTGCTATCATACATATGAGAAAACCATGCATGGAAAAACAAGTTATACAAAACACAGTGAGAAAGCAGTGTTAAAAACCTAACACATCCATATATGTCAGAATGCATTTGCTGCTGAACACATGGTTAGCAGCACATATGCACACTCAAAAAAATTTAGGGACCAACAACACTTACATTCTGAAATAAACCAACAAAACTGCATGGCATTTTAAACAAATATTTTGCAATTCATATTGACAAAACCTGGAACTTATGATCATCCTCCCTGTTTCACAAGTCCAAGCCTTGTTTCAACCAGCATGACAAAATTCTACTGCCCTTCAAATGCTAAGCTATCAGCACATGAACGCTGAATATTCAAAATAGTTATATGTGCAACTCCAACGAAATCCAAAGTTGTTAATACAAATTCCTATCACTTTGGAAAGGTGGTATTTCTCTTCTTGTTTTCTCAACTTTGGCAGCTTCCTGTGCATGCGAGAATGATGATTTCCAGTTTGAAAAGAATGGTTATTTTAATTGCTGCAGGAACTTTTGCTTCCTAAGTCAAAAATCAACCAATAACACAACTGGAATGGTATCCAGACAATGCTGAAATCTGCAAGTAATTTTCTCCAAACTATCCCCAGTTTGGCTGTACAATTTTAATGTACATAAGCTGACTAATGCAATATTGACTTGAACATTTAAACATTTTTTTACTGTCTTGTCTTTGTATACAAGTTATTCAAAGGCAAATTAAATAGCATATAAAAAAAGCAGAATTACTACTTCCTCACTTATCATATTAAGAACCAAAATAACAGGTTTTTTTACCCTAAGAGATACTAAAAAAAGTATACCAAGAATATGAAGCTGAAAAGGTAACTGAATGTCTCTGCTGCATTCTAATGTACATCCTGGAAATGTACATAAACATTTTACTTTCAACTCACAAAAATTATTCTCTCTCAATGTCAAGTGTCCTCCAAATGAGCAGCCATACCACTCCAAATCACTACGAGCCATAGTTCCGGAAGTGAGACCATATACAAAAACACACTTTAGTTTCAAACAGTTTAAAACAATTTAAGCCAACTACAAAAATCAAAACTAATCATAAAATCTTTTTATGAAGTTCCCCCAAATGAGTATCAACCAGGCAAAGTAAAGACTGGACTCAGCTGTTTCTTTAAATGCCCTGAGTAGAGGTTTTTGCCAGTTCTATTTCCTTCAGACAAACTCACTTAGCACAGCACGGCTCAAATGTTTGACACGTTAAAGTATGCACTAGGCTTCATATGACCAAACTTTCCATCCTGAGACATTCTTAACTAGTGGGCAATGTCTGTTTTTTCAAATAGAAATTGTGTTCACAACAGAAGTCAAAAGTTACAAGTTAGACTTGACCTATGAAGCTTTATTATACGCCACTTTTGATACTAGTTTCAGAACCTAAATGTTGCCAATTTAAGATTTTAGTTTTATCAAGCTTGTTTCTCCAGCAAAACACTTTCATACATAAAACAGAAGTTACAAATAGGAAAAAAAAACCCCTCACAACTGAGATCACTTGTTACACAACTGAAAACCAGCACTGACACTCTGTATCTAAGAGTCTAACCTGTGGCAACTTACTCAAATTTAACCAAACCAGGAGCTCCTATCCCAGCAGTCTTGCTCCTAGAAAAGCAAGGGTGAACAGCGTTTCCCAGAATAGCAAATTAATATTTTTTAATTTTTCAGAAACCTTGTGACAGAAGGACATTCTAGTAAGTGTCAGAATCTCTTATTTAAACAGATACATGCCCAAAGAAACTATTATATAAAAATACCCCAAGGCCATCTAAGTATGCAACCAGGTATTCATTGTCAGATGAGCTGCAGCTTCTTAATGTATACACGGGAGATGTGGACATGAAAATAAAAATCCCCTTATGAAAGGCATTATTAATATTGCTCATGAATCATCTCAATCATAAGCATTCAGACATACTATGTCTCTCAGAGGCAAAAAATTTTTTTCTGTGCTAACTCTAAGGTCAAAATTCATTAGCTAAGTTTCTTTCAAGCGATGTGTTTTCAAAGCTACCCACACTCAAAAAGACTACAAATTGGATTGTACAAATGAACAGACACATTTCAGGGCACTTATGCAAATTATTACACCAACATCCCATTATCATCCTCTCAAAATTATTTTTACATGTGCCAAAGAAATTCTGTCTAGGTGGTGGGGGACAAACAGGAGAATTATGTCAGCATGCCATGCAATTAGAGTCCACAGAAACACAGTATTGCTTTTGATGCTGGTTTCTTAAGCCATATCATGAGGTAAGTTACATTAAATAGTAGAGAATATCACTCTAAATTCAGGAGGTTCCAAACAGATGGTTCTAATGAAGGCCAAACCACATGGAGTAACTATTTGTCCAAAGGCCAGAATTGTTTCAGTCTTAGACTATACTAAGCAGATACTACTGCATACGAGAAGAACATTACGTTAAACCAGTATTTTATTTGTTTTGTTTTAGTCATCCTGCTTTCAAAATGTGAAAGCATGCAGCAAGAAAACACAGCAGAGAAGCTCTTTGCTTCCTTTGGAGTATCTGTGTAACTTAACTATTTTCTTTAAAGTAATGAAATTAAAAGCTACACAAATATACCTTTCTTATCTTGCCATAACTTCTGAAGTAAGCCTTCAGGTGATGTGGCTTGTTCTTCCTTGTCCTGGGTTGACATTCCTACATGTTGTTTACCTCCATAGACAACATTTTTGTGAGAGATCTCAGGCTACTTTAGAAGGATCTAGACCAATTTATTTTACAAAACTGTATGGCTCTATACAGGAAAGAATTAAGCAGCTCTCTGCTAAATGAATAAAGTCTAAAAACTGAATTATACCAAGCACAGAAGTAAAGGCCTGCAATCCAACGTATGTTTTAATTCTTCTCAGTAAGGTTGCCAGCTCCAGCACAGAAAATGAAGCCTGCCTAACAACTGGCTTGCTTTTGTCATTGACTATTCACAGACGCACTCAAGTCTTACTGGCAGACACCCAATGGTTCACAAAAGTTAACTTCAGTTGCCTTGTAGGGCTACATTCACCCTACTGGGCTAAAGTAGCATATCTAGAACACCAGCTGCCTCACTGCACCACTGGAATGAGGACCTAAGAGAGCACCACTACCAGAACACAAGGGCCGAGACCCAGACTAATCCCCATGTGCTGTTACGTTCAATAGTAAATAATGATATCTTCACTACCCAATTGTTCAAGAAATCCACAGGGCCACCAGAATGCATTTAATCTTTGGCTGGGTGTTGTAACAGAGTATTTAGTTGAGTTATTTCCTTTGAGAATCACAACTTTAATTTAGGTGATTCTTCTAATGAAAAATCTTCTTGCAATGAGTTCGTTTTCTAGGTTTCAACAAAAAAATCAGTAGAAGCAACAAAGCAGGTTTTATCTAAAGCAGAAATTAACTGGTGAAGTGTTTAGGATCAATTTCAAGACTGTCTCTGCATCCTACTGTCATAATTCTGCTCAACTGAATGAGCAAAATTTGACAAAGGTCTTTTTGTCTTGAGTGGTCTTTGGACTTACCTCTAAAGAACTAAAGTTCTCAGGAAATGCAGGGTTCTTTCCACTCTCTAAAACCCTGTTGTAGAAGGAAATAAGTCATCGAAGTCCTCTATTGCCATGTGTCTGAAACCCTGTAGAAGGGACCCCTGACAGGCTTCCATCACCATAAAAATCAACCTCAGACCAATAAAAATGATCATTGAAAGTAAAATTCCACAAACTCATACACTGTAACAGCAGATAACCTCTTTCACAACAATGAACCTTGTATACCAAAATTAGTAACCGAGACCATTATCTCTAACACATACACAGTTACAACATCAGTAAACCTACCAGATTAAGATGCACTTAAAGATTTCCATTTTCAAAACCTGTAATTGGAGCAGTAAACTTCACTGTGAGGAAAACTGGTATTTCATGGCAACTTCTCTCCTTTCAATAGACAGCTGATTATTCCATTCTCCTTTAATGTTGCTTATTTTTGGTGATGGCACCCTTTGGACATTTAGCCATACAGTTCATTACTTATTTCCTACTCAGAAAGTACTTATTTCACCAGCATAGCACAGAAGTTGTTACTTTGTAAATCACAGATTAATGACTGTCTTCAGTACTGTTTTCAGTAGTTCTGTCTGATATTATAACCAGGTTTGGAGAAGTCAACTGACAGAACTTCCCATCAAAAAACAAACTGAAAAATTACATAAACCACCAGAGTCAGGGAGTCAAACCACGGTACAAGGTAAAGGGTTAAATTCCATTAGCTTGATTCCAAGTCACCCAACTCTTTTCCTTCTGATCCATTTTTTAAAAGCTTGATCTAAAGTTTTGGTTACAAAGGTCAAAAAAAAAAAAAAGCTAGAGTAGAATTTTGAAAGATCTACCTTAGAGTAAATCTCTCATACCTTAGGATAAACTAAGGAATCATTTACCTCACCCTGCTCAATTTAAGACTGAGACTGATCACTAATCTGATTTACAGAGAAATGTGGACTTTTTAGGAGGGGCCATAAGTGTGTCTGACTATTAGATGAATTTAGCCAAATTAACTTGGCCACACAATTATTTCAAACGCTACACACCTTGAAGAACATTAATATTTTAAAATAATTCTTTCCAGAGTCTCAAAGCAACTGTCTAGTAGAAAAGAGCATTTCTCTAAATAGTAGATCCACAGCCTTCAGGAAGCATGACTATACTTCTTGGCTTAAATATCTCAAGTGTTTGAAACTAAACTGAGAATGATCTATGACTATGTACTATGACTACAGCCGTGGTTTTACACAACCAAATGAAATGACCACAAAGTTTCTCATCCTCATTTCCACTTCTCAAAGAAGAACTGACAAGAATTGACAGTTTGATCATGACAGCAGCAGCATCCCACGAAGTATGAAACATACACACTCACAAAAAGTTCAGTATCCTACTCGGACAAATGACATTGGAACTTCAGTGAGATCACTAAGAAACAAAACAAAAACAAAAAAACCAACAGCTTTCCAAATGGCTGAACTACAGGAAATTATTTTAAGTAGTGCTGTTAAAAGACCATAAGATTGACACAACACAGCCTATTGCACAACATACTGTGTAGAGAACAGTTTGTCTTCTCAGCTGCTGTGTACGTAACTTTTTGCAAACACTGAGTGCACTTCATTGTCCACATATTGCAGCTCAAGGCAAGAACTGCTCAACTGCAAGAAAGGTGGGAGACCAGGCTAGTTGTGAAAAAGTCAGCTTGGAACCCTTCAGGCAGAGACAACTCAAATAGGTATTTAAGTTTTTAGCCCAGGAGAAACCAGAATGCCAAGACAGAAAATGAAAACAGGCTTAGAAAGTTGATTTAACTGAGCTTTTTCTAGAAACATATAAGCAAAGACACCATCTTGCAAATGACAAAACCTGTGGCAAGCATTTCAGTTTAAATGGTTAAGGAACGAGTTAAGGGAACAGATGTAGCTTCTTTAAAGCTACCTAATCTTTATGCTGTAAATTCTACATAATGAGATCACGGGTAGTGAACAGGAACTTAAGAAAATCAGTAATAGATGTTAAAATCACGAAAACAGAAAGAAACAGAAAATGGATGTATTACAAACACAGTACCATGGAAAACCAAACACAAGGTAAGTTCCCCACAGGAATAATTTTTAGTCAGGAGTTACGCGATCTCAAAAAAGATTGTAACTTTTTTGATGTAGCTTTTTTTACTTTTGATGTAACTCAAATAAATTAGTGTTAATTG
>VWZP01001133.1:1200872-1215093 GCA_013396995.1 Dicaeum eximium
AAAAAAAAAAAAAAAAGAGGCAAAATTCCTTATTGTATTTCTCTACAATAAGTAATAGCTTTAAAAAAGATTTTCTTCTGTTATCAGCATTAGCAACAGCGATAGCTGTTATCAGCATTTGTTACTGATAGCAAACATGAAGTATTCAAGCAACAATGTGCAGGTCAACACACATTTCAGTCCTGTATCCTACAAGAACCTGGATGAGTAACTTTATGCACATGTTTTTCCAGTGTATGTGGCAGATGAAAAACTTTAACCTGCCTCATAAAACACTGAGATTTACTTTCAGATTCTATCACTGAAGTACTTAATACTTCTGAGCCTTTTTCTCTTCTCCTTAGGAGCTAGGAAGCTTATGACTAATTTCCACCACACTACCAAAGCTGCTGCAGAAATACAAGCACTGCAGTCACTAATGACGTGAGATTTTTATGTGGAAGGAATTACAGAAATTTAAGCTGTTTTAGCCACTAAGCAATATTTTTATATCATTATAAAAATGAATTTTTTGATTAAATTACTACACAGGTATTATAAGTTGTCCCTTTTTCCTTGAAATATTAATAGGACACACACACAGGGTCCACACAGCTAATCATATTACTTGAAAATTAGTCTGAATGTGAATTTATCTCTTCGCCTACACATAGAAAAATTGACAAACCACAGAGAAAAACAACAAACATGCCATTAATGAGGAGGGAGGAGAGGTTTAATCAGAATATTTATCCCAGAAAATCATAAGAGTTTTCTTACAAGAGAGCAGCTATCCTCACACTTTTCAAGCATTAGTTATATTCCTAGTTAAACCATGCATTTTTACAAAAAGGCTTCAGAAACAGAAGCACATCAAATAAAAAAGGATCAGTTATATGATTTGATGCGAAGAGAGTTTTGTTGTCCTTACACCTGAACTCTACTGTACTCAGTGGTGCCAGCTTCATCTTGAATCAGGAAAAGATGAACATACTCTGTAAACTAAGTTATTATACAGGTAAAAACTGCTGAACACCAAGAACGAGGTAAAAGTTCCTTATTTTGTTAATGAATTCTTTGCACCATGTTACAGAATTGATCAGTCTCATGCACACGCCCTCTTTCTCCAAAAGGGTATTCATGACTGTGATCCAGGTGAAAGTAGAGACAAGCACTAAATAATACAATGTTCCAAGCACAGACCACATGGCAAAAAAAAAAAAAAAAAAAAAAGAAACTCTTTTCCATATAAGCATTGTAAAAGCCTTGTATAGTACCTAGTTCTCATATTAACATTACTACCCAAGCTAAAGCAATATTTAAGAGAGAATGTATCTAAGACATACAAGCAAAATTTTAATCAAGCATTTATCCATCCATACCATAACACTAAACCCAGCTAAAACATAGAAAGAAAAAACATTATTGAGATCAACAATATCTATGGCAGCATCTGCCATACATCAGGAGTCTCTAACTTTTTAACTTCAGGAAAAGAAAGAATTACCTTCAGGCATTCTACAGGGCTACCGCCTTCTTCAAATTCAAGCACACATACGCTTTACTTGATTTTTGGCAACAGAGTAGCATGGCTGTTCAAAGCCAGAGAAGATCTGCGAAGAAAAGATTCAGAATGCAGTTATTACCAAAATGTCAGGCTTTTAGGATCATAATTGCATTTAATACAGAAAACAGTGTATGTTAGCCAGAAGAATAATTATGCAGTAGTTGTTTGGGGTTTTGTTAATTAACAATGCTACCCAGTCACAAGTCTGCCCAGATCTGCTACCCATCTGAATACTTCTGCTTATCATTTTTGTTTAAAGTAACTGTTAATCATACTTTTGAGTGTGTACAAGGAGAGAAATTTATTTCACCATAAAGAACTGCTTGCTTTTTCATTAACTGAAATTATTTTTCAGAACTGGTGCAGAATGCTGAGAGCAATATAGAAAGTCTTAACAATGCAATTTATCTAAGAAAATCCAGCATTAAAAGGTATACATACTGCTGCTGTTGAATGAACAGTCTTATCTAGCAGCTGTCTCCCACAGATTCTTTCAGGACTCAGTATCACCTTCCTTACCTAAAAGGTAAACTATTTTGCTAAGTCATTCACCTACTTTCAAAACATTTGTTAGATTTATTTATTCTATTTTTTAAAATAAACTGAAGATGCTACCACTCCCAGCTGATTGTCACTGGAGCTTGGCCAGGGGCTTCCTCTCCCCTGAACTGCTTTCTAAACTACAACAATCAAAATGAGCCAGATCACCAAAGGTGACCTTTTTAGGCTACCCTAGTTCATTTTAACTGTGTTCAGTTAAATAGCAGTGCCAAAGGAGAAGAAGCCTCAGCAAAGAACATGTGGACAAGCTGTTGGTCTCAGGGCAGTGAAGCAAGTGCACAAACTCCAAACTCAAACATTATTTCTATCATGTTAATGCCCTAGCAAGCTTTCTGAGGAGATGATCAGGCACTATAAAGGGTGATAATCCATTACTAAAAATAGGCTTCCTGAAGCCTGAAAACCATTAGAACATGTAAACCATTTTATACAACCTATGCTACTACAGATAAATCAAAAACACTCCATCCCACATTTGAAAATCTTAATAAAGGAAAAAATTATTTTATGATCATGGAACAGAAGAATTATCTTCCTCCCTTTTGTCCACTCCCTCATCACTCCTACACAAACTGCACACATGACACTTTATCAGAAGCAAAGGTACAATAAAAGGGAAATAACCAGTGTGCTTAAGTGCTACCATCAAAAAAATTGTAATTGAACTGTCCTCTTCCCATTTAGCTATCAGCAGTCAGTAGTGCTGTGCTTCAGCAAAATGAATTTAGGAATACTTGCTTTAGGTCAAAGTAATGCACATTAACATGAAGCTGCTGAAATACTTCTGCCACAAACTAGGAACACAACACCATAATCTCTTATAATTACTCTGCAACCATTAAGACAAAAAAACCCAAGTGCTTTTTCTTCAACAAACATTTCACCAAACGATACTGGGGGAAAAGAACTTCACTAAGACAGGTAGGACAAATTTGTATTAAATTACTCTTAGGAAAAAAATGAAGGTAGAGTTCACAAAATTCCATGGAATTCACCCACTCTCAAAGTTGTTACAAATTTCAGTGAAGAGGAGAATGACAAAGCAAGGTCTCAGAGAATACATGCCTTAAACAGCAACCTCTCCGGCAGATTCACTCATGTCCAATAAAGACATGCTGCAGCCCTTCCTTCCTTCAGCAACTGTCTTCACAACAAGTCAAGTGCCTCACTCCAGCTGCCTGTCTTCACAACATTGGAAGAAAATTAATTTTGAGAGCTCTCCCTAGTCTTGTATCTCTGGACAACATGTGCCTGACTGTGTTCAAAATTACAGGGGGTAGGCATGAAAACCTATTACAGTTGCCTAAGTTTCTTCCAAACATCAGGTTATTGCAGACTGTTACAGGCAAGGTCAGCTACATATCACAAATTAGCCTTTAAATTTGTTCCCAATATTCCAGAATATTGTCATCATCCAGCAGTAACACAAGTTCTTAACATAATATTGGAGTGAAAGTTACACCATCAAGCTTCAACATAATATATCCATACACATTTTGTTCTTCTTCTGTTTGTATTACCACAACAGGCCATTAGGACAGTATCAGGCTTTATTTATTAATTTTTAGCTTTAAACTCTTAGTAGTGTCACAAGTCTCAAGGCTTTTAGTGTTACATTGCTGAAACTATTTTCATTTGTTTTAATAGAGGTTCAACAACTACACAGTTTGACAACTACTGAAGACAGAGCTGCCACCTATGTAATCAAACAAAACCACAAGCGACTAATCCACCCAGATTATTTGTTTAAACTGCGTGACTTGCAGCATTAGATTCATGCTATCATATAAACTAGATCCTTCACACTATGGGATAGAAGTCTGTATGACCAACTGTCATTAATTATCAGTAATACCATTAAAAAAATAGCTGAACATTTGAAATTATCTGTAACAACTGCCAGATCAGACAGAATATGGTAGGCATAAATAAAAGAAAATAAATTAGATGACAAAAATGTAAGAATGGCACAAAGTATAAAAAGTTCCCATGATTGAAAATATGTATAGTGTCACATTAGGTAATAAAACACCAAAACTAGCCATAGAATACACTGTACTGGTTGTAACATATATTTCACTGCTCTACACTCTATTTACATTCCAATGCAATTATTTCAATATTTTCCTGTATAATATAAACTCTTGAAAAACCAACTACTTTTGAAGTTGGTGTTGATCAATACTTTCAGCACATGCTGTTTACAAGTGCTGAGATGTATCTCAGTTTGGGACTTGCTCATTGGTACATCTCTAGGAAATGAATGTCTGTTTACAGCCTCCTTTTGTCATTACAACACAGGCATCACAGGTTTCACAGCACCCTACAAATAATCCTATGGCTACATTAACCATCCATTTCTGCTCTCAAATGCAGAATCCCTACTTCTAATTGCCCAACGTTGACTGTTCCATTGTTTCATGGTACAATTCTTCCCAACTTCACAAACTCAAACACTGAATCATGGCATTCAGAGCAGGACAGTGTCAGAAATCAACATTTATGCTGTTTGGGTTTAATGGGACATTAATCAATTTCACTTTAGTCATTAAGTTCAGTGTTATCTTAATTGTTCATGCTCATGTTTCTGACATCTCATTTCCCATACTTCCTTTATAATCTGGATTACAAATTCAACTTGAGCAAACAGAGATATTGATAAATTTTTCTTTAAGACCATAAAATTTAAACTGAACTATGCCAAAATAATGGCTTTCCTTTAAACCCAGTGGTGTAAAATTCCATCCGCAACAGCATCACACAAGCAGTGCATGGTATCTTTTTGTTCCCAGGGAAGAGGGGGGAAGTGCTGCTCCACATCTGTATGCTAAGTGTTGTACTTATGAATGCTTTATCTGCCAGGTCAGATAGAACCAAGAGGCCCAAACTCTTTTCCCCTTCTGTCTATCTCCAGGTCAAAATGGGCTCAAGCCTAAAAGCAGAAAGAACTAGCTGATCAAGGCAAGACTGTTCACACAGTGCCTGCATTTCCACACTGCTACTAGACATTCACACACTTCTGTGTGATCACCATCTGTGTGCTGCTGATAAAGAAGTTTCACTTCCCTTACTGCAGAAGCGATGAGGCAACACTACAGGTAACAGTGTCTCCTATACGAGCCATAATGTTACCCCCAGTTACCAGGGTCGCGGGTCTCACAGGACACCACCACAGCATTTCTGCCTGTTGAAAGGGCAATTCATCTGAGGCAAAGGCTGACAAGTCTGTGACATGCTTAAAAAGATTCAAGTGCTATTCCTCATTCAGTTAATATCTTATCTGGGTAACATCTCCCCTCAAGGCCAATATACCTTTATTACCTCTCGACCTGGAGTCAACTTCGGAGCACATTAGCATGTTAATAAATTGTGCTTCATTTCCATACCACAAATCTTAAGGTTTGCCTCTCAGATGCTACAGTTCCTGTGATTTCACCTTTCAGAGCAGGATTTCCAGTGCAGAATATTCCTTACAATTCATTTTGTTTTCTTCTATAAACCTGACCTCTACCTCCACTTCCTTTGGGTTTTTTTTTTTTTTTGAAAAAAATACTTCTCAAAAAATGCTCTCTTGCTTCAACTTGCAGACCCCAGAAGCAGAGTATTTTATAGCACATAAATCAAACTAAAATGAAAATAGAAACTGAAGCTAAATTTAATTCAACTAACACCTTTCTTAATGTCAGTTGTAAGATCCTTTCTAAAAGTAGGCTTCAAGTATCTTTCTTCAATACTGCAACCTAACACATCTAACCAGAAATACCTTAATTTTGAAGAACACTACTACTACCACCACGAGAACAATAGAAATAATGACCTCATTGCAAGGGCACACATTCTTTAGTAATGATTTATGCAACAGAAATGGCTATGTTTCTAAAATACAGTGCAAATGCATACCATTTTCTGGATAGCCAACCGTTGAAAGGAAATATGCTTTAAAAGGCACTTAAAAACTTAAAAGTAAAACTAAAAAATAAAATAAAAAAAAACCTAAGCTTCTTTTTGAGTAAGTAGCTCCTCCGGACCCAGCTGCAGAGAATAATTTAATTCTCCTACTTCTCCAAAATAAATGTAACGAGAAGACCACATTTAATCACCGAGATATATATTACTGAAGGTGGAGATCTTATCTCCCACAGCCACCTTATACCAGGGCCTATAAACCTCATGTTCAAGCCACACTGTAGTCTTAAAGAAAGGCTGTCAATCCCTGACATCTGTAAGGTGCCAGCCATCTGGAGCTCTATTTATATGTTGAGATGTGCATCAGGCACAGAGGCGGTTACTTAATTACAGCATCTCCAACAGCCACTGTGCTCCTAACAGCTCTCAGACTCAGCTGCTGGTCAGCAAAGCAAGTCTCCTCCACTCAACCCAAGAGCCGAGCTGCAATCCTGCAGAGCAACCAGGACACATTCCTAAACCCCTACTTCCCAATTCACTGAAGAGGAATTTCAAAAGTCAGGAATTCAGTATTTTATAGTCTAAGATGCTTCTTCTCCCCTTCTCCTCCTTTAAGATGAATGATTTTATACATTACTAACCTAATACTTCAGTTACATATGGCCATCCTATTCAGAGCTGCTCACACAACTCTGAATTACATGGGAGCTCCTCATTCAGCTAAGTAGGTGCTGCAATGCCTTCAGAGGTCCTCACCAACATCAAGGGTGAAAGAGCAGATCAAAAGCAAATCCTGGCAGACAAGAAAACACTGTGCATTAAAGAGCAGCTCTGAAATTGGTATGGTCCAAAACAATGCAGCTTCTCACAAGTTCAGACAAAACTACACTGTGAATTTTAGCAACACAGTAGTTTCAAACATGTTCATAAGGCAACAAGCACATTATCAGGCACTGTGTCATGCTTACATAGAGACGTGGTTATAAAGTTTCAAATCTGATGGTTAGCATCTATTTACACTGCTCTTTTCACTGGTTTGAGGAGTTGCCAAAACACAGTCCATATAACAGATCAGACAAAAGTTCTCCTCTTCCCAATAATAAGTACAATTTCACCCCATTTTTCAAAACCTCACAGCTTTGACATGATAAAAAGTGAAACTTCTGTGCCTCAGTTAACAGGTACAAGCCAGAAAACAAACCTAGGATTTCTGACAATCTTATTGCTAGGAAACAGCCCACAGCCTGCAGAAGTATCCCTTTTCTTTCTTTCCTTTTTTTGTTTTTAATTGATGGAAACAAGTCTTTCCACAGCTGTCTACGCCTTAGTTTTTGACAAAGTTAACTGAAGGTTTTGTCAGATTTTTCTTTTTTTAACGTATAATTTTGCCATTTCAAAGCATTTGTGGAGTACAAGCCTCCCTCGAATTACAGAGATTAATACATTCTCTTTGCAAAGATTGGTACTCTCAAGTACATGGAGCTTCAGGTGGTTTTACTCAAGTTACTGGCTGACTCCATAGTGGTGGGAAGGTTCTTCCTATAGGTACATATTCTTAAAAATACTTAGCATGTAAAAATCTTCCTGTGTTTGCAAACAATTCTGCAAGAAGCAGACAACAAAAATTCCATTATTTCTTATACCCAACTCAGATAAATCAGCACCAATGCTTCTTTGACTAACACTCTCTCTGATCAACCAAGAACACAAACTCTGGAACACAAACAGAAAGAGCGACAGACTTATGAATCCCTTTCCTCAGCCAGTTCTTCTTCTGCTCCTTTCCCTGCATCAACTTTCAGTGATGCAACTACCCATATTTCTGTGGAATAAACTGGATGCCTTTTCTGTAATAAGTTAGAAACATCATACTTCTCCACGATACTGATAGCTCAAATTGGTTCCATGATCTGGTACATTACATAATTCCACAAACTACACTTCAACTAAGGCTAGAAAGAGGCCAATGAATACAGAGGATACTCAACATCAGAATCATCATTCAAGAAGACAAGTGAAAATTTTCAGAAGACATCATTCCCATTTCTAACTGCCTGTGCCATCCTCAGTTACTAATAGATCACTTCTTGGAAACCTAGTAAAAAAACCAAACCAGTATCCCCTTAAAAAGTAGGCTAAGATAACTTAAAAATTTGCAATTACTACAGATGCAACAAATACAGTCTAGGAGGCCATTTCCCCTCTTCACATACAACATCCTAATGCTACAACTTTTTTTGTTTGTTTGTTTTCTTTTATGTGGAAAAGAGAAAAATCTGGCCAGAACTATTTAAAAGATGAAAATACAGAACACAAGACTGATTAAATGGAATTTACCCCACAGGAATGAAAACATTACAGATGGAAAAGACAGTCAAAGACTGACAATAATGAAATGTAAGACAAGTAAAGATCCTTGTGATTTAGTCTGACTGCCTACATAAAAGTCACGGGTTCTTCCTTAACTTCTATTCATAAGCAATCAGATTTTAAAAAACCATTAAAGCTTTTTAGTAATAAGGAAATCCACTACCATCTTGGTAAACTGTTTAATTAGTGTGCAACTTTCCAACTTGTTTCAAATCTTTCTTATCCTACATTAATAATAAATTGGTATCTGAACTTTCAAGATCTAAAGATAGATTTTATCAAATTCCTCTTTTTTAAGTTACTTATAACTCACATGTTACCTACCAACCTCCTCCTATTTATCAGCCTTCTTTTCTTTTCAGTGGTATCTGAAAGTAAATGACCATCAACAAGATGCAGAGCTGATATAATCCCCAGTCTCCCTAGAAATACATATTCAGAAATGTCTAGATTCTTCTCAGATCAGTTTATTAACTCTTTTTAGATATCACTTATTTACAAATCACCTTCAGATCTCTACTGGCAACAGTGCAAAAGAAGATAAAAGCAATGTGCTGAGAAATGAGAAAAGCTGCAGGATAGTTTGCAGAATATTAAATTGCCTCTAATCTCGAGGTGTTTTCTAATTTTCATCTGCCCTTCTTTACCCTTCTGGAATATAAATCTTTGGTAGCTTATAACAGCTAACAATATGCATGATAAATTCTTTCACATAGTTTTACCAACATACATTACTACTATACAACCACCTAAGAAACCCCAAGAAAACCAAAGAAAAACACAATTTACAATGACTGAGGTATTACAACTATATTCCTGCCTTACTGAACCCTGGTTGTGCTGTTTACAGCCATAACATGCATGTGAGAATGTTACAATACATTTGCTTTTTGAAATGTAAAGGTATTTTACCTATACAGGTACCTATACCTGTACCTATGTATAGGTATTTTACCACCAAGCCTTTCATATAAAAAGGAAGTTTACACACTACCCTGCCCCCCCCTTCATTCAGAAAGAACTGAGAATTTTGAGTCATATTTTCAAACCATTCACTGGGTGAGAATCAAGTCTTTTTCAATCAGTAGACAACACAAGTACTTGTAAAGAATATTTTTAAATAGAGAAGTCAGCTTGAATTTACTAGTAGAACACTTACAATATAGCATAAGCACAATTTATTAGAAGACAGATTCTAGTCCTGTTACACAATATATTCTTATGTAAGAATCTTTACTTCATCTGAATTTAATAAAAATACTCATTGTGGAGGATGGGGAAAAACTGTATAAATAAAAGCACCATTTTGTCAGTATGAACCGTTTATCCTAAGCCAACTACAATAAATAAGGGTCAAATTTTCACACTTTTGATGTACCATCACAGCTACTTGGCATCAACAAACTCAAAATAAAGTTTGAGATAAACCACTGACACTGAAAGTCCCTGCAATACCAGGAAAAAAACCACTGTTCAAATGATAAAGAGCAAAAAGTACTGCAGCTGTAACTACAACACAAAAGAGCATAACATGTTCAATCATAGAACTAAATCAAAATAGAATTTGGGAACTTAGAAGCAGCTACCTCAAACAGTCAAAAAATCAGACCTCAGCAAAGTGCAATTCTTATGGAATTTATATGTTTGCTTTGCTAAGGGTGGTATGATTTTTTGAATCCATGAGGTAAGTAAAATTTTCCCTATAATTAGCTCTTCAATACTGCATTCTACCTCTAAAATATGTTTTTAATCTGTTCAAAATGAAAACTGGCCTGTCAAACACATCTTCAAGAAAAATAATGAAGATTGATTTATCATGCAGATACTAATTCCATCTAATCCCTCCAAAGAAAAACAACATGAACTGAACAACTGAACACACTGTTTCACTATTGCCAAAACAGCTTTCCTACTCTCCTGGAAAAGGAAAAATACTGTTTTAAAACAAAGTCTTAAGAGGTAGGAAAACATGAGCTATTTTATAAAGAGAAAATAAATCCATGTTCTGAAATCAGTTAAAAAGCCCTTGGAACATTACTTAAGCAGAGCTGCTCTCAGATATTCAGACACCGTTCTTCTCATTGATCCTATAGCATTACACACCAAGAGATGCAGGACATTTGGAACCCAACTAGTCAACAAAGCAGTTTCACATTTTACTGCCCATTAACAAGTAATTAACACAGGTCAGAAAGAAATTAATACAGCACTCAAACAAACCTTTTTTGTACTTATTTGTACTAATTAATAGAAAACAGTCCACATTCTACCACAGCTTACTTTCCAGATGCACAAACTACTAGAGCTTTATATATAGCACACTGTAATCGTTTCACCTTGATGCGATAAAGACAGCAGGCCCAGCTGCAAAATCTCTTTCCAAAAGAAACTGTCAACATCTTGGATGGACATAAAAAGCTACACTGAGCTGTTGCTTGAGCTGGTAGCTTGAGCTCAGAACCCTGCTGCACCATGGACTGCAAACCTGAACAACAAAAGGAAAATATACACCTGGAGATGGACAGAAGACAAGCAAGAATTGCTCTGACAGCCCTAGTGTTTCTCCTGACCAGTGCTGTCTCAATCTATGAACATAAATATGATAGCAATAAATTAGTTTTGATATTTCTATTGACAACTTCCAATAACTAGTACTGAAATATTATTCATGTATTATTAACAGTATAGTTATGCTTGAATCCTATTAGGAAACACAAAGCATATCCACTCCCAACCCTGCTTACAAACAGAAAGATAGAAAGAGCTGGTACATGGCTATGATGTCTTCCAATTTGCCTTTCAACTAAACTACATTAAAAAACCTAAAATTTAAATTAAAACGAAATAAAGAGTGGATCTACACTATGAATTAACTCATAAATAGATAAGTGACTTCCTCAGTAACCACAGAAGGTTGATCAGCTCACAAAAATAATTTCTAGCAATTTCTTTACCACCATTAATTGTGCTATAGGCTTTTACAACATGCAATTCGTGTGAGAATCTTTCCACTTGTACACCAAAATCATTAGTCTAGCAAATCAGCCAGAAAACAGACACTCTGTAATTCTTGCACTTGGATTAGTAATTTACATATTAATGATTTTTTTTTTTTGCGTGTTTGGTATCACTGCATTCAATCACATCTTGCAGTATAATACAATATTATTATGTAAGTTGGCATCTCGTAATCAAGTGTTTGCTACTCGGTAATACTGATTAACAACTTTGCACCAGAATGCAAACTACTTATAGGCTCCTTGAAAGTAGTAAGGTATTATTTTTTTTTTGTCCCTGCCTCATCTTCAGAAACCGTCCATATGATGTCATTGAGCTGTGGACCAAAAATCAGGAGCACAACTTTCTTGAGCAATATTGCAAATGCAGAAGGAGACACATAACTGCTTGGGCACTATTCAAATGACTGAAGTGGTTCATGTAACAACTGGGTACACACACTATAGTTTTTCATTTTAACTTGCTTTCACTTTACTTCAACATACTACTGAACCCATCCTGTGCAATTTAAGACTCAAGACCTTCACAATACTCTTTCACATAACGTAACTGCTAGTTTAAAAGCAAATAAAGACTTAAGGACACACTGATAACATACAGAAAAATTCTTTCCAGTGATTCCACTGTTACTGCCACTCTTATCAAAAACAAATCAACGTGCATTAGTCCCTTATCCCCAACATACACTCTGTCCCCTATTTAACCAAAACAACTGAAGTACAGTTTAGAAATTATGTTTTCCACCTTAGTTTCTGCAAGGCTATGTAACAGCTGTGTTCAGACAGCATGCAGGGACACACCATTTTTTAAACAGACATCACAAAAGACCTCAAAATAACCCTTGCCCTCTTCTCCAGTCAGAGCACAAGTCTGCTGCATACACTTCTAATTATAAATATAGTAACCTGACATGGGGAGAGAGACAGCCCCTTGGACACAATCTCAGAAACTACTAACCCAAATCTGTGCCGAGCACAAGCTTAGAGCAACGCAATTGCAGCTAAGATAGATTGCTACTTTACAAAGTACAAAACACACAGCTACTTGTACAGACTGGACAACAACAACAGACTTCCAAAGGGCAGTTAGGTCTCTCTTACAATAATCCACTACCCCAAAAGATCCCGTTTGTATTTCCAGCTCTAAAACCGGCACAGCTGAAGTCCCTTACCATGTGCTCTTCAGCAAGTAATTTTCTTTACTACTCTCAACATAATAAAATAAAGACATTTTGAGTTCCAGGCAGCATTTAGAGTAAGTACAAATATATCCTCTGCATACATTACTCTAAATTTAATGATGCTAGACTATCTAAATTCTTTCTCGTTAATATTTGCTTCTTGGCACAAAAGTTTGTATTAGACCACAAGGTTGTTTCTTTATGTGTTTCATCTTTTAAATGTTTCCCAAGGTACTACATACTAAATATTCCTAAAATTCCCAATTTAAATATACCATAATAGTGTACATTTTCATTACTATTATTATGTAGTACTTCCAGGATGTGTGGAGATGAGCTTTTTAGAAGGATATGTATGGGAGAAGACAAGGAGCAACAGCTGTAAATCGGAAGAGTATAAGTTTAGATTGGATATAAGGGAGAAATTCCTTACTGCGAATATTGTGAGACACTAGAACAGGCTGCCCAGAGAAGCTGTGGATACCCCATGCCTGGAAGTGTTCAGGGACAGGTTGGATGGGGTTTTGAGCAACCAGGTCTAGCAGAGGGTGTCCCTGCCCATGGCAGGGAGGTTGGAACTAGATGATCTTTAAGGTGCCTTCCAACCCAGGCTATTCCATAATTCTGATTCTATTTATAGTGTTATTCCTCACAGTACTTCTCAGCTGTATAAAATTCAACTGTCTGAAACACGTTCTTCCATTCTTGTCATTTCTCCAGCATTGCTGAGATACCTTTTACCATACACTTAAGCACACACCTCCAGAAGTGTAAGTCCTTCCATAAACCCAACAGCACAAACTACTTCTGACAGACATATATGTGAATACAAGGAAATAAAAACAAGCCTCAACCTCCTCATTCTTTCCCATAAAGAAATAAAGGTGAAAGCTTAAAATATGAACCACAAGAAATGGCTCATGGCCAGGACATACCATGTAATTACTTAAAACAAAAACAAATGACACAAGAGGAAAAAAAGGAATGGTTATATGAGGTCTAAACTAACATTTCTGGGTTTCTCAGGACCAGACATGACTTTTTATTTCATGTCTAAATGACGTTAAGTAAGAAACATGAACATTACAAAGGGTCAGCTCATTTAATTCTCCCGGCATTTGTATAAGTATTTCTACCTCTGGATCAGTCAGGACTTTTGGGGGTCAGTGAGAAAAAAAAGCGAGCACTGATCCACAGAACAGCGTGAAAGCCTACTAAAGAGCCGAAGGGAAAACTCATTACAGGACACACGCTTCCTCGGGAGCAGGACCAAGTAAACAACCGAAGGAGAGGCAGAACAACATTTGTAAACACACAACGCTCCTGCACGGTGCTCGCCCGACCGCCGCCGACGGCGAGCACGGAGGCGCTGCCAGGCTGAGTCATTCCTTGTAGTAACTTCTCCGCCAATTCCTCGCCCCGGCAGCGGAGCCCTGGGCGGGCAGGCAGGGAGCACCCCGGCCCGCCCGGCGCTGCTCCCCTCCGACAGCTGCCAGCCACCGCCCCCACCGCGGCAGCTGCGCCGGGCTCACTCCGCCGCCCCGGGACCGGCTCCCGGTCCTCCTCGACCCCCGCTCCGCCGCCTCCCAGTTCTTTGTCGCCCGCCCCGCGGGTACAGCCCCGCGCCCAGCGCCGGCACC
>VWZP01001133.1:1215397-1248699 GCA_013396995.1 Dicaeum eximium
CAGTGAGAAAAAAAAGCGAGCACTGATCCACAGAACAGCGTGAAAGCCTACTAAAGAGCCGAAGGGAAAACTCATTACAGGACACACGCTTCCTCGGGAGCAGGACCAAGTAAACAACCGAAGGAGAGGCAGAACAACATTTGTAAACACACAACGCTCCTGCACGGTGCTCGCCCGACCGCCGCCGACGGCGAGCACGGAGGCGCTGCCAGGCTGAGTCATTCCTTGTAGTAACTTCTCCGCCAATTCCTCGCCCCGGCAGCGGAGCCCTGGGCGGGCAGGCAGGGAGCACCCCGGCCCGCCCGGCGCTGCTCCCCTCCGACAGCTGCCAGCCACCGCCCCCACCGCGGCAGCTGCGCCGGGCTCACTCCGCCGCCCCGGGACCGGCTCCCGGTCCTCCTCGACCCCCGCTCCGCCGCCTCCCAGTTCTTTGTCGCCCGCCCCGCGGGTACAGCCCCGCGCCCAGCGCCGGCACCACCGCCCCTCGCCAAGGCCGCCCTCCCGGTACCGGAGTCCCCGCCTTCCCCGCGGCTGGGAGGGGCCGAGCGGGGCTGTGGGGGGAGCCCGCACGTCCCCGGGCAGCGCTCGGCACTCACCGCCGGGTCCCGCGCGGGCAGCGCCGCTCATCCTGCGGCGGTGGCGGCGCGTCCCCCCCGCGCCGCGCGGCCGGGCNAGCTCAGGGTAGCCCCTGACCCTGAATACTTCCAGAGATGTGTTCAAGATCTCCCCACCTTACCTCTGGGCAGCCAGTTCCATTTCTTCACCACGGACACAGTAAAGAATTCTTTCCTAGAGTCTAAGCTAAACCTGCTCTTTTTCAATTTAAACGCATTCACCCTGTCCCTGCAGGCCCTTGTAAATCGTCTTGCCCCGTGTTTTCTCCAAGTTCCCTTAAGATACTGGAAGGCCACCATAAAGTCACCCCAAAGCCTTCCGTTTTCCAGGCTGAACAATCCCAATTCTTTCAGCCTTTCCTCCATCCCTCTCATTAGTTCGACGGCCTCCTGAACTCACTCCACAGGTCCATGTCATTCCTTTTGGTGGGAGCCCAGAGCTGGATGCAGCACTGCAGGTGAGGTCTCACCAGAGCAGAGCAGAGCAGAGGGGCAGAATCTCCTCCCTGGCCCTGCTGGCTGCACCGCTTTTGATCCAGCCCAGGACTTGATTGGCTTTTGGAACTCAGGCCCTTGGCCTTACCCGAGCGGGAGGTTTATTCAGTTTCATTTTAATGTGAAATGACGAAAGATCAAAAGTTTAGGAAATCTACAGGGAGGTTTAAATATCTGTCCTGTATGTTTTGAGTTTTATTGTAAAGAGCTATACTGAAATAACTTACGTGCTTCATTGACATTTGGAATTATAAAAAGAAGTCTTAAAAAATGATGTTTTTAGATGACTTGCAAAATTCTTACATTCTGCACAAACAGAAAAATGTCAGCTTCTACTAGAGAAACTTACCAAACACTTTTGCTTTGACATGTAACTTACAACTACAGGGACACCAGTTCCTACCAAACTTCTAGGTATCACCTGCCACTTAAAGAAAGTGAGATCACCATGGGTAGTCCAACCAAAGGATGTGTCTTATTTCCTAAACACACAGGAACTTTTTTAAGAATAGAAGTTGAGACCTGTTAGCAAGGATAAACTGGAAGGAAATAAAAAGAGAAGGATTCATAGCATGGGAATCAAGGCCTCTCTGTCACTATATTCTTTTTCCTGCCATAGGAGTTGACTATTATTTTAGCATTTAAGATGATGGCTGTTGGCCTTTCCAGTTGCTAGGCAGAATTTAGCAAATGTTCAATTCATCCCTGTGCCAGCAAGTGAGGGCAGCCCCAGGTGCACTCACTGTCTGGGGATGGGCCCTCAGAGATTTTGATATAAAAATGTTGTAGGGTGGGCGACAACAGGTCACTTTTGGTTTCTGTTTTATTACAAGTTTCTTTAGAGGCTTAGCCCACAGAACTTTTCTTTGGGATGAGGACATTTCCACATAAATCAAAGAGTGAATTTGAGAGGAATACAAGCAATGGGCTTGTTTGACTCAGAAATGCAGGAGAGGATCACAATGCTGGCGTCAAGGACATCCTCTAGCAAGACCCCTTGGGAACACCATACATCTGGATTGTACTTTCTCTGCTGCCCACCTTCACCTCTCCTTCTGTAACACACACCATAGGCAGCAGGTCATGGCAAAGCATAACATTGCGGCCAGGGTATATTCAGATATAGAATATACTCTGCACATAAGAGGAGGATTGCAGAAAAGAGTGCAAGCACTTCATGGTCCCAAGCACAGGAAGGACATTGATTGACATGCTGGAAAGAGTCCAGAGGAGGCCACAAGGTTGAGTAGAGGGATGAAGGCTCTCTCCCATGAGGAAAAGCTGAGAGGATTTGCTTTGTTCATGCCGGAAAAGAAAAGGCTTCAGGCTGGCCTAATTGTGGCCTTCCATACCTTAAGGTACTTCTCACAAGCTGGACCAGGCTTATGGTTTTCACAGCAAGGTTGTAGTAGCCACCTCTGCTATGCTGGAGAGCTTCCTGCCTTTTGACACATTAAAGGCTATGTTAAATAGCCACAGCTTGTCCAGGCAGGAATTTCTTGGCCTTTTAAAGAAAGCCCCCAGTTGCCACCTTGTGGCACCCCATAAACAATTACTCCCCAACTCTGCAGCTTATTGGGAGATGTGTCCAAATTCTGAAAGACACCTTTGGCACTTCAGACTACAACAATAAAAGGAGCTGGGGAGACATCAGTACTCAAACAGATGTAATGTAATGGGAAGTATAATACAGGCTTCTATCAAAGCAATTCAGGGCAGCTTTCTGTAATATAATACTGATTATGTCGAAGCTGTGTTATTTTAGTTCTACAGATGTCAACTTCTACTTTTTGCATCTCCTAAAATGGCCATCTTCTTCATAAAATTTTTGATTGTGATGAAGGACTAACCTTTAGTGTGAAAGTAATGTTATCCAGATAGAACTTGACAGAACAGGTGGCACACATGCTATTATCAGAAGTTAAAAAAAAACAAAAAAAAACAAAACCAAAAAACTTTGAGCTTTGGCAAGCCTGAAGCACAAATAAGTCTCATTAAAATTCTCTTGAGAAGAAACTTCAGGAATGGCCTCCTGAAGTTTGAGAAGCTGAGACATTGGCAAGAGAAGCAGCAGCATCTCTTCAAACACTGAAGCAGCAGTGCCGACAGGGCTTGCAGTTTTCTGGCAAAGCACCTTTGCCAGTCAGGCTTTCAACAATTGCATGAAATGAGGCTTCAGGCACTTAAGCATGGTTCTGGTTTTTACAGCACGTGTGGGACAGCTGTTGATTGATTTGAGAGGCAGCTTAGGCAGGACTGAAGCAGGAACTTCAGTTTTGAGGAGTAAGCAAAGTGCTGCTAGCAGAGCAGGTTGTTCTGGCTTGTTCTTGTAACATTTCATTATGTTGCTTCCTCACAAAGTGTTCCAGAGCCACTTCATGCCAAACAACTAATTACAAGGTTTTTTCATGAGCCTGTCTGAACAAAACCTAAAACTTAGCATTATATTCTACCCTAAAAAAAGCAGCATTTTATAAAGAAGTTTTTGCTCTAGGATATATGAAAAGAAAAAATTGAATTAGGGTTACTGAGACTTCTTCACATTTTCAAAGTGCTGTACAAAATATAGGTTATTATTTTTTCAAGATACTGTTCAGGATCCACCTATATATTTTTTCACATTCTGTAAAATAACCAAGAAGGTTGAAGGGCTTTTCCACTGTGTGCTTTTAATTTTGGGTGCTAAATTTGGCATACTAAAGAATGTGTCAAACTACATATTTATGCAGCTGTAGTCAGAGAGCAAAAAGAGCAGGCTGCTCTTTAAGGGAAAGCAAATTGGGAGCCAAGGCTGACAGCAAGGAGCACTGTCATGGAAAGGGGCACAGTCCCACAGTATCAGTGAGGTCTGGTGACAGTTTTTCTGTACAACTGTTATCTGCATGCCAGTAGCAGACCAGTACTGTCAGTATTTATTTAGTTCCAAATGTACTTCAAAACCCACATCTTCCTATTTTCTTTAGCTCTGCTTGCCATAAATTCACCCTGGGTACTTCTGCTTCCCTTACTGCTGTGTCTTGGTTTAACCCCAGCCACCAAGTACCACAAAGCTGCTTTGTGGATCACACAAAGCTGCTGGATCACACAGCTCCCCTGTGCAGTGAGATGTGGAGGAGAAGCAGGAAATAATTGTAAAATACGTGGGTTGAGATAGAAACAGTTTAATAATTCAAATAAAGTAATAAAATAATAATAATAATAATAATAATAATAATAACAACAACAACAACAACAAAAACAGAGAGAAATAAAACCTGAAACAAACAAGTGATGCCTAAATCAGTTGCCCACTACCCCCTGACAGGTGCCTAGCCCTGCCTTGAGCAGTGATCCACCCCTCCCAGCCTCAACTCCCACCACTTTATATACCAAGCATGACGTTCTATGGTATGGAGCATCCCTTTGGTCTATTCAGATCAGCTGTCCCAGCCATTCTCTCTCCTGGCTTCTTGTGCACCTGCTCACTGCCAGAGCATGGGAAACTGGAAAGTCCTTGACTTGGGATAAGGCCTGCTTAGCAACAACTAAACCATCAGTGTGTTATCAACATTATTCTCACACTAAATAAAAAAAAAAAAACACAGCACTGTACCAGATACTAAGAGGAAAATTAACTCTGCCCCAGTCAAAACTAAACACATTGCTATCTTCCTCAATTTCCCTTGATTTTCGTTTTGTTGGGGACTTTTTGTTTGTTTTTTTCTTTTTCCCCTTTTTCAAATACTGCAAACAGGTATATTCATTCCTCTGCCTTAAACCCAAGTTCCTTCCTCCTCTGTTGACGCTTTCTGGCATCTTGCAAAGTAATCTTCAACAAGTATTTGTTTTAAATTTAAGTCTTCCTCCAGCTAAACAACCACTTCAGAAACCAATATTTTTTAAAGGACAAAGTACTGTTCTGACCTGGAATATGCAAAGTGCACAGCAGTCTCCAACAACACAGGTGCTCCTGCATGTTTTGAGAGAGACTTCAAGAACTTCGATTATCCTTTAATGTAGCCTGGCAGTCCATGGCAAACACCAAGTCCTGTCTCATTTCCTGCTTCTTTTCCAGAGCACTGACTGGTCCATAAGCAATCACTAATTTGTTTTTGAATGGTCGGTGACTCAAGAACAGCTGATGCCATTTTGAAAGCATGCCACTCCCTCTGACCTCGTTATGGATCATTCCTAACCACTGATTTTAACATCGTGTGGCTTCCCAATGTTTCAGTAGTTCTGACTACACAAGTTTTGGATTCATAAGTGATTTTTCTTGTTTGCTGCAAGAGCTCCTTTCAGGAAGGGAATAGTTAGGTTAAATTTAACATCTAGGTCATGAGATCAATTCTTGGTCCTGTGCAGAAATATGCAAGGGGCATTTAAATCTCAGATTAAAAAGTCAGAATGGACATACCCTCAGAAGTGGTTAAGGACAAAATCTCTCAGGAGAAAACACACAGCCTGAATAATCCTGTAAAAATCACTTGTTGTGCATTTTCATTTAAGAGGCTCCATTTTTGTAAGGGACCTTCCACTTCTCAGCACTCAGATGATAATGAGCACAAGGTCAAACAAGCACTACAGTGCAGACTGCATAGAACAACAGTAATATCGATAGTAATATTTATATAAAGTTATAGTTGTGTAAGTATTACTGAATATTTAGTGTTACTGAGAATAGAATTCCCATTCTTTACTGTCTATCTGCTTTGGTTTTTCATATTAAAGCACTGAAGTCATGTTCATAAAATCATAGAATGGTTTGGATTGAAGGGACCTTAAAGATCATCTACTTCCAACCTTCCTGCCATGGGCAGGGACATCTTCAACCTGACCAGGTTACTCAGAGCTCCATCCAACCTGGCCTTGAATGTTTCCAGGGATGGGGCATCCACCACCTCTCAGGAAGGCTATTCCATAATTTTAAATCTTCATTGTAAAAAACATCTTCCTTATATCTTAGAGCTTTACTAAGGACTGGGGTTGGGGAGACACTAGTGAGCAAATTGGTATTAGTCATAGGCCTGTATTCCATTTTACCCCTTTTAAAGGGATTTGCTGCCTCTTTTCTACTCAATGGGAACTTCACTGGATTGCCATGACTTCTCAAACATGATGGAAAGTAGCTTAGCCACTTTCTGTGCTAGTTCCCTCAAGACCCATGGATGGAACTAATCAGTCCCATGGACTTGTGTACTTTCAGGGTCTTTAGATGGTCTCAAATCTGCTCTTCTGCTACAGCTGGCAGTTCTTCATTCTTCCAGTCCCTGCCTTTACCTTCTGCAACTCAGGTGGTGTGGCTGGAGCACTTGCCAGTGAAAGCTAAGGCAAAAAAAAAAAGTCACTGAGTACCTCAACCTTCTCCATATCCTGGTAACAAGCTCCCCTGTTCCCGTCTGGAGAGAACTCACATTTTCCCTAGTCTTCTTTTTTCTACTTATGTACCTATAGAAGCTTTTACTGTTGTCCTTGAGGTCCCTAGGCAGGTTTTCTTTCAGGGCTTTAGTTGTCCTAACCTTATCTCTTGGTTGCTGGCACAATTTGCCAATATTCCTCCTAGGTTCCTCACTTCCACCCTCTGTAGACTTCCCTTTTCTGTTTTTGTCCAGGAGCTCCTTGTTAATCCATGCAGGTTCCTTGTTCACATATAAAATCATACTTTTAAAATTTAAGTTTAGTTCCTGCTAAAAAAAATTAATTCCATATGCAGATATTTCAGTTGAAGAAGTTATACCAGGAATTTGCTTGGCCTGTACTGCTAGAAACTTCATGTATTTTTTCTTTTTACTATCATGATAAACAAATTTACTGTCCCCAAATACAAAACAGCATTCTAATGTTCTTTCTGTTCACAGATGACAGACTCTGATCCTTTCATCGTTTGCATCACTCACTCTCCTGGTTTGGTAACCATAAAGACAGAATCTGTAAACCAAGAGATAGAAGCTTCAGCTTCTCCCTTAGCCCTGCACGCCAGTGGACTTGTCTCTCACTATAACCCATGGAACAGTGTGGGAATACAGATCCAAATGGCAATGCTGTGCCAGGAGCAGGGATTTTAGGCATCTCCAGCTGAAACCACAGGCCACAAGCCAGCCAGCAGCACAGCAGCTGGCCTGGGAGTGTACCTCATCAGGCACCCCAGAGAATTAAAAAAGAAAGCTTCTAGACTATGTCCACTCCTTCTATATTCAGCTTTTAATGTGCAGTCTATTTTTAGAGGCTAGAAAAGTATGGTTATGTTTAATCTGAGCCACTAATTTAGACATTTGGGGTTTTTTATGTTTTGTTAATAAGTACTAATTGCCTTTTTTAAGTAAGCATCTAAATTCCCCTCTCCTTCCCAATCTTTCTAGTAATACAAACTAGAAATTCATTATACCAAAACTCTTCATTTCATGTATTTATTAATATATTTAATTAAGCTACAAAGATCCCTGAGCCAAATAAATAAAACCCACTTTGTACTTACATTAAGATGAATTGCTAACTGAAAATATAATCTATTAACATATTGAATACTATTTGTCCTTTGTTCTGCTAACTTATAGTATTCAGTCCGTTTTCTTTCACTTTTATTTCTGAATGGAATGGAAACAAAACCATTTTCCTTTTTTTACACCTCCCAGGGTCTCAATTCAAGGAATTAGTCACTGACCTCAATTAACAGAGTAAACTGAAATGATGAACTGAGTACACTGAAATGGTGATTCTTTGCATTTCCAGAAGAGACCATACCTTTCAAATATTCCTAAATACCTAGCTACTTTATTTTAAAAGATACTGTAGGAGTAGATGAATTTAAACTAGGTTTTAAATCATTTTCAAAAAAAAAAGAAAAAAAAAAAGAAATCTGACTCTTCTGAGTGCACTTGCATTCATTACTCATTCTTAGGAACTTTTTTATATTCATTGATGAGATCAGGCGTGGGTGCTGGTGGTAGAGTCCTCTTTCAGAGCTTTGCAGCTTTGGAATCTGCTCTTCACTTGAGCTTTCCAATACAGCAGCTCAGATGGCTGCTGGTTTGATTGCATCATTTATGTTTCCTATGCAGTTTAAAAGCTTGTACAGATTGTTAAATCTGTATAGACAGGGAATACTTTAGATAAATGGAGATTGTGGAAGGCTATTTTGCAGCTAGCAATGCCAAGGCTCTTAAATTAATGTCTTTCTAAAATAAATTTCTAAAATTATCTCATTTAATACATTTTTATGCCAGTGTATGAAGGACAACCAAATAGAAACTGACACGTACAAATCTCTAGCAATTACAAATGACTCTCTTCTACTGAAATAAGCAAGTTAGAGGTAATAGAGATCAATACCTGCCTAATTATTTGAGCACAGGAAGGAAAGAAAGAAAAATTGTGTCAAAACCATAGGGCCAAGTCTGGCTCACTGCAGGGCCTGGTGATGTACATTTCCAGACTGACTGCTGTGATGTTGGCTGGCTTGTGGCTTGCGGTTTCAGCTAGAGATGCCCAAAATCCCTGCTCCTGGCACAATATTCCTGCTTCCTTGAAGAGTGGTTTGGAGTTTTGATTTTCTTTTTTTTTTTTTTAAACACTCTAGGTACAAAATCAGATTTGTACATACAGCTTAACATTGTTTCTTGTTTAACAAGGAAGAAATTACCTTCAGAAAGCAGTATGTGCTTTACTCAAATACATAATTACAGTCAATTAAACTTTACTGGTTGGAGTCCATTTTCACGAAACCTTTCTGAGCAACATTTACTGTTCTTAATCCTTCTATCTGTATTAACTGAATTGCACTATTGGCATCATAAAGAAAAAGTGTGTTGTAGACATCAGATCAGACTATAGATTAAGCAGTTTTATCAATATGCCTTTTTTGAACATTGCCCTAACATTAACACTTCCAGTCTTCTGAAGTTTCTTTGATTTTCACATTTTTATTAATACTAACTGTAGTGGACCACAGCATAAAACCCCAAGTTAGCTCAACCTACTTAAATTCCATCTCTGTCCAGTCCCTTTCTTAATTAGCAGCAGATAATTTTCATGTCATTAATAGTTTCAGCACTTTGTTGTAGGCTCAATGTTTAGTTCTAGGACTATGGGGAAAAAAAAGCAACTGAGCCCCGCCTTGACTGGCTATGGACCAGGTTTCATAGCTTTGAGTTCACATTACTCCTATCAGTTTCTCTTTTCCTCTGTTTTGTTACATAATACTGATTAGTTTTGTTACAGTTGTTGTTTGATTTCAAACTGTATTTTTATATATGTGGTGAATCTGGAAAAGCTCTTAGCATTAGCTCTCTCTAGATTGTGAAACTTGGGGTTTTTATCTGCTTATTAAATCCTTTTAAGATACTCAATTTTTTTCTACATTTTAATTTGTGTATGCATTTTCAATTTATTTTTTCTCAGTACTTCGATGTTTGAAAAGTTAGTCAAAAGTAATTGCCAAGTTTACATTTGTCCCTTAATCTTAACAAAATATATCTGTTTGGAATATAAAATAAAAACTGTTGGTTGTCACTGAACAGTCACAAAGACTCAGTTAATCTAGATTTATCTAAAGAAGAAATTGTTGGTGGTTTTTTTCAGCTTAGTTATGAGCTTATTTTTTAAAGACAGTGGTGGAGAAACTGTCATAAAAAATTTTGTTTGTTATTTCTCTACATGCAAACTCAATTTATGAGTTTGCTTAGGACGCAGAAGAGGAAAAACCTTGGTCTGTCCCAAATGCTCCTTATAACCTGAGCCTGCCTAAGTCTGGGTTTGCATTGTGCTCCCCAATGCCGTATAGAAATTCAAGGATTTTGCACAATTATCTGTAATTCAGAAATTCTCCAGACTACTATCTCAAAAAGCCTTTTTTCTCCCACAGAGCCTTAAGGTCATTGTGCCTACTAACATTTTTGTGATGTATATTCTAGCACGAAGGGGGGTGTTTTGTGATTTCACTGCAGGCAGCTAATCTCAAGATGAGCACACACTGCTAATGCTCTGTGTGGGATCTCAGACCATCAAAGCAGAAGGGAACTTGCTTTGCACACGTGTAGGAAACATCGTGTGGTTCAGGCAAGGCTGCAGAGCCAGCGAAGGGGAAACCCACAAAGGGCAAACCCAGCCTGAGCTCCGTGTTCTTGCAGCTATGGCACCACAGTGCTGCTATCAATTTACAGCTAGCAGAGTCAAACCTGTGGCAGGAGGTTTTATGGTGTCTAACTACAGGATTAGATTTCTGAAAGTCTGCGATAAAAATAATCTCAAATCGCAGATAAAGATTGGCTAGAGTGTTGCATAGGTGTACTCTGAAAAAACCAATATATCCATGTTGATATAGACAGTAGCAGTAAAATGGAGGCATTTAAACAAAACCAAAGTGATAAAGAGCACATGAAAACTCTTAAAGTGAGTAGCAACTCAGCAGTGTGTTTAACATTGTTGTTAGAGAGAAAAAAAGAAGGAAATATAAAGAAGGAAAAAAATGAGGCACAAGTGAGAATAAGCAAGATCCAAAAGTGGAATTAGACACAGAAACATTACTCTCTTCAGTGCTTGGTGACGAGAGGAATCCCTGGAAGACTTCAGAAGATCACTTTGTAATTTCAGTTCAGCTGTGTTTGTGAAGTACCCCTCAATCATCAGGTAAGCCACACAAGGATTTCACAGCAAATTTCATACGATCTTTTTAACCATATGATGTTTTAAGTAACATTCTGCTGTGGCAATCTTTCCCTAAAGACAATTTTTCATATTCCACTGAAGCTGTAGTCTTTTTTGTTCAATGTGTAGTAGAGAAAATAAAAAATCCTGCTTCTTAAATAAGTGCAAAAGAAATCTAGAAACAAGGTCTGAGCTGTAAGAGTAAGGCCAAGAATTCTGTGCTGTTACCAAAGACCAGTGGTGCATTTCCTCTCAAGCCTAAATGGGCAATTGAATTAGGTCCCTGTACTGTCATTTTGTCATTTTGTAACAACATTTGTGTATCGAGGCGTTTTCTGTTCACTCTCATGGCTAATAAAACCAATATACAACATGGACATTTGCTTGTGAAGGGGACAGCAATGGCATGAAGATCATCTTAGAAAGCAACACTGCTTTGTCCCTTCTCTGAAAATGGTCCAAAATATGTGTGTCCAGCAACAGTACAAAATATAATGCCTTCTTCCTCTTGAAATTTTATTCACTATCTCCTGCTCCCCTTGTCCTACTTGCCCTGGGCTTATTAGTCAGCCAGAGTGGCATTTCACCTGATACATAATCCTTGTTCTTGAAACAGGTGCAAAGAAGAGTACAGAAAGTTACCCACTGTATCATCAGATACAGACACTTTCAATCCAAGCAGTAAATTATATTTTTTTTTTTAACTGGAGAAATAGCAGAGTATTTCTGCTGCTGTTAGCTTTAGGTAACAGACAAAACACTTTCTCTTCTTTAAAGGAGCTTCTTGTGTGCTGTACTAGTAACTGAATAATACAGTCTAAAATTCCCTGGATGCTCCATGGATGCTGTGGTTTATTGCTAGCAAGAGTATTTTGCAGTACTGAAACCACAACACTAGAGGTCATTACTAGTCTTTATATTTTTAATCTGTCTGAAAGCAAGTGTTGGGAGCTCTCAGTTTGGTGATAGGAATTGCTTTTTAAAATTCTCTAAACATGCATGGTGTGGAGTACGTCTGGGATCAATATCCACTCTTGATGTGTGGTTTCATAAGTTTTCACACTTCCTTTTGGATTTTTAAAGAATTTTTTAAATAGTTCCTTTATTTTATTTTATTTTATTTTATTTTATTTTATTTTATTTTATTTTATTTTATTTTATTTTATTTTATTTCATTTCATTTCATTTCATTTCATCTTTTTAGGATTTTTTAGAAGTAAGACAGCCATCCCAGAAAAGACAAGAAAATACATACATTAAAAAGCACAATGGTCTTAGCAACCTGCATGCCAGTCCTGTGCAATTTCTTTATTTCTCTCTAGTTAGTTCTTGAGTATTTTTCCAAACTCCCATTTAGTGAGGATGGATTTAGTTTTTGATGTTTTTCATTAAAGGTCAATATTAGGAATATCTACTGAATTCCAGTGAAGAATATCATATGTAGAATTCTTTGTAAGACTAGGAGAGTTTTCAGAAAGTTATTTTAACTTCATTCTATTTCTTTTACAGTCAAACGATTGCAAATGATTTTTAGTATTTCCAAAAGTTATATCCCTGAATATTTCTAATGCACTAAAAAACAGCAAGCAGAAATTTAGAGGTCCAATGCAGTGTGACATCAAATCTTCAAGTACTGATACAGAGATATTTTACTAGATACATATACTTAATTTCACAAAGGATTGAAGTAATTTGAACTGCTTAATCGATTCCAAGTTATGTTCCAATTGAAAATTATCATGTTCATAATTCAAAGATAACCATAGCAAAAAAATGCAAGGAAATGACACTTCAAATTTGTAGAAGAAATTGTTTTCTTTACCGAAAATGAGTTAAAATACTTTCAGAACCTTGAGCTAATAAAATTTTGTTAGTTACTAAGTGAAGAATTAGGAACAGTGTTTTCTGGCTCACTGAAAACTGGCCAATGTCATTGGTTATTTCTAGATATAGTAAATACAGGAAAATATTAATTAAGTGTGATAATATTAATTAAGAAAAGTAATATTAAATAGGCTGAAACCTTTATCTTCCTTACCCTTAGTAGTTTAATATCTATCTTAATCAAGAATGTTGAGTTTACATTACTCTTCCACTAACTGCCAACTTATTATTTTAAAATGAATCTTTTGTGAGGACTTTATTTTTTATTCAATCTTAAATTGTAAGTAAAGCTGGACACCAATCCAGATTCTTTCAGCTGAACATGTAATAATATTTCTGCCACTTTATAAGGATGAAAAGATGAATATGAATCCATTTTTTTTACGATTTTAAATTAGTGCAAGTTTTACCTGTTCTTCAATTATTATTATTCAAAAAAATAATTGGTGGGGTTTTGTTGTTTTGTGGGTTTTTGGGTTGGTTTTTTTGTTGCAAAGGCAACTTTTTAGATATGATTTTTAAAAATCACCCTTTTATTGATGTTTTTCATGTAAATAAATTGCCCTTATGTAATTGTGGGTTACTTAGCTTCACTATACTGTCTTTTGCCCTTTGAGTAACATTTATGAAGTGAACAGATAATGAACATTTGGCACCAAACTTACACTTAAGAACAGATATTAATGCTCTGCATTAAATAAAGTATCTGGTGCCATGGTTCCTTGAGGCCAGTTTTACCAGAACTAAATAGATTAACATCATCTCAGGTTATTCACGTTTATTTTTCAATCCTGTTTCCTTTTGGGTGTGTGAATATAGTTCTCACTTTACTCAGAATAACTTGTGCAGTATTTGAATGTTGTGAAATTAAAACTGAATTTGTCCATGTGGCTGTGGCAAGAACATGTAGGTAGAAGCAATAGTTTCGTGTGATCTTTTATTTTGAAAATTAATATTTCCTTGAAAAGGTAATCAGCTACTTTCAGTGTAATATTAGTTATTAGTAATACTTTCAGTGCAATATTAACTAAAATTACAAACCGGTGTTTGTGAAGGGTAAGGCTCAAACATATAAGCTATGAATATCGTTCTGTTCTTCACAGTGCAAACTGAAACACTTCTCACTGAAATACCTTAAAAGTGCCCTAAGAGAGCTTGACTCAAACCTGCCATGTTTGCTTTGTTGCTATTTTATGTAGAAAAGATGAACAATTCATGGGAATATATGAAATATATTTAATGCATGTTCTTGCTTGTGCAATTAAGTTTTAAGTTGTTGGTGTGGGGAGAGCTTAGGGGTTTTATTTAGCAATATATTCTAATGGTTTTCTTTACTAGATACTTATTCCTTCTGTTCAAATTGACAGACATATTTTGACTGTACTTTCCTGTAGCTCTTAAAGCCCTGATAAACTGAGGCCTGAAATCCCAGTTCCACTATGTTCTGTAATGGTATTGGTCTTCAAAGCTCTGTATTTCCTCTCCATTTCATATTTCTTGCTGGCCATGCATGTTCAGCATTCATAAGCATCAAGACTGAGTAACTAGATGGACAGAAGTTAACTTTAGGAATTACTTTCTGATTAAAAGTTTTTTAATTAAGTTGGGAAAAATTTGTGTTTCATTCTTCTGTGGATTCTTGCACTCTTGTTCTTCACCAAGCACTTGCAGAAAGTATTTTTGTACACTAGATGACAGTGAAGGATAGTAATTGCAAACAAGATTTTGATAACTGATAATTGGAAACACATTCTGTAAGGTTATCTACTATGATCACTGATTTTATTTATGGTGTTAAATATTTTGCATATAAAAAGGAATATTATTGATGTTGTCAGTTTTGCTTAAATATGTTTTTCTTTTTGCATTTTGAATGTTAGTGACCTAATTCTCTTTATTTTCTTTGAAAGTTGTGGCATTATTAATTCAAAGATATATGGGATTCCTGGTTTTGTGACACAGCTAAGAACTGAACTTGTACAACAGAAGGACAGGACCAATAACTGCATTTTCATTTCATATTAGACTTGAAAGAAGAGGAAGATAACAGACAAAAAGAAAAAAAAAGTAATTGTATGGACAATAAAGTAACATTCTTTTTATTTCTAATTACCATATCTTGATAAGGCCAAAGATTTTTTTCCTTTACTCCATGACTATTTCTGAAAATCACAGCTTCTGGGTGAAGTGAGCTTGTGCTTTGGCTCACGGTCATTTTAAAACTAGGTGTCCCTGAAAATTAATCCAGTATCCAAAATCTTAGATGTTGAATGTCTATGTCCACTCCTGTTAAGGTACTATTCTGTCATTTCCACTTTCCTTTTTCCTGCATCCAGCTCACAGTCAAAGTTAAGAGACCCAGATAAATGTGAAGTATAATCTTCTGGTGTAAGAAGGTAAAAGGTATGGTAAAAGGTCTGCCTTTGAATTCTTTATTCGGTCAAAAAAATGTTCCATTGTGTATGTAAGGAAAAAAAATAAAATTTTGCCTCACTGGCAGTCTCATCATTAAGGATTTGGAAAACTAGATTAAAACAGGTTCTTTATCTGTGAATTTAAATGCAGCAAAACTCTGCAGTCTAAAAAAGCATTCATCTGAATTTTTCTTGCCTTGAGCTATTCCTGCTATCGATAATAAATCCAGTGTGATAATAGATTAATAAAAGCACACTTTTTACTAAGCATCTTTGGAAGGAGCAGAATAAAAACAGTCAGAATAGTTAAACATGTGGCAAAGCCAAGGAACTGGCAACATATTTCTGTTTCAAAAGAAAACAAGAAAAAGTAATAGGGCAGACATAAAAGAAACATGCTGTTTACAATAAAAATGGAAAAGTTATATAAATCTATGAGAATGGGACACTGCATTTTAGATGGGTGAGATAGCCTACCAGAACTTAATTTTAAAAATCATGATGCCTTTTGGTAAATGGAGACAGTATGTTTTGGAAAGTCAAATTGAAAATACCAGTTAACAATCTTTGTTACAAACACATAGTTGGCACTGAAAAAGGAAGCCTTCTTCAGAGGTTGGATCACAAAGCTTTTTCCAGGTCTCAGAAGACTTTGGAGTGTTTTGATATCCAGACTGCCTCTGGAGAGGCAGATCTAGACTGTAGAGGGGAAACTAGAAAAGACTCTTTCCAGTCTTATTTAAAGGTGACAAATTTATACCCAAGATGTATTTAAAGAATATTGAGGTTTTCATGAAATGTGGTCTAGGGCAAATGACAAACAGACTTATCTTAGATTCCTTCGGTGAATCTAAATCAACATGTGAATGAAAGTATGTCCTTTTTTTAACATACCACATGATTTAATTGGTTTCAGGATAGTGGAGTAGCATATTGAGTACAATGGAGCGCTATGGGTTGTCTGGATAGTACAAAGTGCTCCT
Organism: Dicaeum eximium; assembly: GCA_013396995.1. Classification (NCBI taxonomy): domain Eukaryota; kingdom Metazoa; phylum Chordata; class Aves; order Passeriformes; family Dicaeidae; genus Dicaeum; species Dicaeum eximium. The sequence continues at coordinate 1,231,409 of VWZP01001133.1, forward strand.
CATATCCAGCAAGCAATTCTTAATCTAGCACAACAAATAATATAAAAGTGATGGGTGAATTGTTTCATTACTGTCAAACTCATGTAAGATTAATGGTAAATGCTGATAAAAATGCCGATTTAAAAAGGTAGCTAAAAAAACTGAAGAGAGGACTAGTTATATTCAGTCAAGAAAACTTTAAGGCAGAATGAAACATGCTAAACCAGTGTTGCCCCACTTTTTTCTCTCTGAAAAGTAAGTGAAACTAAATAAACACAGAGATATCTTTCCAAGCCACATACTATTCTGCAAGTCAGTGAGGAGTCCTTACAGAAGTCCCCTCAAGGAGTGTCAAAAGTCTTTCTGTGTTCAGAGCTAACCTAAAATGGTGAAATGACATTGCTCCAGGGCTACAGACAGCTACAGTTACTGTCTGGATAGTGAATAATGTGTGTCAGGGATTTTTTGCCTAGGAATAATTTTTTAGTCTTTTGCTCAAGTTTTATTTCACAGACTTAAAAAAGATAAAACTGTTAAACAGAGTCATGCTTTGGGCCAAAAAGTATTCATAGGAAGTGAAAATATAGTCCAGCTGGTTTTGGTCATCATTTGGAAAAGATTCAAATTGAAGGCATTCCTGACATAATGCTCTTGTAGGTGTAGAAGCAAGTTAGATAAGAAAAAATAAATGTTTCATAGATAATGCATAAAATAATGTTAAACTCAAAAATTTTTATGCAACCTTTTTAAAGAGTAAGTATCTTTTGACAGAACAGGAAACTTACTATGGCATGGACATACAACCTTTCATTTCTATACTTTTGCAGTAAATAGCAGAGTCCCCAGTGGCATTTTTTATGACATATATTCTCAGAGAGACATTCTGAGTCTGATTTATAAAACTGCTGCAGCTACTACTGTTGAATAGATGAGTGGGAAAAGCATCACTCATTCCTTATTTTGGGTGTTGGAAATAATTGTGGGTGTTTCTCTCCAGACTTTTCCCCATACACCATTTCCATTAAGAGGGACCAGCATGCATTCTTAACTAGAAGTTAGTGGGGATTAGCCACTCGTTTTAATAAGGTCAAGATTACATTTTTATGAAGACCTATATTCATAAATATCAGTGTAATGCAGTACACCAGTGCCTGTGTTATAGTTTTAAAAAGATAGAAGATACACAAACCCATTCGTCTCTGAGGCAGACTAATTGTAAGCATAGTACATGGAGTGCCAGTGAGATGATAGAGATGTTCAGGGAAGTTTCACTAAACAAAGTACATTTCAGCTCTGCAATTTATACATTTATCTGCTAAATCATCACTGCCAAAATGTGTCACTGGACAATGAGTGGCAAAGAGTAGACAGATTGTGAGAGCTCTAATGTTGGGTTAGCTGAAGGCAGTGTTCAATCCATTTTCAGCAGCTCTAGGGAGGCATTTATTGCTTTCACTGACCTTATTAGAGTGATTAAATGTAGCCATTTATTACTTTCCTGGGAAAGAACAGATATCCTCTCTGCTCAACTTGACCTTACAATCACAGAATATTTTAGTCCAGAAGGGATTTCTTGCCTTGTCTGATCATCTTTTAGGTATCTGCAAGGATAGAGATTTCACATCTTTGGTTAACATATTCCAGTGCTTAACCACTCTCATTTTTATTTTTTGTTTTACCGTACCTGTCAGAATTTCCCCTGCTATTACTTGAGGGTAGTGCCTATCATTCTATGCACTGTAGAGAAGTTGGAGTGAGAGTCTTCCATAGCCTGAATTTATGTAGCTGAACACTACTCACACTTTTAGTCTTCTCCAGCCTGAAATAAGCCACCTTCTTTCGTGTCTCCTCATATGTTAAATTACAGCACCCCAGCCATGTTAGAACCTTTCTGCTGGACTTTTCTGGTGTCTCAGATTGTCTTTTGTACTGGGGAGCAGAAGGACACAGAAGAGAACAGATTTACCCTTGCAAATACTGACTAGAAAGGAATAATCGCTTCCCTTGACTTCCTGATGCACTATTGCTAATGCAGCCACACCATCACTACAGGGGAACACTGCAACCTCACCTAAATTCTTATCAACCACCATCCCAGGCTATTTTCTGCTAATCCCCAGTCAGAGAGAGCCAAACTTCTACTCCTGACTTATTTGGGACTGCATATCCTTTATTACAAAGAGGTAATAAAGCACACTAGTTAATTAAGAAACATTTTTTTTAATTTATATATGTTTAAGTAGGTCAGCTCTAATTGAGATTCTGAAATACTATCTCATTCTTGTACTGAGAGTGAGTGATAAAAGAGCAGAGAATTTTGCAAGAGCAAATCAGATTTTTTTTCTCCAGATTATATACATGAGAATCCTCTAATTTTAATTTCAGTGTCTTGACAGATAATGAAGATCAATGACAGCAGGAAGTTTTGTTACAGAACAGTTGTATTTTGTTAACTAGATTTCATAAATACAGCTTATTTTTTATGAGAATTGAAATTGCACTATTTAAATGAAAACTTAGAGTTTTAGTTCAGCAAATGTGTTAAGGCAGATTTCAGGAGCTGCAGATTGTCTTGTAAAACCTTTATTTGAACCAAGCTGTGTTTTTGTGGTTTAGCTTGTAAAACCTCAATTTGTATCAAGCCAGCTGCTCAGCAACAAGGCTGTGCCATCAGTTGGGTTGGTATAGCAACAAGTGTTTGGGAACCTGAATAATCTTCCATTCAAACAGCAGCACCTTGGAACTGTGTCAGTGAGAAAAAGCTGTTTTTCTGCAGGAGATGAGACCATGGTAATGGAAAACCAAGTAATGTAATGGGCATATTTAAAGGAAAGACACTTCCACTGATTAGATCCATAGTTTTGAGTTAGCAAAATGGGTTGAAAGTTGAAAAATTTGCTTGAGTTACTGAAACGACTAAAATTTTGACAAGAAACAGCAACAGTTTTGGTGCTAGAGCAAATTCACTTGAAGTTCTTTCTAGTGGTATCAGGCCAATAAATTCACTCAAGCCCATAGCTAATTCTTTCCAAATTGATGCCTGCATGGAAGCACCTAATGCTAGCCTGCAGGTTCAAAAGCAGCCGCATCATACGAAATGAAAAAGTTGTACTGTAACTATGACAACTTGTTATCTTCATTTTTCCATCCCTGAGTACAAAATCTATTTAAAAGTATGTTTTTCCTCCCCTCCAGAAATTCACCCTGCTGCTAGTAAAGGTGAATGAAGTTCAACTCAGTGAAAAATAACTTCTTAGTATGGAAAGTCATGCTCAAGTTGTTTTAGAGATGTCAAAATAAGGGATATCTGAGAAGTAGTTGTCTAAAAAAATTTTGTCTTCCCATTTACATAATGTGAACTAGACGGGATACAGACAAAAAAAAAATTAAAGAGGGAAAATTAATTTTAAAAAAATCTTTCTTTCATGATTCTAACTAGTAGATAAAATTATTTGCATAGCTTCCTCTTCCAAATTTCTTAAGGGATTTATTAGAGGTATACTTAGAGATATTTATTTAAATATCTCTAGTTATTACAGATAAATGACTGAAAACTGTAACTATACTCCATGAAATTCCAGGCTTAAAGAAATGCTCTGAAACAGAATTTTTAAACCCATTCTTTAAAAACAAAACAAAACAAACACTTAAATTTAAGATAATTTTTGAGAAACAATGGGAATATACTGTAGCAACATAGAGTTTACAGAAAGGAGCACAAACAAGAGTGACACATGTGGAAGAAACAGCACTACTCTGTACAGCTGTGGCTGAAATATAAACTGAGTATGTGCTACTTTCACAAGTCATCACTAAATACAGATTTATGGTCACGTACATTTTGTATGAGCAAGGCAGACCTCTTTCCCTCAAAATTAATTAGTCAATCAAAACCAATTAAAAATACGTGGTCTTACTTCTCCACGCATTTGATCTAAAAGAGTGAAAAAAATGACCATTTACTTAAATTTAAATTTTACAACAAAAAGTCAGTTGAATGACTTTTTGAGTTACAAAAGACTACTGAAAGAAAACACTTATTTTATCCATTTACAAGTAGAACTAATTTTCACAGTGGAAATATTTAAGAATTTCTTTAGGTAACAGCATTTACATTATTTAATAAGAAACATGTCTTTGTAGCAGAAAGATACACTACATTATTTTAGTGAGCTGTTCACATGCTTTCTCAGTGTCTGGTGAATATGTTCAGTGAATGTTTCATTACTGGCTTGAGAGGACTTTGGGGCTGCATGTTAATGTGAGCAGAAAGAAACCATCTTACATTGTTTGTCCATCTTTTACTTGGTGCCAGGAGATTGCTGCTCTTTTGAGATATTCAGTCTTCAAGACAATTCAATAATCATATCAAACAGCAGGAAAAATGAAACATGCAGAAAAGCTGAGGAGACTAAATCAAAGAAAAACTTTAGGCAAGAGAAAAGAATGCTGTTAGGAGTTAGTTCTGAAAAACAAAGATGGCACAATATCTACTCAGTATTAATCTTTGCACAAAAATATGCTCAGGAACGAAGAACAGCATGAACCAATATTAATATCCATTTCACCATATATATGTATTTAAGAAAGACATAGTTCCGGTTGTTCAGTAACAGATACATGCATAAAGTCTGGAAAGAAATGGAGTGAGGGAACAGGAACCTAAGAATTTCCTGGTAACTTTGTTGAGCATTTTATATACGTTTGGTTTCCAAATATTTGAAATTGAAATGCAAAATCAGGAGAGGAACCCATTAGCTGTCTGCTTCTGCTAGGATGATCAGTGACAAAGCAATGTGCAGTATGAACCTAACATCTTTAAATTTCAGAGCTGGTATTTCATTAAAATTAGTTTACAGTTCAGAGCTCTCAAAGGATAATTTTATAAGGGGAAAGAAGACTCACAAGTACTTATCCCCAGCTCATCATGGTGAAGGAAAATAATGAATTTATACTTATACTTCTTTGAACAGTTGTGTCAGCTATTGCTCCAGTTCATTGCTTCATGATTGTTTGTGGAGCTGTTTGATAGGCAAGGAACAGAGACAAGTTAAAAATAGCCTGTTTTCACTCTTGATTTAATTTTCAGCCAAGAATTTCCCCTTCCAGATGATCACAATATATTAACAAGACAGTGGGACAGAAGCAGGGATTGGGGCTGGAAGCAGCCTATTCCTCTATTGTAGGAAATAACTTAATATGCTGGTAACTCTACTTGGAGGTTTGGCACAATTTGGCATCTGGAATGTACAAAACATGGAAATTCCTGTTTGAAACACAGCTTCAATTCTTCTGGTTGGAAGCCTGGTTAAAATGTTTTCAGGTAGCTAATTTTCTCCACTAGTATTTTTCATCCCTTGAGATCAGTCTGTGCAATTTGATCACATTATTTGCCCTCTCAGAACATGACCAAGGAGAATTATGGAGGAGACAATGACTGGGTTTAAAAGGAACTGAAAAACAGAAATCCCATCCTGCAGAAAATTCCAAAATTAATTACTTTTACTTTTATTCCACGTCGAATCCTGCCCTAGCTCACCCAGAAGGAAAAGGTCATGGTACACTCAGGAGCTGTGTTAGATGCTTGGCAAGCTAAGATAAATTGATCTCTTGGAGACTGAAAGTGTAAATGAACAATAATTTGCATGAAATACAACAGCAAGTGACCTAGATATATTGATTAATATTGATAAAATACAAAATTCAGACTACATTTTGGATCAGTACAAGGCAATGTTTGTGTCATTTCTTAAGAGAAATGACACTGAAATACTTCTCCCATTTTTTTTTCCATATCAAACCTTATTGCTATTATTAATGAAGAGGAAAGACTATTAAGTAAAGAAATTAGCAGAGATCTTACAGAAGTGAAATTCTCTCTCTTGTTAGACAATCAATATAGAGTAATAAATTAGGGATTTTTTTGATGCCTTTCCAAATGCCTAAATAAAATGTTCACGCACACGCTCTTCCATCTGCTTTAGATATCTAAAGCATCACTAAGGTGTTTTTGAGTTTGAACTACTTTTCTTATAAATCTTTCAGAATTCTTCAGGAAAAACTGAAACCCTTCAAAGGACAGCTTGAATTTTTACCTATCCTGATTTAATGTCTATAAACCATAGGCAAGGCTAAGTGTGTGTGTGTTGTTACTTCACAGGGCGGAGCTGCACAGGATAGGCTTTAGCAGATCCAAGTAAGTGGCTGACAATGTCTTCATGGGGAAAAGCTCCAGGCAGCACCTCTCTTGTTTCATGTTGTGCCTGTGCTCTCTCATACTCCCCCTGCTCCACTCTGAAGAGCCAGTCACAGTCTTCGTGGGATGGTGTCTTGGGTATTATGTGTGAAAGTACAGAGCTTTTTTTTCTATCTGTGGTTAATGTGAAAATATACTCTTTGAACATGTTTAATGCATCATATTTCCTGTGATTTTTTTATGACTGCACAATTTTTGAAGACTAGGAATACACAGCAAATAGTAATTCTATTATTTCCAGAAGACCAAAATATACTTGCCTGCTGTTAGATATATAGTGCTATTTGTTAATAACATAAGACTTCAGACTAACCTTGCTTAAGTCAATTTTATTTTCAGTAGGGGATGCCATTGTATCTTTTCTACTTCATCTTTGATAGGATGTGATACAGGAAAATACAAGAGGTCTCACAAGAATGCTCCTACTGAACAAGTGACCATTAAAATTAGATGTTTTATTGAGGTCTCGTTCCCAGCAATTACAAAAAAAAAATCGAATGTTTCACAATATACAATTGAGAATTAAGCTACACCTCCATGGTGGAGACAGTACAGCAAGGCAAGAACCCCAGAACACCTATTCCACACTTGGAAAGTTCAAAGAAAAGTCACAGACCATATCTCTTGCTTGTGCCAAAAAACTCCACACTTTTAAAATTAAATTCAATTGCATCATTGGCAAGTGGTGGTAAAAGCCCTGATTCCATTTTTGATGGGTAGGTACATATTGCATAAGAGTGTTTATTTATGACTTAGTCTCATTATAGTGTCATCCTCCCAAGTCCCATCATTACAACATATTTGATGCCTTGTGAGTTTTTCCAAAAGGAAAAAGAAAATAAACTGTTAGCAAAGGAGTTGTTGTAGGGGGGCTTTTTTACTATTATTAAAATGTAAAAACCTTGTTTAGCAAGGACTGAGTGGGCTCAGTTTCATTTCAAGCCTTCCTAAAATGCTTCTCAGCAGAACTGACCTTCCAGTCATAGCTTCAGATGATCTGAAACCTCCCTGGAGAGGAACACTACATACCACAGCAAATGTGCACTCTTTGCTTCCTCTCAGTACCTTCTGACACCCAAAAAGGGACAAGATCCTCAGTCCACAGGTGGAGACTGTTCAGATGTGTCCAGCTGCCTCAGTGAAGGACTCTGACAGGACTCTGAAGTGAAGGCCTGTCAGGTCCAAGCCTCTTTCCCTGTGCTTCTCCCAAAGAGAGCACATTAGAGGTAACAAATGTAGACTTCAAGGTCAGGCTTGAAGCAACCTGATCTAGTTGATGTCCTTGTTCATTGCAGCGGGGTTGGACTAGATTACATCTGAAGGTCCTTTCCAATCCAGACCACTCTACAGTTCTATGATTCTGTAAATCTTCCCAAAAGGCTTTGTGTTTTATTACTTGCTATGGGATGGGGAATGGTGTTTTTCTGTAGCTACAAACCCTTTCTACATATTCTTTTGCAAGACTTTACTGCTTGTTGCAAACATGCTGCTGCTGAAACAGAAACAAATCAGAACCAAGAAAAACCAATTTGTGTTTACCTTCAGCCTCCTTACCAAAAGCTTCTTTTTGCATGTGTAGTTGTTTCCTTAGGCAGATCTTTCTGCCTATTCTGCCGAGGTCACAGCTCTTTCAGGCTCAGCTGTCTCGTTCCACAAGAAGCTGAACTGTATTTTCACACAGAGAGCCCATGGCAGAGGCCTGTGTCAGTGACTGCTTTCCCTGCAGCTCTGCCCACATCTTCCCTTCACCAAACACATCACATCAGTTGTCTGGGCTGGCTGGAGCAGACAATCAGTCAAATTTCTCTTTACAAGGTGGTGCTTCCTGTTAAGCAGACAGCAAAAATGTCTGAAACTGTACATACATGGTTAGCTTTTCTCTAGTGCATGAAATGTCTTTGATGAAGGAATTACTGATTTTAGTTTCTCTCTGAAGAATAAAATGTGGACCAAGGAAGACTTTCTTAGGCGCAAACCTTAATTTAAAGGCAACAAAAGTGTTAGGTTTCAAACAGTTTTGTACAACCCACCTTTTTAACAGTATTGTTAAGAGGAATTATTAAAATTGAGTACTCATTTGACTTTCTTAAATGCATCGGTGATGCTATAAGCCAGAAGTTTAAATAAAAGGTTAATAATAAAAGAATTTGCATTTTAATTGTTTCTTACAGTTCAGTGGAGGATTTGTATTGACTTATGGATTTTGCATATTTTTTATGAATATCCTTCTGAATATTTTTAAATTTTCAGGCATGAATTGCTAAATGCGGCTAAATAATTACTTTATGAAAGATCAGATTATTTTTTCCCATACAAAAGTAGGGGCAATTTACTAGGTGCAAGAAATTTAGCCTTATTTAGAGACTAAGAGGGAAGAAAAAAAGGAGAAATAAAACCAGCCCATCTGTTTTCATCCATCTGGTAAAGTACTGTTATATCTGTGAATAAGTGCAGTGCTGTCACCATGAGCATGAGGAGAGAGTCAGCCTCAAAAAATAAGGAATGGCAAGTCAGCTTTTCCGATCTACACAAAAGATAATAAAAGAAACTGAATGTAAATGCATTTGTATTTTCATAAATTAAAATCAAATGAAGATGTAATTTTGAAATGAAGTTATGCTTCAATATAACTGGATTTTTTTATAAAATTACCGTTTTGTAGGCATGGAAATGCAATAGTAGAGTACTGTGACAATTACCTTTCTGTGACTGTTGCCTTCTTTAATGATCCTTGTCCATTAGCATTTTCCAAGACAATGCCACAGCCTTTTATTATTTGAGTTAGGCATGGATCCAATGCACCTAAGCACATGCAGTGTTTCAGGACTGAATCTTATCTCTTTCTTGCAAAGGCTTTGTAAACTAAATCCCTCTAGAGGGAGCAAATTAGTGATACACAAGTTAGTTGTCAAAGGCACTAAAGAGACACAAACTTTGCCTGTATGTGAGTGAGTTATAAAACCATATACACTGAGTTTTTGAACATACCTGAAGAAAGTTAGATAAGCCTGAAATGCCAAGGTGAAAGTTCCTAGCCAGTGCATAAAATCAGAAGCACCAAATCTACCTTTCACAGCAGAAACAGTAATTTTCACAGAGTAAGCAAATGTCCTGTATGCTGTCATTTTCTAACTGTCACAAATGGTAGTGAAGACAAAAGCTTAATGAGATTCAAAATAGGATAAGAGATACTGAAAAAATATCAGAGTTACAATGGTAAGAAGTGGAGAGAAAAATACCAAAGATGCCTGAGGGGTCCATGCTTCTGTGCATGAGTGTCCTATGATCTGCCACAAGGAATGGCCCCACTGGGTCTGAATTAATATTATTGAAGTAGTGTTAATGTGTCCTACTGTTCCTATGAAAATGTTGACAATGCCCCAGCAGTTCCTTTCTACAAGACCAGTTTTAATTCTGAGCCTTACAAAGGATATTTATTACTCCTCTGCTTCACTCAGATGCCACCTTTGGGCAAGTTGGCTGGTAATTTACAGAGAGCATTTAGGCACAACACTACGAGTGTTCCCTGCCAATGAGAAAGCCATAGCCACCACTTAAATACACATTTATAGACCTGAGACATTACAGCATTGGCTTTATTTTAAATTAAGGGTCATTATATGAGGATGTAATAAGTGTCTCTCAACTAGCCCTTCTTTAGCACCTACTGAAGTCAGAGAAAAAGTCAGAAGTTCTGACATCTTCAGGTAGGTCAGATGCTTTGGATGTTGTTTAAGGCAAGTTGTGCAAAGCACTGCCTACCACATTTTTAAAGGTTTGTTACCATATAATGCACAGTATTGGAAATAATAGCAAATGCATAAATGCAACTTTTAAAGTCTGATTTAAACCTACATCTCAAATCACCTCAGAAGTTTTTACTAACAGTGGCCTGAAAACAAAAAAAAAAAGTCTCTTGATCCTGAGCAGCAAAATCTAAGGAAAACAGAAAGAAACAGATATTGCAGGAATTTAATTATTTAGTTTGAATAATTTTTTCCCTAGAAAGACCCATAAAAAACAGATGTAAGATTTGTCAGGTCCTATGGTTTTTTTCCTTTTTTTAGCTGTGATATCACTGAAAACCATGAGGCACAGCATCCCATCTCCACTTTTCTGTGTTAGTCACTGATAGATCAGCCTCAATACAGTTTTAAAAGCATTCCCACAAACACCAGAGACCTAATAATCTTAAAAAGCTTTTAGAAGTATTTTATGTTATACCTCTTTTGGTGATCATGGATTCCAGAAAAGAAATATTTTTCACTTCACTTTTGGAAGTTTCATTTTTCTCATTCTAGTTTAGACACTTGGGAAGGAAAAAAAAATTAAATAGAATATTAAAAAAAATCATCAAACCATCTCATTGAATTCTGTAGGATTTAAAGCTTTCTAACTACATTTTGTCAGTGATTTGGCTGTTTCTATAAAAGACTCTTTTTTTCTTTTTTTTTTTCTTTCTTTGAAATATCAGTCCCCACATGAAACTAAGCCCTTGGCCAGCTGTCCTGCTTTTCATCATGTTAGGCAGTGTGTCTTGGATAGCACTCTTATTCCAAGTTCACTCCACAGATGCAAGTCAAAAGGTTTGTTTTACAGATTCCTGTTTTCTGTCTGCATCACTGCCACTCCTCACAGTCCTTCTCTGTTTCTGCTCCAACAATTTCTTGTTTTTCCACTTGAGCAACTCTTGGTCATTTTCTTATTCCAGTAAAATATATTGTTTTGTGTCATACTGATCTGCAGTACAATTTGCACTACACTGAAGCACCAAATTAAATACCTGAGAAAAAAATACTAAAATAAAATTTATGGTTTATGTAGATTTTCACCTGTAAAGAAAGAGGAAATTAGCTAAGCGAGCAAACAGTTACAGGTTACTGCAGTAATGCAGTACTTAATTTTCTCAATGCCCATTTGATTTAAACACCTCATTGTATACAGCCTAGGTATTTACACTTTCACATTTTAGTGAATATTGCATATCAATATTGGATTAATGGTTTCACCGAATAAATGAGAAATTTTAATAGATGCTTCAGGCTCTCTTCTATTTGGAAAAGTGTTCAGATGGGGTAATTTTCCTTGTGGTGACTTTTTTAAATGGAAGTAAATTTGTAAATACTCAGGAGAGATTTATGGTGTATGCAGCTTTCAGGCTCCAGATTAGAACAGGTCTTGTGATCAATTAAAAAGACTTTTAACACCTCCATTTTGGCACTGCACAAATGTAATCCACGAAATCTATGCCCTTACACTGAAAAACCCAACTGGGATATGTTTCAAAGTCTGTGGATATTTTGGTGGATAACAGCAAGCTTGACTAACCTCTGTTTATTTAATGGATATTCTAGCTATCACAACAACTATCTTGCTAAAAGTTCACAGATCAATTCAATGTATGTGTAATCAATACAAAATTACAGGCAGAGACAAAAAGGAAAAATTTCAAAGTTTATTTGAATGGAGGAAAACAACTCCTACCAGATTTTTGCAATCTAGCCTTGGCAGATCTTTTTCTCTATCATTTGAAAACAAAAAATTATTTTAAAATTTTCCAAGAATTTCTCAAGCAGAATGAAGTTAATGACAAATATGGACATTGTGTTTAAACATGATCCAGTCCTATCTAGTTGACGAGAGTTTGAAGAATCTTTCTGTGGTGTGAAACAAGTTACTCTGAAGACTACCTGTATTTACTAGTACTGGGCTAAAAAGACTAAAGCAGTCATTGATGTGAATACAGACTGTATTTTAAAGACTGTGGTTCTCACTTCCCCATTAGGTTAGAAATTATGGTTGATTTCTTTCTAGTTTTCAGAAATTTAATGCTTCCTGGTGAGGTATTTGATGCTTTGTTTACAGGATTTTTCCCTTCTCAATAAGTCCTGCTGTTTTGTTCTAGTATTTTCATTAAAAAACCAATAGCACATAAGGCATAATACAATTAATTTAATTTCCACTAATGATATCCTTCCATATTAACCAGTGCCCATCCCTTTTATTTTATACAGTCCTGCTGAGCTCTGAAATGTTAAGTATGTGTGTAAGAAATAGACCAATGAAACAGGAAATTGAATTTCCATAAATATCTGGCATAATTAGGATTTCAAATAAAACATATGCTATATTTCAGTGGCACTTATTTGATGGATATATGAGTAATTAAAAAAATCAAATTTCTAAAAAGACCTATTGTGGAAGTCTATCATTGAAATAATAACAGCACTGAAAGAAGATGTTTTCTCTGGTTCAGAATCCAATATTTGAGAGCAGGAGAGGCTTGGTATCTTAACCTGTGTCTAAATAACAGGCTTTCAGCTGCTTTTGAATAAAGTTTCTTTTTGATTTTACTCTTCTTCTTGTGGAAGATGAGTTCCAACCAAGAGATGGATCACTTTTTTCATTAAACCAGAATTCTGCTCTTCTGAAAAGGTATTTGAAAGTGGGTTTGGAAGTTGTTTTGCAAATTGAAAAATCTTTAAAAAATTTAATTTCAAATTATCAAGTTAAAAAGACAGTAGATTCTATCAAATATACCTATTCCAAACAAAAATTTATCCAAAGTCAATGATTTTCTTTTCCTTCCTCCTTCCTCCCAAATTGTGTTGAAACGCTTTTTCAGCCTGAATCAAAATATTTCACAAAATCATGGTAATGAATGGTTTGGGTTGGAAGGGACTTTAACAATCATCCAGTTCCACCTCCCCTGCATCCACAATTTCTCTGAGCAATCTGTGCCAGTGTTTCACCACCCTCACAGTAAAGAATTTCTTCCTAACATCTGATCTAGATCTCTCCTCTTTGCAGTTAAAACCATTCCATCCCTGTGCTATTTCCATACTTTCTATTTGACTGCTGCTCTACAGTTTCCATTCTTTTCATCCTTTAACAGTGGCAATATAGATTCCATTGGTATTACCTACTCTTCTACTTTGAGTAAAGATGAATACTTGACAAGAGGAATATTTTATGTATTTCCTCCCCCACACACTGAGATTTCAGGAGAATCATATCAATCAGCTCTTTAGCTTACCTCCCCTCCAGCCCATTGCCTGATGGGATAGTGCAGAACAAAAGGCACCACTCACTCTTACGGAGCTATCACAGTTTGAACAAATCTCACGCTGATCCTTCACTAACTTTGACCTCAGTGTGATTGTCACCTATCACTTTGCCCTGCAGGAGTCTGCAGGTCATCTCATCCTCTTCCCTAACAAAGGCTCTTAACCCTAGAAAACAGCAGGAAAGGACTCACACTTCTGAATCTTTCCCTTTCAGGCCTTACACACTAACAGGAAGGCTCCATTCCTTCCTTCAGTACTAATATCCCTTTACTTCTAAGAGAGACAGATAAATTTTTTACTAGTTGATTCTTGTTCTTATTCTGCACACAGGTATGTGATTCAAGATATCCTTCAGCAACTCAGAAATGACAACAATCCTCTCTGTCCCATCCCTGAGGAAACACCTTTGTAGTGAGACAAGAAGTGGGATGCTTCTACCTTGCTTCCTGCTAGCTGATGGCTCAGCAGTTTCATTTCATTCACCTTCACCAGAGGCCAATCTAATTGAGCAGGCATTTAAAAGGTGCAGTGAGATGTGGGATCTCTGATTCCATAACAATAACTGGAATTGGGGGAGGAGGGTCTGCCTCCAAAGTTCAGCAGATACCGCTCTGTTATACGTGCAGAATTACCTACCAATAACATTGCTGGACAAGTAACTAGCATATTTAAACAAGTTGGAGAGCCACAAAGGGATCTTTTCTCTCCCAGAAGCACTCTGTCTAGAATAGCCTGCCCAAGCTGTAACATATTTGTGGGAGCACTAATCCAAAAAAAGTCTATTTACCTCCTCTGTTTGATTACTGTTTCACCTCCCAGATTCCCAGCACGCACATAAACAAAGTGGTTACATGATATGTTGCTTCTCTAAAAACACATCACTACTCTTTCTCCAGCTGTGGAACTCTGAAGAAAGAAATTGAACATTCTTTATAACCTCTGCGTTTAGGGATCCACCTGTAGCACTGACCATCCTGCCCTGTCTGACCTGGCTTTGAACTGGGGGCTGGACTGTTGTTTCCAGAGCTGCCTGCCAACCCCAGCCATTTGGGGCTTGCAAAATAGAGAATTCACACTTCTGATTTGAAGATTATCTCCATGTCTTGCTGTAGGAAGATATGGTTTTAACTTCTACTTCAAGACCCACCTGCCACGCCATGGCACCAGAAATCATAAGGAGGCTTGTTCATAAATATACCTCCAGATCACCAAACTTTTTAGGGTCAATGTTAAAGTGAATCAAAATTTTTCTTCTTTTTTGTAGCAATCTCACCTGTCTTGTCTTCATAGGGTTAGCATGAAAATAGGTACCTTTCATCTAACCATTGTGTTTGGCGATCTAAATGACTTCCTGTTACTTAGTTTACAATCAATGTATTACATGAATTTTATTTCAGACACATCCACTTTTTCAAGATGCTGACTGATTAGCTTAAGATTAATTTGCAACACCATGCAGATGATAAATTTAATGTGGGCTGCACTAGGCTCTCTACTCATGACTCATTTTCCACCAAAGTGGGTCTCAATGTGAATGGAAGATTTTCTCCTGTGCATCCATTTAAAAGGACACAGTAAGCATTAACTTGTGCTTTTGGGCTACCTCTCCTGTGCGGGGCAGAGAGAGAGAGAATGAGAACAAAGAGAATCTTTTAACCCTTATTCTGAAGATGACAACCAAAAATAAAGGCAGTATATCATTATATTCATTAAAACATATTTTTCTAACACAAGGGATAGCATTATGAAACTGATGAAATACGATTCAGCTATTTCCTATGTCCACAAGCCTTGGCATTTTGTTACATATATTTTTCTTTTTATTGCCATTTTCTTTCTATTTCCTCCTTTACTCCTTGCTACTGTATTTCCAAGTGTCATGTCTTCTAAAATGGAAATCTTGAAGTCAGCAGTTTCCCACATCCCTCATGTTTTCTTCTATATTGCCTCCATGAAAGAGCTTTGGGAAACCTTCATTCTCTGTTGGTCAGTTCCTTCATACAATAAAGGTTTTTTCCTTCTCCACCTTCTGGTCAACCCAAGAAAGCTTCTGTGGTCCAACAAAGAAAGAATTGCTGACATATTTTATTCATTTTATCCTATTATTTTTATTTATTCATAATCTATTTTAATCCACTAAACCCTTTTTTTTTTCTAGAATTGGTCTCAAAGACAAAAAATACCTTTAAAAATAGAAAAGGGAGCCGTCTAAGGGTTCTTGAGGTGTGGCAAATTCTTACAATTTACAGCATATTTTCTTAAGACAAAACTTGTACAAAGTTTACAACTTTTAACTAAGTTAATTACATCTTTAAGATATGTACCTCGAATTGTGGCCTGACAGCTAACTTATTCTAATTTTATTATTTAACCTGGTTTAAAATTTGAGAAATGTTGATCTCTATGTCCAATTTAATTCCTTAGTGGATTTTGTTTACCAGTATCATGGGACGTGTATACTGGCTCAAATGATCAATATGGGCAACATTTCCAAGTACTCCTACACATGCCCTTTAATGAGATATAATTTACCTCCTCTTTTTTTAGACTCTCAATATTTATGCATAGTCTTCTTTCTTACTGAGTCATTTATATTCATGGTGGTGCAGTTTCTTCTTTCTAGGACATACCACCTTGATGCATTTATTGATTTCTTCTAGATGATTTGATTAGTAAATCAGTTATTTCCTCACTTCAGCCTTCCTTAATTTTCTGTCTCCCCCGGTAAGTGTTTAATTATAGTTAATATTTCCCTTTCCTTCCTATCTATTAAATTGTCATCTTCATTTCGTCTTTCTTATTCCATGTTTATTTGCTCCCCTAATTTAAATTTTTGACCCCTCCAAGCTATGATATCTATTTTAGTCCTTGAATTTCCCATGCCTCTCCTCCAGAAAAAACTTCATCCTACTGAATACCTGTTGTGCTTTTTTAGGATCCTGCTAACTTTTTTCATCATGGTAGCTACTATTATGATTAAGGGGGAAAAAATGATTCTTCCCCTAATTCTCAATGTCTGTTACCTGTTCAGCATATAAATCTTTTCCTGGAACATAAAAATTAGTGCCAGGATCTATTAATGTAAACCAGGATTGCTTTCAGTACCTATTTTTCAGTACCTCTTCTAGGTGCCTCCAGTCTAAAAGAGCAGGAAGCTGTCTACAAACATACTGTAAATCCTTGAATTTCTGGTGGCTTCTCCCATCATCAGGGAGTCACCGTAGAGTCTTTTCACGTGAAAGCATTCCCACCACAGAGAAGCTGTATTACAAATATTGGATATTTTAGCTCATCTAAACAAGAGCATGCCCCTGTTCTCCCTTAAGAGCCTTAGAAGTTTTATTAAATAGTTATCTACGTGCTTTAGTGTTTGCAAAGAACATAAGTGAATATTAGTAATTCATTTCCACATCCAGAATTAGACAATAAAGTTACAAAGGTTTGATGAATTGGTTCACAGAAATAAAACAAGCTGCAAGCTTTCATCAGTACCAGTGTCAGATTTTCCCCTTCTTGTCACCTTGCAGTTATCTCCCTTGTTATCTAACCACAAGCTCAGCTGTGTGTCTGCTCTTACATAAACCTTAGGTCTGACACACTAAAATGGTTCTGCAACCGAAGGACACAGGTAAATTCTAAACCTAAATCTCTCCTTGAATTTTTTTCAGACTCGTCCCTTTTCATAGCATCAAGATTTCTGAGACCAGAAATCAGTCAAGACTCTGAATTTAGCTTTTTCCTTGGGAAAATTTCCACACATACCCATAAATTAAGAAAACATTATTGTCTAAGTGAAGCCATCTATAACCATATATAAGCAGTTCATCAGTTTTCCGAGACCAAAATGTTCTTTCCCTCCAGGCAGAGAGAGATTGAGATCTCAAGACAAAAGCAGAGGATTATCCACCAAGCTATTTATAAATTGTAAGTCTATGTTACATGCATATATTTATATACAGATATATAATCTCATATATATATTATATATA
>VWZP01001134.1:3562-15960 GCA_013396995.1 Dicaeum eximium
CCTTTTAATTTCAAAAATTGCAGTGATTTGGAGGGAGGGGGTTTATCTTTTTCCTTAGCAGACACCTGTCTTTTTAAACCAAGACAGATTTTGGCGCCCAACATGCGGCTCGAGGGCATTAAGAGTAAAAAAGGAATAACAGTTCTTGACAAAAGGTCCCAGGGAGGTGGGGACCCCCGCGCTCACCTGACAGGGATGGAGGTGAAGGGCCGCCTGTAGATGTCGGAGAGCTTCTCCAGGACCACGGCGGCGGTGGTGAAGATGCGGTAGGTGTGCAGGAAGGTGTTGAGGAAGTCGATGCTCAGGAACCGCAGGTCCGTCAGCCGCTCCAGCAGCCGCTCCACGCTCGCGTAGCGGATTTGGGGCACTTTGCAGGAATTCAGCGTTTTGCTGAAGCAAATATCAATGTCGTCTCTGTGAAGACGGGCGTCAGACCTACACAAAAG
Source organism: Dicaeum eximium (assembly GCA_013396995.1). Lineage (NCBI taxonomy): Eukaryota > Metazoa > Chordata > Aves > Passeriformes > Dicaeidae > Dicaeum > Dicaeum eximium. The sequence continues at coordinate 4,009 of VWZP01001134.1, forward strand.
TCAAATTTTAAACCCTTCACCAACGAGTGATCATGGCTAAGGTGATACCTAAAATTTTAGCTGTCATGTTTTCCAGACTCTGCATTGGTATATAATTCTGAACTCCATATGAAGTGTCAGCAGGTTCTCCTCACAGCTCAGGCACACACAACAATCCTTTTCCAGCCCCAGAACCAAGGACACCGCTGCAGCTCCAGCCCCAAAAAGTGCAAACAGCAGAGAACTGAAGAGAGAAACTGGGAGGGTGGGACTGCATCACCTGGAGCTGGAATTGGACAATGAACCCCAACATGGAAATGGAGCAAAACTTATAAAAGTGTGAACATTGTGACTCAGAGTCCATCTTGGGCATAGCCTCAGCCAGGCTCTTGTACTGCCCAAGGTGTATCCTGTGAAGGTCTTTTAATAAATACCAACTTTATTCCTTTAATTCTGTCTAGCCTCTGTTCTAGGTGGCCTATCAAGATGTCAAAGGAGTGGTACCCCTTTAGCTGTTTCTGTAAACATAAAAGCAGCAAATATTTATGCACTATTGTGTTTCATCCATGCAAGAAAACTTTTAATTTGTGGTGACGTCTGCTTCCATAACTAAGGGAACTTAAATTTTATTTTTGGCAAATGCTTTACACTTCAAAGCCTAAGAAACTGTTAATTATGCTTACATTTCTGAAATGGAACAGGTGGCAGAAGTGTCCCCTCTTGTCTCTGTCAGGCTATTGTGGCCCACAGGTCAATATTACTACAATCTCAGTATGGAATAATTGATAACAATGTTTTCTGCTGGGAACAAGCTTTATCTAAAACAAAGTAATGGATCCTAAAGAACCCCAGCTAAGTTAACTCCTTAGCTAGGTTTAAGGCTTACCTGCACATTAACACCTGCCTTCAGCTCCAAGAATTACTTATTGTTTTAAAAGAAGAAAGAGGGAACAGCACAAAACACCTCAACTTTCAAAGCAGAAACCAAGAAGAATCTTGATTTTAGTGAAAAAATCAAAACCAAAACCCAACCAATTTCTGCTTGGACATTTAAAAAAAAAATCATTTACAAAACCCTACCCATAATTGGAGGGTTTTCCCCCTCAAATTCTGTTTTGCTTAGTTTGTAAATAAACAGGATGAATACTAACTAAAGCATCTTCCAATACACCCCATCTTTTAATTTAAAATTATCGTATTTTCTCAGAAGAAAGATCAGGATAATCCACACAATTCTACACTAGATTACATTAAAGAAACATCAGGAAAAAATCTTGTTTCTTAGACTTTCAGGCCCTCCAAAAAGTAGTAATTTTTTGCTTATATCATCCAATGACATCTGACTCTGAAAGTCAAACTGTGTTGCATATCAGGCAAGTAAAATTTAAGAAGGAGAAGACTGCTTTTGTGTCTGTTGTGAAGGTTCTGTATGTTTTTCAGAATTAATATTCCTTTCTGTTGGCAGGGACTGAGGTCCTGCTGCACTTTGAAAGGGGACAAATGTACTTTTAAAACTCATCAGGTGACAGAACTTTTTACACACTGGAGAGTTCCTAGAATACAGCTGAAGACAATAAAATGCCTTATTTCCAGGGAGCAGAGGTATGTGCCCTAACAGTGCGTTCCCAGATGTTTTCTCTCTCCCATTTCTAAGCACAAAGACAGGAGAGGAAACAACTACAGAAGAGGCATTTGAGAAACCAAGAGATGTGACAGATAATAGTGAGAAAGGAAATAGTTTTATGTCTATCCCTATGTTTCATTCACTTGTATATTCATTGGATACTAATAAGTAAAACTCATGTAAATTGAGGGATGTAGAGGATTCAAGTTGTGTTGAAAATCTGGAATCATGCATTGAAAATATCTCACTATAAACAAAACCCACTTATTACAATAAATAACTGAGAGGGAAGGTAAGGGAAGCAGCCTTATAAACAATGATGCTAATTTGATGTGATCAGTTAAAATCATGACAGAAAATAATTTTTAAACAGGAATAACTGAAATATAGAGAACAAAAAGTTTGGCTAATATAACAAAATACCTTTGAAAATGGTACTTGTCTGCAGTCACATAAATTCTGAAGATTTAAAAAAATCTCCAATAAAATTATAAGATGACAAGGAAAAGATGAGAACAAAATCATTCATCTGAGGCATAACTGAAGCCAACTACTCAAAACCCAGAAAAACCTAAGTTGTGATCCAACACTGTGAATTGAGAGTTCACTACTCCAACTGATTCGTACAATTCCAAGAAAGGGATTTGAAAAGAAATGTTTTGGGATATAGAATCAGTTCCAGCCAACCAAAATGGGAGGAAAAAAAGGTTTGCATTTTCTAAAATACATGCTTTCTCATGTTAAATTTTTATTGAAGAAACACAACAATCCATTTTGTTCTCTGTTGCACTTACTTGATCATATGTGGCACTGTGACTTTGGAGTTTTCTTCAAACACTATTGTCATTAATCCATTGCATCTTATATTATCAATGCACTGCGAAAATAAACATTGAAAACAGTTAGAATCAAAGCACAGGGTAAGGAGACTTATTCCCGCACTTCCCATATCCCTATTGGCTCAAAGCACGGCTTTTGCAGGACATGGGCTGATTAAGGCAAGGTGTTTTCTCAAATGAAAAGCAGTGATGCAAGAATTAGAGTTGACATGCTTCTCTAGCCTTTGCCTCTCAGGATATTCCGTTCAGCAACCTTTTTTTTTTTCCACATGATTAAGTACTTTGAGTTGGAAGTGATATTTCCTTTGAAGCTCCTTTGAAAGGGAACAAAACTCATTATTTCCAGTATTTCCTGAAAGTGTAAGCTTGAGAAATCAAGACCACAAGAAAGTCAGAATGCTTTATACTCCAAGGGGTACAGTGATACCTTAACCTTTACTCTGTGCAGAAGACCAGAAGGGAATATAAAAAGTTTTCAAAAACATTTGTGAAAGCAAATTCAAGTAGTGCTCCTTGTGAAACGCAGCTGTGAGGAAGCTGTCCAAGCTCTTCCCTGCAAACTCTTGTATAAATGTTTTGGGAATTAGGGGGGACTTTCATGTGCAATTTTATGTAGTTCAGATGAGCCCAAAGAAGGGAACAGAGCTGGGGAAGGAGCTAGACCTGCTACCAAATCCTACAGGGCTCTTGTCTTCATAATACTTTCTATTTTTATTCATACATATATATATATACATATATTCATATATATATATATGGACCATCTCCTTACATCAGTAAAAAGGAGTTTCAAAAATTATCACACACATTTATCTTGACTTCAAGAATACACGTAGCCTTCAGGCTTTGGAACATTTCACAGCAGAGCAATGGTTGATATTGGATTGCTGAAACCTGGTAATCACAGGCCTCTTCAGGTTTAGATTACATCTACAGCTATAAATTGAAAATATCATCTATGTAGTTTTATGTGGGTTTCAAATCAGGATTTTAAGATTATTTGGAAAGTGCAGCTGCAATAATTCACAGTATGTTTTTTCAAATCATTACCTAAAAGCAGTGAGAAACACATTTAATAGAAATACTTATATTTCCCCAATTTGACCTTGAAATATTTCAAAGAAGCCCTTAGCACCAATCATGGTATCAGACGACTTTTAAAATTATTATAATTTTAGTCATGGTCTTAAATGGTGCCAGCAAATAACTCCAATAATTTCACACGTCAATGGAACAACATAATTCCCTGAAAATCTGTTTTGTAAAAAATTCCTCAACCAGGTCTGTCTGTAAGACAGCAAGTTGCAGCTCATTCTGTATTTTGAGATTTTTATTTGCCTATTTTTATTCTTTCAAAAATGTTAATCCAGCACAAACTAAGTCAGAATTCTTATTTTTTTAAGCAATTTCTCCTCATTATGATGATGATTCATTTGGAGATGTTGCCAGTAATGATAGCAACTTTGGAAATGCATGACATTCCATGCTGATATTCCTCTAATCAGATATTTCTCTCTAAATTAATAGAGGATAGGACCTGACTGCAGAACTATGAGAGATCAGTGTTCTTGTTTGTGTGCATAAACAAAAGACAAATTGCCTTGATTTAGCTCTGGTTAGCTGAAAGCTCAGGTTGGTTTTTTTTATTGCATTCAACTTCTTTCCACAAATAGATTATGACAAAGTTTGTCTATTATGTTTTTAACTAAAAGCAATTTAAAAAAAAAAACAAAACACTTATCCCTGACATTAAAAAAATTTTAAATACCTTTTTTTACAACATAGACAGTTCCTGCACAGTGTCAGAATGCTCGGCAATTATTTATAATGGTTTGTTAGATTCATTTTTGGTGGGAAAAAGCATTCATCTCATTTTCTTACTTCATTATTGATGTGATATGGTATCATTTTCACACTAGGACTCTCAGGTGGTTTTTGATCTGTATGAAAATCATGAACAAACCAGTACTATCCTTGTTCTTAAATCAAAATATGTGTCTAGATGGGCTCTCCTTAGACATTAAAATGCTTACCACTATGTGTTTGTCCACGGACAATTCTGAAGTTTATACCCCATCTCTGTTTTTGAGAAACACACTTCCCTGGTGACTCAAAGGCAGAATTGTGAGGAGAACAGGCAGCACTAAGGGTTTTCCACACATTACACAGCAAACCAAAGGCATTCAGCACCCCTGTGCCAGGCTGGCTGTCAGGAGCACAGAGCGAAGGGAGAACAAACCCAGGTGAGAAAAGCTCCAGCGTACCTGGCTGATGTCACTCGTCCACGCAGCTTTCTCCTGCCGGGACGGGGCCAGAAGGACAACAGTGAAAGGAGGAGCATCCGTGGGCTCCACTATCAGCTTGAAATCCAGGTGTCCAAACACCTGCCCAGAGCCTTTGGCTTTACAGCCAGAGGGGGAGGAAAAAAGGCACAATGTGAAACGTCAGGGCGTAAGACGAAGAAAACATTCACAACAGAAATTGCTTTAAAACATCTTCCTGATAAAGAGCAAATCCACTTCAGTATCCACCAACTCATTTTGTTGTTCACATATGCCTAGCACAAAAATACTGGGATTTGCTCTTCAAGGTAAAGTTTTTTATAACACTTGTATGCCAATACATCCTCATTGTACTACAAGTATTGCTCAAATTAGTGAAACTACTTCTCACAATTCTAGTGCAAAACTTGACAAACTGCAGGATGGAAGACAAAAGGAGTAACAATAACATCAGACTGAGACTGTATTTTGTAATTCCATTTCAATAAGCTCACAGTCCAGATTTGTGGGGAGCCCAAGACGAAAAAAACTTCCCTTTAGTTCTTCCAAATCACTCAACCCCCGTGTATTTCAGAAAGCTAATTATCTGCTGCTTATTTAAGGCTTTTTTCCTTTTTTTTTTGGTTTTAAAAATTTCTTATTTTTATTTTATTTTCCAAGATGCTCTGGGTGAACTTGAATAAAAAAGTCAGTAAATAATTTGTCACATTTCTCCAGCCAACCCTCTTGAAAATCCAGTAAGGGCTGTTAACAGCAGGAACAAATACAACAAACCAACCCCCCATCCAAGCCAGCATGTCCGAACAGCCATTCTAATGGATCAGTTTTACACTGTATTCTACTGGTTTCACAAAAACATATCTATTTGCTCTTATGAGAAAAAAAAAAAAAAGGGTACTAATTTTAGGAAACTAGAAACTGTACTTACTACTGACAGCTGAATTTAACTTACAATCATCGTCACTGGCTTCTGTCTCCTCGACCAGTGTGCACTCTATCAGAGACAGAACACCTCCTGTCTGTGGAAACAAAGCACATTTCACACAAATGTTATTTATTCCCATTTGTCACAGGTTTTTTTAAATGTTGACATGCCTGACTCTAACATTTTACATTACTCAGAGCTCTAAGGAAGATACATCAATTTCACGATGCACATTTTTTCCTTAAAGAACTAAACCTGAACTGATTAAATACGATGTTTTCCTTAATCCAACGCATCAACAGTACAGTGCACAAAACTTTCACTTTTACCAAACTGTAATTTATGGCACACACACAGACTTGTTCACAAGTTCCAAAAAAGTTACCTAGAATTTCATCTTCTGAATTTAAGTGAAATGCAGACAAGGTTTTTAAAAGGTTCCGTTAGACTCTATTTATTTTGCATAAGTACTTGAACTACTTAAGAGGTGCAAAGTGAGAAAGCACATGACCCTTAATAACCTCTTGGTATGCCAAATTAAAATTCCATTCAATATAATCCACTTTGTGAACTACCAACATCTCTTTACCCACAAGCCAGCGCTGTGAAAGCCTGATCCTCAACAAATATAACGAGATTGTTCTTAGATGACATTTTATTTTAAGAGAACATGCTGTTCAGGAAAACTGAATTGATTTTCAAAATTAATTTTATTAGAGCTCTGGAAAATGTTCCTTGGCAATTCTGCAGGGTTGTACTGACTGATTTATGCACTGAAAACTGACTTTAATTCAGTGCTACATACACTGAATTTATTCACTAATTCAAACAAATAGATACATCAATGCCTTGTTTCTAATTCCCAGTTTACTAGAATTAACTGTGTCTAAAAAAAGAAAACTGGCTGAATTCTGTTATTTGCAATGAAAAGACAAAGCAGTTAAACATTGTGCACCACTACATTTTTGTTTATAACCATTTATACAAAGCTCGGGTGAAAGCCATAAAACCGTCAAATGTAGACAGTTCACCAAAGATGTGTTTTCATTTTGCGAATTAAATCATAATATAAAGTCCATACCTTAAGAAGATGCAGTTTTCCTCCTGAACTTCTTGTACAAATTAAGAAGTGTTTTGTAAACAAGAAGCATTGTCTTTCTCCTTCTTTCTTCAAAGACAACGAGCCCAGGCGAACTTTACTCAGCTTTCCCCTCTCAACTGAGGGCACCTGGATAAGGGAACCTGGTAATGAAGGTGCAAAATTTACTGTATTACAGTAATATTTAGTAGGCAGTGCTCAAGTTGTTAATTCATTGAATGCAATTAGGTTAATTAACACAACTCTTTGTTCCAGTATCAATGTGTATCAGCGTCTCTGTTAAGCACAAGTCAATCCCTTTTTTACTGCACAAGTTCCCTTTGTTTGTTATCATAAATAGATTCAAGCACAGTCTAGACTAACACTTGTGTACATGGCAGGATTAGATCCAGGGCTGATTAGGCAATTAAACACACTAAGAGGCCATTGATCAGAAAATGTGGCTGAACAGCAAACACCACTTTGACAGCCACTACACTTGCAAAAGACACCAAACCAAAGAGACAGAGAACGGAAAGAACATGGAAAAGTTCTTTTTGATGGAAAAGGGTTTGTGTGTGTGTCCCCATGTGCAAAAGAGATGGAATTGGAGCACATTTCTTCTTCTTTTCTCGTGCTGCATTGCTGCCAGTGCTCCACAGCTCCTCTCAAAAGTGTTAGCAGTAAAACACTCCTGAACTGAACTGAACCTGCTTACATAAGCCTGAATTTTGCTTTGCAGGCTGGGGACAGCTCTGCTTCTCTGCTGTTTCACATCTCAGTCTGTGACCAACTTTTCCAGACTGATCCCACCATGTGTATCACCTCCAAATTTGGAGCAGGAGTTAAATTTGGTGGTGAAGTGCAACCCCTCTGTAGATTAAACAGAAAGATTTCTGCCACACAGCTTGCTGTTAGCAGACAGGGCAGCCAAGAGAGCTCCCAGTCTCAATCCCACACATCTCTCCTCACTATCACCTTTACACTGGCTCGTGCCTTGCTCCAGCATCAGGTGCTCACACAGCTAACCCAGCAGGAAAATAATGCTGGGAAGAGGCAGCTGACTCAGCTCCCTGATCAAGCAAGGCCACAAAAGCACCAAGAAGCTGATGAGGCAAAGGGAGCTGCACAGCAGAACCAGCAGGAGGAGAAGGCTTTGACCTGCCACAGCTGCATCAAAACTCAGAGTAGTGGCAGCATCCTGACACAGTGCCAGCCTGGCAGAATTATCCATGAAATATTAGATCAGCATTTCTTCACTTTGTGCCATCAAAAGAATTAACTTTCTCAAAGTTCACATATGCAATCTTAAATTAACAAACAGAGAAATTGCAGTAACTGAGAAAGCTGCTATTTATCTACATTTTTTTTCTATGCTTAGCTCTCTGTATACATTTAAGTGGCCTTAAGTTATTAATATGTAAACCTCTACTGACACAGGAAAATACATATCAGCAAATTTGCCAGAGAACAGTGCTCTCTGACAGACATTTCACATTTAGACTAAACGTGTATAACACAACTTGTGTCACCGAAACAGAGCAGTGGAGTGAAGTTATGCTCTAGAATTTTGCACAGGACTTTGGAACATTTCAGATTCACTTACATTCTGACCCAAACCCATAAATGCTTATTGGCTATTGTGCATTTTCCCTGGACAAACAGCCAACCTGCTTCAGCTGCAGGAGAGAGGGAAGAGATCATTTCCATGTGTTGGAACAGAGACTTTTCCATGTTACACTGACTGTCCCTCAAGCAACAGTGCAAGGTCAACATGTTCAAAACAACTCCCAGACAAAATTCCCAGGGTACCTTTAGTCCTACAATTCCATCTACACATTTAGGGTAGCAATACTCAATCTCTACATTTTGTTTCTGCTTTGCTTAGTAGAGTAGTAGTACCTATAGATATGATGCACTTACAGAAGTAAGTTTACAGGTAACTTTGTTTATTTATTTATTTTTATTTTTATTAGAATGCTTTCAGGACTAACATGCTCTGTTCTGCCATAATGGGCTGAGGTTAAACAATGTTCTTGCACGGAGCTGAAATACAATTTAATTACTAAAACAGAGCAAACCTCTCTAAAAGCAGAAAACAGACTGCATTTTCTGTCTTTCAAATTTGCAAAGAGGAAAACATCTCCTACACATTCTGCATTTCTGACACCAAGCAAGCACCTTGGGCATTCTCATCAGGCTTTAGTGGTTAACAAAACTGGGCATTCACTCCACCACAGATTTCCTCTTAAGGAAAGAAATGGTCACAATTGGCCGATGCACAGATGCATTGAGCAAGGGAAGCTAAATTTAGAACATTCACTAGCAGTATAGTTTGGACAACAGTGTAATCCCATGAATTTTTATCCAGCCACAGGCCTAAGCACTTCCAGCACTTCAGTGCTCCCACAGTCACTCTCTCAGCCTTTGCTCAATCCAAGGAATATAAAAGGCTGTATTTATAAACAAACCCAAACATCCAGAAGTCTACACTGGACTGCCTGATTCACCAGCTCAGCCTGGCTTTCCCAGTGCTGGAGCTCTTCCGGATTTTTTACTCTTTTTTATTGTTTGTTTTTACTGCTCAGAGGGTTAAACACTGGAAGAGGTTGCTCATTCAGGGATTCTCTGTCCTTGGAAACACCAAAATACTGCCTGGACGTGGCAGAGAGCAACCTCCTCCAGCTGGTGCTGCTTTGAGACTGGAATGGGTAATTTCCAAAGTCCCTTCCAACTGCAGCTATCATATGATTTTGTGGTTATGATATCTTTATCAGCAGAGGTAAATTCACAGCAGCTGATGGCAGAAACCTCAGAGTGTTTGAAGGCACCAGAGGCGCTCGAGGTGCCCAGTAGTTTGGGTGTCAACACATTTGGGACTCCCTGAGTGTCCTTTAGCCCCACAAAGAAAATGTTCCTCACTTGTTTGTGTGCCTGACTATAAATTCTGTACCTAAGCAAGGGGCAGGGAAAATCAGACCCCAAGGAACTCGACGGAGAATTCACAATCTGCGTTGCAAAACACTGCCAGGGACAGTTCCCATGGTCTGGACATGTACAACTCAGCAGAACCAATCTCTTCTTAAAAATCTAACATCTGTAACACATTAAAAAGTTGTCATCAACATCCACAAAAAAAGCCTGAGCAAAGGTAGCCTCACCTCTCTCCTGTTTTAAGCTGAAAAAGAGGTTCCTGTGCCCACCTACACTGATCAGCACAACAAATGGAAACCTAACTGCAATCAGAGGAGATGGACATCACTGCCAAAGTGACCTCACTGTCAGATGTAAAAGGAAAATGGGCTCCATTACTTCATTTGCTTTATTCAGATTTCTGCCCTTGCACAGGATCACAGGCAGTGGATGTCCCACCAGATAAACTGATACAACCTTCTGTGACACACACTCCTGTCCACTGTCCTCTGACTGTGTGCCTAGAAATAAATCTGAATTTAATTTACTTACAGGGTTTGGCCTGGGCCTAACATGCCAACAGTAATTTGTTCAGATTGATTCACACAGAAAAAAAATTCTAAGTTTTCCTGATGAAGCAGTGGGTACCCAGATAAAACACCATCAGTCAGTTTTAATGGGAAAACCCCAATAAATAAAAATACGTATTTGTATTACATATTGTAATTATCTTGAAAAAATTCTAAAATTTTATTACATTTCATAGTACAAGTCAACCTAGGATAATCACAGCATTATAATTTTTGGCTGTGGGTGCAAAACAAACTTGGTTTTTTTCTTAAGGCCATATTCATAATGCTTAAAACACCTCAGAGATAACAAAAGCATACATTTAATGAATAATCAAATAATGTAATTACTTGTAAAAACAATATTGTTAGTTTATTGTAAAAATAATACTGGAAGTTATTACTGAAAATGTCATAGTTTGACCACATAACTACAGCACAAAATGCATTTCAAAATATACAGGAAACCTATTAATTACCAGCTGCAATATGGCCCCATCGAATACCAGATGTCTCTCCTTTTCCAGTTATCTGGAAAAGGTTTTGTGAAGGGATGCACCTAAATTATATTCCTAACCTTTCCTGAGAATATTTAAAGCTTTTCAGCACAAAGGAGCAAAACCTGTCAAAATCCTGCACTACAGATCTGTAGTAACTGTGTACAAACCCAGTACCTTGCTTTAAGAGATGCAAAAGTAAAACATTATATAAATGGGAGAAAAACAGGCAGTTAAAGTAAACACCATCAAGTAAGAATTGTGACCAATCTGGAGTTTCTGGCAAAAAACTGTCCCTTATTTAAAATGGAAATGTTATTCTAGCACAGTTTTTTGGAACTTAACAACAAATTCCACCTCTGCTGCAACTAATTTTCAACAGAAAGAGTTTCCAAAGCCACCAGCACTAGACAGAAAGGAAAAGAGTGCTGCCCTTCCCCTGCTGCATCCCCTTGGGACCACAGTCCAGGCAGAATGTGAACTGCAGTCCTCTGTCAAATCAGGTGCTGCTGAATTTCATGGTTCCTGAAGAAAAGAGCACAGCACTGAGGTCGAAGCACAACCCAAAATCTTCTGTTTTCAGGGCACTTTGTGACTCACCCTGCAGGGACACAGCTCAGGATGCTCCAGGTGCCCAGTGCATGGCAGTGTGAGCCCTGCTGCCTCTAGTGCCCCTTTTTTCACCATTTTCGGGCAGTTTTGTGGAGGAATGCCTTACCTTGGCGTATAAAGGTTTGGCTGGTGTCTAGCAATATGTCACAGCCCTCCACTATGGTCCTCTCTATGGCCAGGTTCTTCCGGATGTTCTCAGTGTCACTCACCTCGTCGTGCATCACTCTGTTGGGGACACAGCAAAATGCACTTTACCTCCCCAAAACGTGCCTCACACCTGCTGTGTCTGTGAAGACACAGTGCCTGCCCTTCACCACCTGCTGCAGAACAGATCTGCCTACCCAGTGCCTCATCACTCCAGAGCAGGTCTCTTGCCCTTTTTCCTCTTCTCTTCAAATAATTCCTGTGATCATTTTGGTTTTTCAGCAGTGGAGCCAATTTGGCAGACTAGTGACAGTTCCTGAACACATCTGACAGAAGCTACAAAGCCACAAACACTTCACAGCTGACAGAAGAGAACCTGATCCTTAATGCCACAAACAGGGAAGTGTTGCCTAGAATTGTGTAGGGCACCTTGTAGATTTCCTCTCCATGGCTCTAGGGTGCCACTGTGTCCCTGCTTCCTCTTTCCATC
>VWZP01001134.1:17401-40518 GCA_013396995.1 Dicaeum eximium
TATTTTTCATTATCTTCTGGTTTGGGTTTGATCCTTTTCTTTAAAATGCCTAACTTTTTAAAGGAGCAAAACCAAATAAAAATAAAGAAAAACTGTTTTTTTCTTTTCAAAACCTTTAATTCAAAATTATCAGACATAAGGTAGAAAAATCTTACCTTGAAAGTTCCTCTAGTTTAGATTTAGCAAATTCAAGGCTTTTTCTCTCAACGTGTTCGTGTGGTGTGTGAGCCAAAAGTTCATGAAGTGTTATAATATATCTGGGAATCTTGAAACCAATAAGGTATAATATCAGTAAATCCATATATACCTTCCCTCAATTGTAATAGTTTATGAGCATGTAAATTTCTTTTGACATTGAAAATACCGGGTGACCTGTCTGCATTCAGATAAAACTCACAATTGCTGCATTCAGATAAAATTGCACAGAAGGAGATGGAAGAATGTCCAGTGTTTGACTATTAGAGGCTACAGGGTAACAAGGACCCTTCAGAGCTTTTAACCTCAGAAAGAAGGACTCTTCAGAGCTTTTAACCAAGTGATGGCACAGCACAACTGGTCTGACACAACAAGATTTATGTGGGAGGAGAGGCAGCATTATGCTCATGGGGAAAGTCATCAGCAATGACATAATAACATTCCTCATTGCACAGGAACAACACCATCTCTTCCCCTCCCTTGACGTGGCTTCAACTTAACCTAAGAAGACCCCAAAACTGTGAAAACTTTAAAATACACCATTTCAAAAATTAAAAAAGTGTTGTTGCAGGTGCTAAGTGTTGTCTCATGGCTTCTTTGGCTAATATGAATAACCACCACTAACATAAGAGTCACTGATGCCCCTTTTAATTTTTTTTTTTTTTTAATCTGGCTTGCCAATAACTGCACAAACTGAGGGGGTTCACTGTTCCTCTAATGAGTAAAATGTCAGGTTAAATGAAAAAGACACAAAATTCTGAGGCCAGTGCTTCACAGACATCTTAAAACAGCAGCAAATGTCTACTGCAGGCAGATCACAGTAAAATATCAGGAGGCTAAGTACAGTTTTCAAAACTTTGGCAGTTTATTTTTCATTTTCTAAAGACCAAGTCACTCGAGAGCAAAGTGGGGAGAAAGATATAAAATGTATTCCCAGTAAGGTGCTTATGGCTGCTCTAAGTTCCTGAATATCATCTTTCTCTGGGCTTTATAACCAAGGATCCTAAGTCAAGGATCTGCTCCTTGTCAATTTCCCTTGGTGCCATCCTCATCCCACACTGCCCTTCAACATTCTTGAGGCTGAACAAAGATGAGCCAGCATAGCTGGGGAAGAAATCTCTATAGGCAGAGTATTGGTGTAACTACAGAATAAATTCAACTAAACTGATTTTCAGGAGAGTCTTCTCTCCTGAAAGCAAGAAGACCCTTCAATCAATTGCAATATCAGTAACATAAAATGAATCTACTGAACAGTAAAACCAAATACACACAAAAAATACACAGGGAGTACCTGAAACATGGGGTAGGTAAGGAAAGTTTCCAGCATTCTGCCCTCACATGCTGGGTTGGCTTCATATTGCTTCAAGAGTTTGTCAAAATCTCTGTTTTGCTTACAGTTTGCCAGCACTTGAAGGCTATATTGATGATTCCGAACAAATTCTTGATATATGTTCAGCATTGGCAGCAGAATGTCAAATAAGTCAGCTAGAAAAAGCAGAGAAATGCCTTTTTTTACCCTCAGCTAACCAGGTATTGAAACACATTTTTAAAGACAGCAGTGTTTTCTCTGGAAGTGAATTACTATAATCAGTTCTGTTTCCAATATACTGGCAATTTAGAAACATAAAACATAGCTCTTTCACCTGCCCAGTGATGGTTGCTCTGATTACCCAATGGTCAGATAGCATTTCCAAAAATACAACTCCAATCAATGCTTAGGGCAGAGGAATTCTCATATACAGACCATTACTGCCCACATGGGATTCCCACTACACATGGTCTTGTGGTTTTAACTCTGCAAATGTACTCCCTTCAAAAGGGACTTTTAAGAAGTCATGTCCTTAAAAGAAAGAAAAAGAAAAAAAACCCTACTGAATTTTCAAAACTGAATACGAAAGTTATACCCTTACAGAAAATAAACTTACCTAGAATTAAGGTAGGCCAGTTAGCTATTCTTGCTTTTAAGCCCTGGTGAAATATCTCATGAAGAAACATGATTGTTTCACTGAAAAACAAGTATTTAAACAAACAAAAAGACAATTCTGGTTTTATTTTTTGATTAATAATTCACAGAGAAACATCTCTTCCTCTTTTGCACTTTGCTAGAAAAAAAAACAGAAGACAGTTATTGTTATGGAAATAAGTGCTTCCTTTTATTGGATTGTTTAAAAATACTAGCTCAGTGCTTCTAAAAATCTCATAGTATTCAACATAAATATTCTAACATTGTATTCATATTCTAACAAGGGAAAGGAAGCCTGCCTCATAACTAAAGGAACATATTTTATTTCTCAGAAGTTTGTGGCAGGCTTGGATGCAATCCCAATCCTGTATCTAATGTTAGATGCCTCCTGGGCTACTTGAACATGCTCTTTACAGCAGCACTCGGATGCCTAATGAGAGAACAATCCTTTTTTTGCAGGATATGAAAAGACAAGTGAGAGGGAAGGAGACTCCTTAGGCAGGACAACAGAAAAGAGAAGCTTTGACATTCTCATCCTCGGGGTCTTATCGGGATCACATGAGGCCACTAAGTCCAGTTTTGCTCTCTTAAGACAAAAAAAGAAACAGGAAAGGTGACATAAAATTATGAGAGCTGCCCCAAGAGGCACCATTTGTCCTTTTTTCCCTCTAGCAGAGGAAAACAGGGAATGCAGGGAGGTAAAGAGGTCGTGCTGGTTTCCAGCAGCATCACCTGCAGCACGTTTGCCTTTCAGCCCTGGAAGGGTGTCTGGCTCAGTGACACCACCTGCACCAGAGCCAGAACGAGGGCCAGGACCAGAATGGGAGCAAGCAGTCACAGAAACACTCAAAAAAAAAAAAAAAAAAAAAAAAAAAAAAAAAAAAAAAAAAAAAAAAAAAAAGCCACAAAAACCTCCCCAAACAACAACAACAAAAAAAAAAACCTGAATAAACCCCCTGTACCTGTTGAGGAAGATGCTGCTGACATCGTCGTGGCTGATGGGCGGCTTCTTGGAGCTGGCTGCCATCCGCAGGGGCCGCAGGAAACAGTTCACCAGGACGTAAAGCTGGTGCACGTACTCAGACTCAGCCTCCACCATGTTGAAAACTATCTGGTTCCTCTTCCTCATGCTCTCTGCATGAGGAGAACAAATATAATCTTGGACAATGGTTTTCCACTTTCTTCTGCACAACCAGCCCCGCATAAAGCTCTGAACCTAAAAAGGGATCACGCAGGAAAAGAAGGTAAGAAAAAAAACCCACATTACATGACTTATCATAAGCTCTTCGCTGCAGAAATAAACCTCAAAATTAAAAGTCTCTGCTCAAAAATAAAGATGTTTCCTTATTGATATATAACTGTTTGGTAATTAAATATATTTTACATTTCTGTTTGTTAAGGGTCATAATGGTTGCCAGGAAACAAACTGTAAAACATGGCACACAAGGAAGGGAATCTTTCACTGCAAGCTGGAGTATTGTCCCCTTCCCATCAGCACGAGTGCAGTTCCTTTTTCCTTCCCCTAAAACATTTCTCTTACACCCCAAAGGTATCCTGCAATACCTCCAGGTAACACATTCTAGCACAGACTCAGAATCATTATTGGCAGAATTCTTAAATTATTTTTTAAGCTCAGTTTGCTTTCCATTTTGAACAGATAACACTTGGTATGTGTATTTAAAGCTATGTATTAATACATTGCTTGGTATCAGACACCAAGGCAACAAGCATGGCATTCAAAAAGACAGATTTTTGGCATTCTTAAAAAGCACCTCCATGCCCTGGAAAAGTCTAACTAAGCACAATATCTATTGAAGTTGCAAGTGGATTGAGGATTACAGAAGAGGTCTACATCTGGTAACAGGAAATTTCATTATGTCTGTGCCCTGATCTTGGTGTGGAGATTGTTCATCTTTAAAGAGAAGTGCAAAATTTCACTGGTATCAGTTTACTGTGAAAAAATAACTTAAAAAAAAAAAGGGGGGCCCAACTGTCAGAATGAGCAAGATGCAGAATGCAGTGAATTACAGACTCAAAGCTCTCATGCTACTAAAAGGGGCATTCCCAGCTTCTGCAACAATGGTTAATCTACACAAAAAGGAAAACTCACACCAAGTCACCAGCTCAGTGCTGACCCTGGCTCAAACTGCACAGCCCAGAACAAGACAGAAACCAGAGACACGTTCCATAAAGAATTTTACACAAATATATAACAAGATTACATGTGGCATTAAAATACATGAAGTTGGAGAGATGTGAGTAGGGGCAAGGCAAAGGAAGACTTGCTATTTGACTGTACATTAAAAAAACCCAAACAAACAAACAAACAAACAAAACAAACAAACAAACAAAACCTAGACAGACCAAAATATGGAAGCACAACCCTCCAACCCACCCTCCTCCCTTTAAGCACAAAAGACTTCATGTTTACCTTCTTAATTTTTTTAATATCTGGATCTTCATCTTCCTGGTTGCCTTGATACGGTCGCATTTTTTCCTTTGTTTTATTCAGTGCTACAATCTGACAAAACCAAACACTCATTAAATGCTTCCTCAAGTTAAGGAAACCCTTGGCTGGAAAACCACCAGAACAACAAATTCCCCTTCCCCCAGCCTGTGGAACAGGCGCAGAACGAGCAGCACAAGTTTGGGGACAAGAACTGGAGCACTTCAAGCCCTGTCCAGCTGGAAGGGGACCCACAACGAGCAGGTTCTGCCCCCAAAACCAACTGTGCCTTTTGGGCTTTTTCAGGCTAGGGCTGCAATGAGGTTTTTAACACCCAGGGAAGCAGAAGAGTCTGGAACAGCCCTTAACACCATCACAGCCAAACTCAAACCTAAGGCAGGGAGGGAACTGTGAAATCAGTGGCACCTACCCTGCAAAGCAGTGTGTCATCTTAAACACTCTGACAGGAAAAGCAACCCAATCACCCCAACAGGCCCCAATATTTCAAAGAAAATTATTTATCCAAGGAGTCACTGGGGGACTGTTACATATTAACCTCACTGGGTTCTGCCATTTTCACAGAATGCTACAGAAGTACTGAATACCACTGATGCCTTAAGTTTTAGCCTTGATATTTTCCAGATTTTGTACTGCATTAGTGTGTGGCTCTGATCTTCATTGAAAATGTCAGCAGGTTCTCCTCACAGCTCAGTCACACACAAAAATTCTTTTCCAGCCCCAGAACCAAGGACACCGCTGCAGCTCCAGCCCCAAAAAGTGCAAACAGCAGAGAACTGAGGAGAGAAACTGGGAGGGTGGGACTGCATCACCTGGAGCTGGAATTGGACAATGAGCCCCAACATGGAAATGGACCAAAACTTATAAAAGTGTGAGAACTTGTGACTGAGTCCATCTTGGGCATAGCCTCAGCCAGGCTCTGGTACTGCCCAAGGTGTATCCTGTGAAGGCCTTTAACAAATACCAACTTTATTCCTTTAACACTGTCTAGCCTCTGCTCTAGGTGGCCTCTCAAGGTGTCCTGAGTTGCAAGGTGTGGCTGTGGGTGTCTATATTCTGTTCCATCTGTCAGAGCTGGGGCAGTTCTCTGCTGTTCATTGGGCACTTTTCTTTATCTCTTCCACAACCAATCCTCCCTCCAGGAGATATCCTCTGTTCATGGGCCATCAATTATTAATTATCTGCTGTTAATGGGCCACTGAGTGTCACTGCATGGCTGATAAAATTCCATCATCCCATTGGGAGCTGCCCCGCCCAGGGGAGGAGCCAAGAATTCCTGCCTGGATAGAATCTGAGATTTGGAGCAGCACAGGCAGCCTTTTCCCACTGCATTCCCAGGGATCAGCCTTTTCCCACTGCATTCCCAGAGGAGCCTTTTCCCACTGCATTCCCAGGGATCAGCCTTTTCCCACTGCATTCCCAGAGGAGCAGCCATTTCCCACTGCATTCCTAGAGGAGCAGCCTCTTCTCCTCTGCATTCCCAGAGGAAGAGCAGGCCCAGCTCCAGCAGCCCTGGAGCTCCAGAGGAAAACTCCCCCCTTGTGCAGGATCAGAGCTGCAGCAGAGCCACATCTGTCACTGCAGGAGGAGTGACACCATGGGATGGCACTGCCACCAACACCCTGAGCACAGGGGGCAGCTCCTGCTCTGACTCTGGCAGGGTTGGTGTGTATCTGCCTTTTTATTTTTAGTTTTCCTAGTGAAGAACTATTACTCCTATTGCCATATTTCAAAATTACAATAATTAGGCGGGAGGGGGTTTGCATTTTCCATTTCAAGGGAGGCTCCTGCCTGCCTTAGCACACACCTGCCTTTCCAAACCCAGACAGAAGGCATCCCCACAGCCATGCCCCAGCAGAAGGCTGCAGCCAGTGGTGGCCTGGCGGGTCTGGCCCTCACCTCGGACTTGAGCCGCTCGATCTCCGTGTCCTGGTCCTCCAGCTGGTGCCGGAGCTGGTTGGCCGCCACCTTCTCGGTCTCCACGATCTGCACCAGGTGGATGTACTTCTGCATCAGCACCTCCCGCTCAATCAGGATGTCTGAGTAGCTGCCAGAGAAAGCTCAGGTCACTCAAAACAGCCAGGTATCGGGTTTTTAGAGGTTTTAATTTGAGAAGGGTTCTGCTCCTGAAACAGCTGGAAAAACAGAGACTGATGCAGATGAAAACGTGTTTTAAATTATTCCTCTTCTGTGCCTAAAGAACTGTTCATAATATTCTTCTATTTCTGCTTTGCATGATAGCCAATTGTGCAAAATATTACTGTTGTTTAGATTTTTTACTGTTGTTAGATCTTTTCCTATTATTAAGTACCCATTATTTGTAGATATTTACAATAGAGACTCAACAAGGTAGAGGCCTTGTCAAGCCCCTGGGGGGGAATGATGCCTTAGGTTTCAGCTTTCATATTTTCCAGACTCTGTACTGCATTGGTTTATAACTCTGAACTTCACATAAAGTGATAGCAAGTTCTTCTCACAGTCCAGTCAGACAAAACAATAATTTTCCATCCTGGTATATTTTTAATAAATACTTGCTTTATTCCTTTACCTCTGTCTAGCCTCTGTTCCAGGTGGCCTCCCAAGGCATCACATCCCCCTCATGGGACATGGACAGATAACATGGCCCCAGTGGCAATAAACCTGCAAAGCCATGCTTGTTTGTCTTAAATTATAATCTGCAGCTTGATCATAAACCACCCAAATCATAACCACCAAATCATCCAAACTGAGACAGTATAATATCCCTTTTTTAGACACGGGTGTAGTGATACCCAGTTTCACAGTATTCAGATACTGAGGGTAAGATAACTGCACTTTTTATGAGCTTCTAATTCTCATGCTAAATCCAAGAATTCAGTGAATTCAATTTGTTCTATTTATTTTAGGGTTTTGATTTTTTCCCATCTTTTGAGAGGACTTGGGGGAGCATGTAGCACTTCATCAGAGCTATTTTTCTCCATCTGCCAGATCTCTTTATGGAAGAATTACCATCAAAACTGTCATTTTAGTGTGCTAACACTTGTTTTATTCTTTAGGCCATTTTAAGATTACTGGAATAAATGCCTTTAATTTAATCAGTGTCAGGAATCACAGTATCAGTCTTACTTTTAGCTCCTGGGGAGATTTTCCCTGAAAAGAGAAAATATTCCTAGTGCAATTAGATACCACCAGCAGAGCACCATTTCAGAAATGCTTTGCAGCTTCAGGTAGAGCAGAAATCTCCCTGAAGCAGCAAAATCAAGACACTCTGCTGCCTCTTACCCCAGGTTTTAGGAAGGTTGTTCCCTGAGAGTTATGTAAATTTACAAGATAAAGACCAAACAAAACACAGCAGAACAAAGGCCCTAAATCATTGATAAGGGATCCCTCACTATTTGATATTCACACCTTTTTCCATTGTTGAGCACAGGATTTGTCAGAAGGAATTTTGGGTTGAAAATCTCTTCATTTTAAATACCTTCCTGCTTGTTATAGATCTCAAAAAACAATGAACATTTGCTACTAAATACTGTGAGGCTCTTAAAATTTCAGTAATGTGCATCCTCTACAGTGTGGTTTTTGTGTAAATATTTACTAATATTTCAATCATTGTTAGTGCACTTACACACTGGAGGGGGCCAATATTAAGCACAGCTATTGAATTCAACACCTAACCTGGAAAACAAGCTTGGATTTAAAATAATTAAAGTTCCCACAGCTGTTGTAAAATATAAGTTTTCATCCTTGTACAGATTATAAAAAGAATAAGCAGTGAATTTAATCTATTACATTTGCTGTTATATTTTGACTAATTCAGAAGTAAGCAATACAGTGGAAAAAGGAAGTTCAGGGCATGTCTTCCAAGAAGTAAAAAACATACATAGATAAATCTGTCATGAAGAAATCCACTTATCACTCAGCTGTGCAAGAAACAGCAGTGACATATGAGAGTAGTTCTTTAATATATTTCTTTTTTTTTTTCTCAAGAATTCTCAAGCTTTTTTCAGAAAGCAGAGTACTTCCCCTCTTTGCACCCTAAAAAGGCATTTGTACATTCCAAAAAGTGTCAGAATTAAAAGCACAAATCATGTCTGAGTTAGCACTAATTATTTTATGTTATTAAGATAAAAATATATGTAACATATGTAATAAAATGCTTTGATTTCAATTTCATATAAATAGTCTTTCCTACCTAAAACCACATCCAGACAGGGGAAACACCCTTTTTTTTCTATTTATCCTTTTCAAAATGTTCTAGAATTTCTTCTACCAATTGTTTTCAACACAGAATTTGACAGGTTTCACTTCAGTTTTATTCAAACTAAGTAAAATAGTAGGACACGGACTCACAAAGGATAAACTGCTGATGTAGGACCCAGGATACTGTTACATACTTCTCTTTCACTTTTTTGTTTCTTCCTTTAGAGGAAGAAAATTACGTGTATTTCTTGGATTCTTTATATGCATTAAGCAGGACAGCTTTGGTTTACTGGAGAACAAGAAACTTTGCTCTGGACAGCTGAAGTTTTTATTCTTTTGAGACGCTCTTGGAGCAATTCAGCAAGGGGGCTTTGACTGTCCAAAATGTCAGGCTCAGCCTGGAAACCAAACTTCTCCTTCACTCCCACAATTAGCAGTATGAAGAAGAGTTAATTAGAAAAACCTGTGTACACCTACACTGACTTATAATAGGCTAAATCAATTTTCCTTCTCAAAACTGCTGCTGGGAAAGGAAAAATCAGAGGCTTTTGGAACAAACTTCACATTCTTCCAACAGGCCTTTCCATCCATCTCTCTGCATGCCTGAGTAGAGATCACCATGTCCAAATGTGTTAATCTGAATATCCAGAGTAGTCCCAGGGGCCTTACCAGTGGACAGGGTATCAATACTGACATGAACACACGTGTACAAAAAATCCTTGTTGGAGAAAATTGTACCAAAATGATCAGATGTCAAAGGAACACAGAAAAATATATAGAACAACTTGTAAGCAGCCAGCCTAGGTCTGGTTTTCTGCCTGGGGTATCATTTAATAGAAGGAAAGAAACAACTGCTGCAAACCACAGCTTATATGAATTTGTAATAATGTTTTATTGAGGGAAGCAATTCTGTAATGTCTAGTATAGATAAAACATGCTGAAAGCTGAGGCTGAACCTGTCTACTACCATCACCTGTAGCTCCAACCAGGTATTTCAAGAACCTCTGACTGGCCACCACCTACCACATGGAGAGAGGAAGAAATTAATGAAGCCCTGGGAAAAAACTGCGGCACCATTTAGGCTGGAAACGAGGAAAACTGGAGAAAGTTTAACTGAAGTCTCATGGTTGAAGTCTCCTTGCTCTGGCACCACCAAGGTGGGATATAAAGCCCAGCAGTGCTACAGGCAAATATTTTTGAGTTTTGTGCCGAAATGAGAGCAGAGTTCACTGGAGCACTCTGTGCTAATTGCACTGAAGCTGCTCAGGCTGCTGGGAGAACCAGGCATTTGCTCTGGCCACACCAAACCACCCTCCTGAAAAGCAGAATGTCACTGAACATTTTATAAGTTTCTTGGATGCAAACTTGCTGAGTTTTTTCTTCCATGGGAAAGCTCTTTTTTCTCTGCAGATTTCAAATCCCTGTGTGTGTGTTTCAAGGACAAAATGCATTCCTTTGCCTGTCTCCTGATATGGGAGATGTGGTTTGCTTTTCCCAACCTATGATATAAAGAATTGCTCTCTCTGACTTTGTAAGCATTTTCTGGCATTCTTGCAGTTTGGGGTATGGAGCTTGAAGAAGCAAGATGCCAGCTCTGTACCTGGGCAGAAATAGCCCAAATCCTTCTGAACTATGGGGTCATTGTAATAAATAATATAAACCTTCTGATATTGCAGTCAAGAGTCTTGATTCACCCCGAGGGGACTCCAACAACAACCACTGGTGACCCCTGAGATGTGAGGTAACAGCAGAAAGCACAGCCTAACCCTCTCCTCATGCAAGCCAGGCTCTGGCTGTCTGGAAGGCAGAAGAAGTTCCTGCATCTGTCCCCACACCCACCCTGAGCAGCTGCAGGCTCCTTGGAGGAGAAGGAGCCTCCAGGCAGGATTTGAAGCCTGCTGGCAGAGTCACAGCCACAGCAGGGCTGGGAGCAGTGAGAGCTGCGGTGGAGCAGAGCCCATCCACCCCTGTGACTCCAAGCAAGGTGTTTCAGTGTGTCACCTGGAGCTCTGAGGGGTCCCCGTGCCAGCCAGAGCCTCGGGGCACCCCGAGGACTCCACACCCCAAAGGATTGTTACTGCACCATCCTTTTAACTGAGGGGGGAAATTCCAGCTGGATACAGAGCCTGTGGAAGAGTGGAGAGAACCAAAGCACCCAAACCATGTCCTTAGGGAACAGCTCACTCAGGAGCAGGGTGTGAGGGGAGGGAAGGCCACCGTGCCCTGTGGGATGGGGACTGTGCTGGAAGCATCTCTCATCACCCAGTGTGTCACCCACCAGGCTCACAGCTCACACCAAAACCAGCTGTCCCCATTGTCCTGGCACTCCAGCCAGGAAAATCTGACCATAGGAATTGTGAGAAACATGGCTCTCTATTTTAAATTTTTGTAACAGTTTATTAAGGGATAAAATCCAGTGCTTGGGTGCTTGGATATTTGCCAAAAGCACACCTTAACTTAAACCATATTCTCCATATACTGTTACCTTTTAGGGGATACATGCATACCCACAAATGCGTGTTTATACATGCAAGATGAATGTTTATACATATTCAAACATTCCTTTGAGTTTAGACGTTCTTTTGCTTGGTTTTAACCTTTGACTTGTCTTCATGCTATCTTGTAGATTAAATGAAAATATTTTACTTCTTATTTTGGTTCATCCTGTTGTATTTTCATTCTCTGATAATGGGGGTTAATAAATTAATCTCTTTTTTGGTGCTCTGGTTTCTGTTTCTGTTACCTTGTCTTTCAGATAACTCCCCCGAATGTGGGAAATCACCTAATTATTTTATACCATTTTCTGAGTTAGTTACATGAAAAAGCATTTCAATATTTCACAGTCTCTATTATGCTACAGTCTAATACATAAAATAGTCATGTATACTATTACACTACTATTTATACAAGCTATACAGTGCATACATAAACTGACATATTATACTGTATCAAAAGCAGTAATTACAAATTGTACTATATCAGGATCTTTGTGATCAACAGCAACTTGCAAAAGAAAAGTGAATACATAAATGCAAAATAACTGTATTTGTTATTTATAACATGAATTCCTCCGCAAACAAGCTGGAGGAGAGTGGCATTCCCACCCCATTCTGCAAAACTGAGGCAGAACTCAAAGCATGAGCAGCCAAAAATCGCAGAATTGTGGCAGGGGTTGGGTTGAAGGGACATTAAATCCCATCCAGTGCCACCCCTGCCCTGGCAGGGACACTGCCACTGTCCCAGGCTGCTCCAGCCCCAGTGTCCAGCCTGGCCTTGGGCACTGCCAGGGATCCAGGGGCAGCCACAGCTGCTCTGGGCACCTGTGCCAGGGCCTGCCCACCCTCACAGGGAGGAATTCCTTCCTAATATCGATTTTAATTCCCTCTCTTAGTTTAAAACCATTCCCCCCCCATCCTCTTGCTATCTGCCCAGGTAAAACATCATTTTCTCTCTTTTTTGGGAGCCCCCTTTAAAAGGGAAGCTCATGAAAAGCCTTTAAAAGGGAAGCCATGAGGTGTGCCCAGAGTCTGTGGGAAGGTTCTCCACGTCTCCTCTCAGGCTGAGAACAGCCACCAGCCACACCAGGAGTGTGAAACTTTTTATGGGCTACAGGGAAAAGCGTTTTGGGATTGAACAAGGCCTGTTATGGAAGTGCAGGAACCAAAGGCAGGGAAAGGGAGGCACGGAATAGGTCTGGGAGAAGCAAACTGTGGAAAACACAGATAAAGGGGTAAAGAATCACAGATAACCAGAGGGATCAACATATTTGTCTGGGCATGATCTGCACGTCACCACCACTGCCCATCCTGCCTTCTCACCAAACCCCACTGCTCACTCCTCTCCTTGGTGAGGGGACCCTGTGTGTGCATCCATGCAGCTCTCAGTGCCACTTTCCAGAGCTGGGACCAAGGGGCCACTGGTCCCTGCAGTGCCAGTGACACACGGATGTCACCTTGAGTTTCAGCCTTCTGATGTTTTAATTTTTGTGATACAGTTTCTCACGAGGTTTTTCTGTAAACACACAGATGTTTTTCTAACTGTCCTTTTGTTTTTCATTCCTTCTCCTGGGAGGAGAAAGGTTTGATGGACCTTTTCATTGACCAGTGTGGTTGGAGAGGTGGTGACCCCTCTCTCCAATCCATGGCCGTTCCCAAAACTCTATATAATATGTGAATCAAAATAAAGTTGTTTCTTCATCTTTTCCCAGGCTGAAGTTTGCTGTGTCTCTGTGATTCATGTCATGCTCTGCTGTGACACACGGGAGAGGTGGGAGGTGTGAACCTGGTCCGGGTGTGTGACCACACAGGGTCTGTGGTCAGCTGGAGCTGAGAGCAGCATGGGCACTTGCAGGGTGATGCTTTAGGATTTTAGCTTTTATATTTTTCAAACCCTGTACTACTTTAGGTTATAACTCCAAACTCCATGTAGAGTGTTGGTTGCTGTCTTCACATTTTGGTCACACAGCACAATCCCCCTGGGCCTGAAACTCAAGGACACACCACAGCCTCAGGCCCCAGAAGCAGAAACAAAAGTGAATTGGGGGGAGCAAACTGGGGGTAAATTACTTCATTAACTGAAGCTGTAATTGGAGATTTAACCCCTGAATGCAAATGGACCAAATTTACAATTGTGTGAAAAACTCATGACCATCATCCACCGTGGGTGCAGCCTCTGGGAGGCTTCTGACAGCCCAAGGTGTACATATTGAAGGCCTTTAATAAAAACCCACTTTATTCTCTTAACCTTGTCTAGCCTCTGCTCTAGGCAGCCACTCCAAGGCATCACAGAGATGGAGGTTCAGGAGCAGCCCCTGGGCAGCCTGCACAGCTCAGTGATTCCTGGGGGGCTCCCACTGCAGGTATGTCCTGGGTGCACCTCTCTGCCTCACTTCCAGCCCCCAGAAACCACACAATTGTGGTTATTAAAGCACCAGGCCTCAGCTAATACCGCTTCACTGACAGCAAGGCATCAGCACAAGGCAGCTCTGAGCTGCCACACTGAGCTTACAACCACCTGCAAAATACTCTGTAAAATACACAGCAAAGCGTGCCTACAAATCTGAGAGGAAACCTTTCTGCTTCTGTTTGCTTTTAATTTTAAATTGCCAGTTAGAGGGCAGTAGCTCCTCGTACACTTTGAACAGTGAGCCAGGTGAAAGAATTATTCCCGTTTTCCTCCCTGCTCTTCTCCCACGTCACCTGTGCAGTGAGCAGACCTGGAGGAATAAGATTGATTACAACTAAGCTGGCAATAAATTTAAAAAGCATATTTCCTTTTCAAATCAGTTTCCCAATTAAGTTCACAATCCTGCCTGCATAAAAGAAGGGTTTTCATTCCCACTCGTGGTAAATTTAAGACTTTGGAATAAGTTTTAGTAGAGAAGTCCAATAAATTTTATTAATCCTACATCCCTATAAAAAAATGAAAAAGCATAAGAGTTTTTGAGCTAAATGCAAAAAAGCCCTAAAATATAGAAGATTTTAAAGAGAGAGTAATAAGTACACCTCAGTGTATTGAAGGTGAAACAGATTTTCTCATAAGAGAACACATTCTGGAAGAAAGCCAAAAACACGACTTCCAGATGCAGTCAGTGACAGAGGAATTAGGGTTTGCCAGGAATAAATCCTCCTGCCCAAAAATGTAGCTCAGAAGAAGCTCTGTGAGCCTGGATATTACTGAGAAACCAAGATAGTGGAAATTCAAATAAAATGGAAGGAGAAGAAAAGTAAGCACAGGTGTGGAACTGATAATGAGGTTCCACTAAAATATGCTGGATTAAATATCCCTCTTCCTACTCAAAAGCCAAACAATCCCTCAAGTGAGGAGAGGGCTCTATGGACAGGCACAATGGACAACATCACAGCAGAAAAGATCCTTGAATTAGGTACTGGCATCCAAATAAAATTCTTATTTACCCAGAGAGGACCATGGGGTGTACTGAGATTGGAGCATCCTTTTTTCAACACTCTGTTTATAACTGACAAAGTAATTAGACATAAAAGAAATTTTGATGGTTACAAACATGTACTGGGGGAGGGGGNATTTCCTATATGTCAATGTAAGAAAACAAAAAGCCTCAACCACTTCAATTGCATTGTCTCAGCTAACACAGGGATTACCACAGCTCCTCATGAGGATAAGACCCTCTGGAAAGCAATTAAATACTTCCCTTTCTCAAATGCCAGCATATTCACACAGAACAAGATGTTCCCAGGTCTGTTTTCAATATAAGAGTAGTGGCAATCTTCTCAATGCCTCCTACAATTTGTAACTAAGACACCTGAGATAGTACAAAAAAGTATATTTAAAGTGCTACATAAAATGCCATTCATCAGTTCCTAACAAAAACCTTAGGTTAGGCTCAAATCAACAGCGGCACTTAAGAAGTTGCCAAAATTTCTCCCATTTGTCAAAAATACAGATAACCTCAAGGGAAAAGGTCTAGATCATGACGCAGGCAAAATTCAATCCCTAAAGACAATCTGTGCTATTTTATTCAATTAAGTTGGTAATAAAAGTGTTACACAACATTCTAAAACTATTACTTTAGCCTCTTTTTATGCATCTTCAGCAAAAGACCCAATGGTTTACCAACTTTTTAGAAACTCCAGGTTGTTCTGCTTGACACGATGCAAGGCAAACAAAAGCAGCTTCCAGGGAAGT
This sequence comes from Dicaeum eximium, assembly GCA_013396995.1. Taxonomy (NCBI): domain Eukaryota; kingdom Metazoa; phylum Chordata; class Aves; order Passeriformes; family Dicaeidae; genus Dicaeum; species Dicaeum eximium. The sequence continues at coordinate 32,866 of VWZP01001134.1, forward strand.
GGAAAATCATCAGAGCAAGGAGGTAACTCACAATAGGGAATGACAGTCCATGCTTACCAACTAAATTTTACCGGGTTTTTTTGTCACTTGTTGGAATTTTGTCCAAGAAAATACAAGAGAGCCATGTCCGTATCCCTGGGAAACCTCCCTAAAAAAATTCAGATATCTATGCAGAAAAGGTGATGAAGAAAATCCCCCAAATGGCATAGGACCATGAGGCTGTCCCTCACAGAGATGCCCACAGTTCAATACCATCATAACGTTGCCCAAACAAAGCAGAAACAGTCAAATAGCAAAAGAGATAAAAATACCAATCTTAGTTCCCTCAGAGGCTGGCCTGTCCTGTAAAGCCTGCACTTACAGCTCCCTGGTGGAGTCAAAAGTCAGCCACCCTGACCCTGCATGTCACAACCAACTTCTTTGCAAAGTTCTTCTCACTATATATACTGAGAATACTTCTCAGTATTTTCAGCTGTGCATTGTTTACCACTGCCTTCATTGTCAGTTTCTACCTTGAAAAGTCATGTGTGACACATCTACGGACTGAACTACAGGGACAAAAAATTTACCTCACATTACAAGCTCTTCTTGCTTACATGCCTTTTACACCAGGCAATGGACAAGAATCCCAGAACCCCAGGATCAGTGAGGGAGTCCCAGCTGTGCCCGATCCCCACCCAGAGCTCTGAGTGCCACCCCCAGGTGACACCTGCAGGGATGGGCACTCCAAAGCTCCCTGGGCAGTTCCAGTCCCTGAGACCCCTTTCCATGGGGAAATTCCGGCTGGTGCCCACCCTGAGCCTCCCCTGGGCCAGCCTGGGGCCGTTCCCTCTCCTCCTGTCCCTGTTCCCTGGGAGCAGAGCCCGGCCCCCCCGGCTGTCCCCTCCTGGCAGGGACAGGTTGTGGCAAAACCGAACTGGTGCTGCAGAGAAGGTGTCCTGCACTGCCCAAGGTGTACCCTCTGAAGGCCTTTTTAATAAATACCTACTTTATTCCTTTCACTCTGTCTAGCCTTTGCTCTAGGTGGCCTCTCTAGGATGCCACAAGCAGGAGGCAAAAAACCCTTCTTCACTCAGTAGGATGCCTTAGGATTTTATCTTTTATATTTTTCAAATCCTGTACTACTTCAGGTTATAACACTAAACTCCATGTAGAGTGTTGGTTGCTGTCTTCACATTTTGGTCACACAGCACAATCCCTCTGGGCCTGAAACTCAAGGACACACCACAGCCTCAGGCCCCAAAAGCAGAAACAAAAGGGAATTGGGGGGGAGCAAACTGGGGGTAAATGACTTCATTATCTGAAGCTCTAATTGGAGATTTAACCCCTGATATACAAATGGACCAAACTTATAATTGTGTGAAAAACTCATGACCATCATCCACCTTGGGTGCAGCCTCTGAGAGGCTTCTGAGAGCCCAAGATGTTCCTTTTGAAGGCCTTTAATAAATACCCACTTTATTCTCTCGATTTTGTCTAGTCTCTGCTCCAGGCAGCCACTCCAAGGCATCAAGCACTCCACAGCAAAAGCTGTCCCAGACCAGGGACAAGGGACAAACCCTGCAGCAGCAGGGGGCTGTGGCTGTCACACACCTTGAGCCCAGGGACCCCCAAGGCAAGGACGGTGTGGTCACTCACATTGTCCAGGCTCAAAGGCTGCACCACTGCCCACTCCGCAGGGCTGTCCTGGGAGGGGACAGGGCCCTGCTCAGGAGACACCACCAATGCCTTAAGTTTGGGCTTTCGTATTTTCCAGACTCTGTACTGCATTAGTGTATAACTCTGAATTTCATATGAAGTGTCAGCAGGTTCTCCTCACAGCTCAGGCACACACAACAATCCTTTTCCAGCCCAGAACCAAGGACACCGCTGCAGCTCCAGCCCCAAAAAGTGCAAACAGCAGAGAACTGAAGAGAGAAACTGGGAGGGTGGGACTGCATCACCTGGGGCTGGAATTGGACAATGAACCCCAATATAGAAATGGACCAAAACTTATAAAAGTGTGAACACTTGTGACCCAGAGTCCATCCTGGGTGCATCTTGGGTGTAGCCATGGCCAGGCTCAAGGTGTACTGCCCAAGGTGTATCCTCTGAAGGCCCTTTTAATAAATACCTTTATTATACCTTTATTTATTCCTTTATTCCTAAATACCTTTACGTCATGGACATTTTATAAGTTTCTTATATGTAAACTTACTGACTTTTTTCCTTCCATGGGAAAAGCTCGCTCCTGAGCAGATTTCTGTAAAAACAAATCTGTGTGTGGTTTCAAGGACATGGCTGTTCTGTCTCTCACAGAGGAGATGAGAACTGTCTCTCTTTCTTAACCTATGAGGTGAACAATTCTTATCTTGGAATTCTAAGCATTGCAGCACTCTTGTACTGACCATGAAGGAGAAGGCATGTTAGCTCTGAACATGGGCACCTATAGCCCAAAGCCTTCTGAACAATGGAGTCATTTTAATAAATAATATCAGCCTTCTGATAATGGAGTCTGTCACTAGAGAGTGTGATATGAAGAGACTACTACACTGGACTAGGGTAAGGTGGAGAAGAGGGTGTTTATTCTGAATTCATACATTTATATAGAGTTTTGAGAACGGTCAGGGATTAGAAAGAAAGGTTACCACCTTTCCAACTACACTGGTCAATAGAAAAGTCTATTAACTTTTCTTCTCCCAGGAGAAGGAATGAAAAACAAAGGAACAGTGAAGAAAAATATCTGCATGTTTACCAAGAACTTCGTGGGAAACTTTATCATAGAAACTAAAACATCAGAAGGCTAAAGCTCAGGGCGACAGGAGTCAAAGAGTCCTGATTCATCACCCCACTCAGGAAGCAACCACAACACCTTTATTTATTCCTTTAACTCTGCCCAGCCTCTGCTCTAGGTGCCTCTCCAGGCACCACCAGCACCAAGAGGAGGACACGGATCCCGAGGCTGGATGCCCAGGCAGCACAAGCCCTGCAGCCCCAGGGCCCCATCTCACCAGCTCTACATTAAAAACTACGAGCTGCTCGTGTTCCATTTTAGTCCTGAAGCAGAACCACTCCTGTTTACACGGCTCGTGTCCTAAGCAATTCGGGAGCTGCCTGGCTCCTTGTGCGTTACCATGGCACTGCAGATTAGCTGAGGTGAGTGGGGATGGGAGGAGGCTGCAGAAAGTGCATTTCAGCTTTGCCTCCTGTTAGAAATGACAAATATACTTATTGGCTTTCACATTTAAATATTATCTTTTGTTTTGCAAGTTAGCATTGATCACAAAGATCCTGATATTGCACAATTTGTAATTCCTTTTAAACTGCTTTTTGGTATAGTATAATCTGTTGGTTTATGTATGCACTGTATAGCTTATATATATATAAGATATATATTTGCTATATATATAGCAAATAGTGATTTGATAAATATATTATATCTTAGGCCGTAGCATAATATTAAAATAGAGACTATGTGATGTTAAAATTCTTTTATGTAANCAGCCAAGCACCCTAGTGCTGGATTTTATCACTTTAATGCCTTATTGAACTTTTAAACATTTCAAAGAGTGAGCATTATTTCTCCCACATCTGCACACCATTCCTCAGGCCTTCTGTGAGAAGAGTTTAATTTAGATTACACCTAAACCGTGGCTACTTGCCACACAGACCTCTCCTGAGGCACAGACTACTGCATGGCTCAAGGTCCTACCATGTCCCCTTTCACCAAACTGTGGTTCAGGTGGTTCAGAATTTCAGTTTTGAAGTCAAAATTTTATTTGTCAAACTTCATCACCGTAGTGGCTTGACCTCCTCTTTCTTACATTTATTTCTCTGTAAGAGCTTTTAAAGAAAAAACTCATTTATTCATCTGTCATATCAATGATTTCCTCATTCACATGACGCACTTGTCTCTAACAGAGGACTGATCCTAGGGCTTATTTCTAATAAAATAATATTCTTCCTGAACTAATTTCAGCCACAGCACAATTGCTTATGAAAGATAAAAGACAGTGAAATAAGCATTGAACGTTAAAGGTGTTTTTTTCCTATAACACACTCACAAATTGCAAACAGCACACAATTAATACAGGTAAACATTTATTTCTGTTTGGAAGATGGGTTGAGGTTTTCAAAGCATTATCCACTTATCTGTAATAAAATGGATCAGAGGGTCACAAATCGAGTTTCATACCTTGCTTGGTGAATAGCTTCTACCCACTCATCTCCATCAGCCTCATCCTCACAGCGCAGCTCCAGTGGCTTCTGCCCCTCATGGCCAAAGAGAACAGTAAAGTAATGCTGCAAATTAGAACAAAGGAAAAAAGGGTTCAGAAACTCTTAAATTAAAAGGATACAAAAAAAAAAAAAAAAAAAAAAAAAAAAAAAAAAATACAAAACAGAAACAACATCCCACCCAGCAAATGAAAACTACCAGAAGACTTTCTATACTCAGCCCAGTGTGCTGCCAGCCCAAGGAAGATGTGTTTTAAGTTTTTGTCTTGAAACATGGCTTGAAGTTAAAACTACTCTGAAAATATTCCCCTGTGTATCAAGGTAATAGCTTTCATGTACTTATTGCTAAGTTATTGTTCTTAAACTTCCACATCCAAAACAACAAAATACAATTCCCTGAAGAGCTCCTACAGCCAAGTACAAGAACAGAACTACAGTGGGGTGTCTGCAGTTCTCTCTCACATTTTTTAACCCAAAACCTTCCTCACAGCCAGCATGAGGACCCAAGCCTGGAACCACCACCACCTCCTCCCAGAAATGCAGATTTTGCACTGGCTCCAGCTTATTCCCCACCTTCCCAGAAGAACAGGGACCCTGCTCATCCATCACACCCCAAAAGGTGTTTGCCCCTCCCTCAAGAAGCCTCACCCATAACTGTATTGCATCTACCTTTTGTTTTCAGAAGGAAATGCTGCTCTCCCAAAATCTGTCCTGCTGTCATTGGCGTTTCTTACAGCAGGGCATTGCCCAGGTGTGCTCCACAGAACTTTCAGGGAGGCTTTTGCCACTGTCAGAATGCAGCAGTAACAGATTTGGGTAGTGGGGAGGGGATAGCCAGCTTGGCTCCCATTTCACAGGGACACTTATTTACAACTTTATTTTGTGTACCAACTTACAGCCAGGCAGCAAACAGACTTCTTCCAGCTCAGATGAAAACAGGTCAGAAATTATTCTACCTAAACACACACCTTTAATTTCCATGGGTGCCCTAAATAGAAATCCAGATGTTTCACAGGCAGCAGGACGAGTGAGGGTCATAAAAACATCTGGGTTTGGGTCTGAGATAAGTCAGGAGCAATTCTGACTGAATTTCTCTGGCTCCCTCCATTGTCCTCACTCCCAGAACTCCCCCACCCCTCATCCACCTCCACACCTGTGCACAGGGAACAGAAATTCCTGTCTGGGCTCCAGCAGCCAAACTCGAGCACTTGTACATTTGCCTTCCTTTTAAATAACGTGAGCACAGAAAAAGGCATTCCATGAGGAGAAATTATTCACTAATGCATGGTAGTAGTTTGTTAAATATCACTCCACGTACACAAAGCACTCTTCATGCAGAAGACCACCAGAACTGCAGGATTACAGACAATCACAACAGAAATTAGGCCAAATCAGAAGCAGCATTCACATTTAACAGGCTTTAACTAAAGGAAGTTTAGGCTCAGATCTCCCAAGTTTCAGAAATTAAACAGCTCCAGAGCCGAATTGAGGATTAATAAATTAGTACAAGGACAATCTTATAACCTGTGGGGTTTCAACACAGCATATCACTTATACCTGAATGCCATGAATAGGAAAAAAAAACCCCAAAAAATTTTAATCAGGTCCATAGGATTCTCCATAGCAGTGAAAGATAAAAACTTTTACAAAAATACAGTGCAGTTGAAAATAACCTACAGCACAGTGAAAAGTGCAGCAAGATTACACACAAATGTGCTCTGTTTATAGAGTGGAATAGTCTATTTTAAAAAGCATATTTAAAGATAAATCACACTGTTCAGCACTGCATGTTATGTAACAAGTTATTTGCGTTTCATAAAGCTGTTACATATAAAATTAGAACAAAGACACAAGTGCAGACAAGCACTGGATTTAATCCCATTGTGTGGGGACTCAAGTTAAAGGGAGAGACAATATCAGAGCCCTCCCTACTTTTGAAGTGCAGCAACTCAGACCTCTCTAAAGCAAGACTTGCAGTGATCTCGTGTCACAGAATTTAAACTCAGAGGTGTGCAGTTACCATGGTGACAGGCACGCCAGAAACACACAGTTAGACCAAGAAAATGCAGATATTTAAACTAACTTAGAGGGCAACCACAGCAGGTCTGGATCCAACGGCAAGTAAAGCTAAATTACAGAAGGCATTCGGTTTGAAATCACCTACATCTGTCAGGCATATTGCATTCAAGCATCAGCATCAACTCTCTCTTCATTTATCCACAAATAGTCAACTCTAGAGCAAGCAAAGTGCAAGAAAAATATCATAGCATGCCTCTAAAAAGAATCTCAAAGTCATCTTTGAATTCTCTTTTCAAAATAAATGTTGCTCATTAAAAAAAACTAATTTACTACAAGAAAATAGGATGGTATCTGTGATGCACTATTACATTCTCCAGTAAATGATGTATGTGAGTGGGCCTGTATATATAATTATGCAGAGACAATATAATTTTAGCACTGCCATTCAATGCCAAACATTTCTGCTTGCACATCACTGCAGCAAAGTACAGGTAAAAACACCCTTCTGCATACACACCATCCTTTTCCTGAAGGGAAAACAGTAAATATTTAAGGACTGTAGCACATATTTACATCATTACCCTCATCACCATCATTATCCCATCTGCTGGGTATCAGGAACACACTTATGTTTCAAGTTCAGCCGGACAATTTTGTCTGTGTTTATTCAGAAAACCACTGGGCTTATAGAAGGTAACATGAACAATCTGTTTTTTGACATAAAACAAATTCAGTGATTTCATTTCAAGGTGTCATTTCAGCATCCAGGCACACACAAGTGACAGGGCAAGGCTTCATCTGCACAAAAAAAAAAAAAAAACCACTTGGCAGAGTTATTCAAGCTAAAGCTTGAGAAAAAAGAGGAGAGAAAGCTTCAGGTGCCTGGCACAGGTAGGAAGGCAAGACTGGCAGCCAAGGAAAGAGCCAGGGGACATCAGGAGCACTGCTGTGTGTCACTCCTGGGGCTAACCTGAGTTTCCCCCTGCAGGGAAAGGAGGGATGAGGAAGGAGCTGGTGGGTGCCTGCTGTAGGGACAAGGCTGCAGCAGAATTCCGGGTGCAGAATTCCTGCACCAGAGCTGGGCTGCCCAGCAGCTCACAGCACAGCTCTGCCCTTAGAAACTGCCCAAGCCATGGCAGTGCTCAAAACAAGGCAGCAAAACCTCTGCAGCTCCAAACACTTCCCTTTCAGATGGGAAAAAAAAATTGTTCTGATTACAAAAAAGAATCAGAGATAAACTCTCAAAAAAAAAAAAAACACAGCAAAAGTCTACAACAACACAGCAAACAAGCAAAAAACACACACACAAAACAACCCCACAAAAACCAAAATCCAAAAGTCAACCCAAAAAAAACCCCATACCAAAAAAAAAAAAAAAAAAAATTAAAAAAAAAAACCCAAAAACAACTTTCTTCGGAA
>VWZP01001137.1:0-124621 GCA_013396995.1 Dicaeum eximium
GTGATGTCACAAAGGGGTGATGATGTCATAAGTGGGTGTGTGATGTCATTGAACAGCTTGTGACGTCACAGAGCGGGGATGTGAAGCGAGTTTGTGACGTCATAAAAGGGCTCGTGACGTCACAAAGGGGTGATGACGTCATAAAGAGTTAATGATGTCATAAAGAAGGTTTGAGGTGTCGTAAAAGGGTTTGTGACGTCACAGAGGAGGGATGACGTCACGAAGGGGATTGTGATNACGTCACGAAGGGGATTGTGATGTCATAGTGAAGTAATGTAAGTGAAAACAAAGATTTGATGAGGATGCGATGACGTCATAAAGCGGGTCTGTGATGTCATAGGGGATCTGTGATGTCATAGGGGATCTGTGACGTCACAAAGGGGCGGTAATGTCATGAAAAGGGTTTGTGACCTCGCAAAGGCTGTGATGATGTCATAAGGGGGTTGATGACATCATAAAGGGGCATTGTGGTGTCATTAAAAGCATCTGTGATGTCACAGAGCGGTGATGACGTCATAAAGGAGCCTGTGACGTCACAGGGAGGCTCCTGGTGCGAAAACGGGGGGGGCGGGGACGCGCTGAGCGGAGGCGATGACGTCACACAGTGGGTGTGGCGGGGGGGGCGGGGTTTGATGACGTCACGGCGCTGCCGCCGCCGTCGCCCCGCCCCCCGCAGATCGATGACGTCATCGATGAGCTCATCAGCCTGGAGTCGAGCTACGAGGAGCTGCTGGGCCTGGAGCCGCCCCTCCCCCTCCCCAGCACGGTGCGGGCCCTTTAAGGGGCGGGGCCAGGGCTGACCCCGCCCACCCTCGGGGGTGCTGGGGGCGGGGCGGTTCCACATTGGGTGGGGGGGCGTGGCTTGTTTGCCATATAAGGGCATAGATGGATATTTCCATATAAAGGTGTGTGGGCGTGGCTTCCCTGCGTAAGATAGTGGGCGTGGCTTCTCCGTATAAGGGTGTGTGGGCGTGGCTTATTGACATATAAGGGCTTGTGGGCGTGGCTTTCCCATATAAGGCAGGTGCTGATTCCATATAAGGATGTGGGCGTGGCTTTGCCCATCTAAGGACAAGGGGTGTGGCTTATTGCCATACAAGCGTTTGGGGGCGTGGCTTTGCCATATAAGGCAATGACTGATTCCATTTAAGGATGTGGGCGTGGCTTTGCCCATATAAGGTCATAGGAGTGGGCATCATTACCATATTAGGCAGTGGGCGTGGCCTTACCCATATAAGGCCATGGGACTGTGGTTTGTTGCCATATAAGGGCATGTGGGCGTGGCTTTACCATAAAAGGCAATGCCGTGCTTTTGTTGCCATATAAGGAGGGAAGGGGGTGTGGCCTGAAGGGGGAGGGGGCGTGTCCTGCGTGATTGACACAAAGCTGCAAAAAGGGGCGTGGCTTGCCCATAAACGGGCGTGGCCTTTGAATGTAAATTGATTATGTGGGGTGGGCGTGGCCGGGGGTGGGCGTGGCCTGTGTGGGCGTGGCCACGAGCGCTGGGGGCGTGGTCGGAGAGTGGGCGTGGTCTCGCAGGGGCGGGAGCGCGGGCAATGGGACTGCCCGCCCCCGCCAAGATGGCGGCTCTTGAGGCGCCTGAGGCGTTGGCTGGAGGTTCGTGTAACAGGCCCAGGCATCGCCCTGACCTGCCGCCTCCTCTCCTCTGCGTTTGTTTAAAATAAACCCCCTGCAGCCACAGTTAGGAATCTGTCAGGTCTGCGAGCCCCGGCTGGCATCGGTTCAGCGCAAACAATCGTCGCACCTCTCTTGCGAGCGGGGAGCTGAGCCTGAGGGTTTGCTGAGGGAGGTGTTGCTGGGTGTAGCGTAGCAAAAATAAAAGTTTGCTTTATGCAGGCGTTCCTCGTTCACGGCCCGTAAGCCCCCAGCCTCCAGTGAGCTGCTGTTTTCTGTGTTCTACACAGTAACCTTGAGCACTCTTGGGAAACAAACTTACAAGGGACAGAGGAACTGGATAAAGGGAACGGCTTCCCACTGACAGAGGGCAGGGTTAGGTGAGATACTGGGAAGAAATTATTCTCTGTGAGCCCCTGGCACATGTTGCCCAGTGGAGCTATGGCTGTCTAATCCCTGGAAGTGTCCAAGGCCAGGCTGGAGAGGGTTTGGAGCACCCTGGGATAGTGGAATGTGTCCCTGCACCTGGCGGGGGTTGAATGAGACAGCTTTAAAGTCTTAAAACCCTCAAATGCTTTCCAAGGATACTGTCTGTGTACCCTACAGAGCCTGCAGAAGTGTACTAAATATGATAACAGAAATGAATGAAGTGGGCAGCATAATTTGGAAGTGCTTATAAGTATTTGGAGGAGCAGCAAGTGGTGTCACTGATAAGGCCCAGGTGACACCTTTTGTACTATCAGGGAGAGACACGACGAGTTTTAAGTCCCGTGTTGTGACAAACTCAGTACCTTCTAAAAACAAGGCTGAGAAGAGAGCGTGCAAGAGGCAGCTGGAGTTGTGCAGCACAGGCAGATGGATCCTCAGGCATTGCCAGTTCAAGTCAAATACAGTGTTATAAAGGCAAAAGCACGTCTGGAGTGATGCAGAAAGCAGCTGCACGGCGTGGCTCCGTGCAGGATGCGGTGCTGGAACTGGCAGTCCCACAGCCTTCCAGGTTTTATGAGGCAGCAGGGCTTCTGTGTTTGTGCTCCTGGAAACAAGGAGGAAAAAAAGGAAAGGAACCCCGCCTTTTATGACCCTGGGGAGCGGGACAAGCGCCAGAGCAGCTAAAGACTGATGAATTCAGGCCAGCAACCTGCACCTCGTTATTCTTGTGCATGGCCTGGATGAATTCCCAGGGGAATTCCAAGGGGTCGGAGCAGGGGTTGCCTTCATTTTCGGGGTGTGACAGCTCTGTGCCCATGCCCACAGTGGGCACAGGCAGCTCTCCCACACACGCAGGGCAGCCTGGACGCCGTGGGGCAGCGCAGGCGGCTTCACACTGCCCTCTCTGCCCTCATCCATCCTCGGAGCTGTGCGGCCGCTGGCTCTGCACCCCGGGGAGCTCCGAGACGCCTTCCTAACTCAGCTCTGCTCTGTCCTCCCAGGCTGGGCCGGGCTGCAATGGCAGCCTCCTCCTCATCCTCCTCGGCTGGTGGAGTCAGTGGCAGCTCCGTGACAGGGTCGGGGTTCAGCGTTTCGGACCTGGCACCGCCGCGGAAAGCCCTCTTCACTTATCCCAAAGGAGCCGGGGAGATGCTGGAAGGTGATTGCTCCTGCCCTTCTCCTTCCCCTCTCCTCCTCCAGTTGTTGAACTTCACACCCCACTGGCAAAAGCAGGAGGTAGAAAGGAAGCACCAGGGTTTGGTTGGTCCCGATTTTCCCACCAGTTGTTCATGAGGAAGTGATTTTTCTGGCAGTCACCTGCTTTTTAGCTCTGTGACAACACTTCAGACCAGGAAGCATCTACCTAAAGGGAACATGACTGTGTTAATTGCTCATTGTTAGCTAATTCTTTGATGTCAGGCAGGGATTACTGTGAGGATGGCTGAGACAGGAGTATTTTCCTTGGCAGAAGTAGTAATTTTCTTGGTTTGGTTAAATTTGACTGGGTTAGTCCAGGAGGCAGCTTCTCTCCCTGCCAGCTTGCATCTGGGTGCCCAAGCCCTGCCAGTGACTTCTCTGGGATCATGGAAGGAGAAGCCCAGCAAGCTCTGGGTGAGGGAGGAATGGCAGGTCCTCTGGGTGACAGGGTTAAAGCAGGGTCTCTCTGTCTGCTCCCCTTGAACTTCCCTTGTCACCATGAGTTGGCTGGGACCGAGGCTGGAGTGTCCCTGCGGCAGCACAGGGCAGCTGGGAACTGATGGCTGTGCTGGTGAAGGGTTGTTTTTATTACACATTAGAGCCCATATGCCAGGCTATTGAAGTAATTATGACTAAAGGTTTGCTCACAGAACTTAACGAGCCCTCAAAACAAATTAAAGTAACGAAGCACTTTGTGTTACCAAATAGACAGGCAGCTGTTCCTCCTGAGAGCCACTCGGTAGGACAGACAGGGAGTTGGAGGAGAGAATCCAACATTTAGGTTGGAAAAGGCCTCCAAGACCACTGAGTCCAGCCTGTGACCAATCCTCACCCTGTCAACAGCGAGCACTGAGTGCCACATCCAGTTGTTCCTTGCACACCTCCAGGGACAGTGGCTCTACCTCCTACCTGGACAGCCCCTTCCAATGTTTTTCAGTGAAAAAAATATTGCTGATGTCTCCACCATGTATTTGGGGCAGCACTTGAAAGAGGAAGCCCTGAGCATGGTGAAACTCCAGCTCTTCCCTGGGGTTCTGCTTTGGATTAGATTTTTCCGGAGTTTTGTCTTTGAAATTGCTCTCCACATTGTTAGGCACAGAGCTTTAAATGGATTGTGCTTTGGGCTGACCTCTTTACCAGGAACACAGCAGTTTGCCTGCTCTGGGTGGCAGCAACAGCCTAACACTGTCCCTGTTGCAGGAAGCTCTAAGTTGGCCTTTTAATTTCTGACACCAAAGGTGATACACTCATTCTTTCATCAGGCAGCTACCAGTGGAGAATCTGCAGTTTCCTCTTCAAAAATTCCCACTGACTGACTGATTTTTATTGCTAATTTAGCTATCTTGCTTGTTTCTAAATAAACCTGTAGGTATTTTGGGGTTTTTAAGAAGGAGGCAGTATAAACTATGTCAGTGCTTGGTAGGCAATTAGCTATGTTTTCCAGATTGCTTTATTTCTGAGTCACTGGTGTGATCAATTACTGACTTGGATGGCAAGATACACATTATTTGAAACTCTGTGTAGGATTATGGTCTGAGCCCGTGGGAAATGCTAAAGCATTCTAAGGACACAGGTGTCTGAGCCCTGAGGGAATCAGAGACTGCCATAACATTACCTGGCTTCTCCTCAGCTTAACTTCTATTTAAAATGGACTAAAATTGCTTGTCAGAGGGGATGTAACAGAATTCCACCTGGGATGTCTTCCCAGGTAGCATCAGGAACCAACCAAAGCCCCGTGCAGGGTCACAGGGGCTGCAGTCAGCACAGGGGAAAGTGTCAGAACGAGGCAAGGGGGAGCCCACGCCTCAACATAAAAATAGGAGGTCAGGGGCACTGAAGGCTGCTCAGCCTCAAACTCTGGGGTTCAGCCATCTCCTTTTTCTGTCTACAGATGGTTCTGAGAGGTTCCTCTGCGAGTCTGTGTTCAGCTTTCAGGTTGCATCGACATTAAAGCAAGTGAAGCACGGTAAGCACCAAGGGCCCGCCGCGTGTGGCTCAGGGAAGGTGGCGGGGGCAAAGCCTGACCTGCTCTGGGGCATCAGCCACAAGAAAGCAGAGTGAATGCTAAGTCAGGCCACCACTGAGTCCTTTTGCAAGCCCTATGCAAAGCACTGGGAGCCCACAGAAGCGGGGTGGGAACGGGCTGTGCCTCCTGAAGCTTGTTTTTCCACGGCTGTGTGGCAGCACAAGGTGAGGCCGGAGGAGGAGGTTCTGGGCAGGAAACGCCCACGCTCTGATCTCGGCCCAGCGCTGACTGTCTCTCTGGCCTGGGGCAGAGAGACGCTCCATTCCACCTTTGTTTCTCTGCTGAGCCCTTGTGGCAGGGTCAAGTGAGGTTTCCAGAGTCACTCGGGAGGCGGCCACGCGTGGCGTGGCGTGGCTGGCGTGGCGTGACAGGGCTGAGTCCATTCCCTGCCTCCCCAGGGAACAGCCTGATGTCCTGTTTGAACCTCTGCTTCCCTGCCGAGCCCTTTGCCCTCGCCCAGGTGCCTGTGACCAGCGATGGGCTTGGCTGCATCACAGCTTTGGTTCTCACAGAGCCCAGCACCAGATCCTGTCTGCTGCTTGAGGGTCACATCCTTTCTGGTCCCCACCTCTTGTCAGCCAGAATGGTACTTCCACCTGTTGTCTCTGAGTGAAGAGGTTTCCTGTCCTCCGGTTGTGGGGGTGTGCAGCGGCTTGCAGGGCCGTGATCCTGTATTTCTGCACCAGAAAGCAAAGCTGAACTCCAGAGCCATTGTTTCTGCAGCTCTGCTGTGGCTGTAGCTAGCAGGGGCTGCTACACAGCCCAACAGACACCAGCCTTTGGAACTGTGGAGCACCTCCCTGTTTTCTCCCTGTAAGAAAGATGGAGGGCTTTAAAAAAAAGATTGAGGTCATCATTTTTTGGCTTGTTTGTTTGACAGTTCCCAAAAGGGTGCAGGAGGTGGAGTGAGAACAGTCCCTCTTAAAGCACCCACTGCTGCAGTCAGCATAAATCACACACAGTTTATGTTATGCCTCTTGCTAGCCCTGGGCCGTCTCTCCAAGAGGCTACAGTGAGCTTACAGCACTATTAGACTTCCAGCAGAGCTGGGAGAAGGGATATTCCCATCTCTGCACCACTGCAGCACACTTAACTGAAAATGGACCCTGTGTGCCCAACACACGTTATAAATAAACCTGAGAGGAAGATGTTGTCTGGGGACCTTCCTCTCATTAGCAGGCTCTCTGCCACACTCATCCAGGTCCTGCTCCAAGGACCTTCATCAAAAGCACAGTTCCTCCTGCTGTACCCAACTCTACTGTGGGCTGACCAAGCCCTCTCTGAACTTCTCTGTTCTTCTGCACTATAAATATTTATGTTTTATGAAATGAGCTTCATCCTGTTTTCACCCCCATACACTAATGGGCCTGATGTTTCCCTGTTAGGACTTGAATGTGCATGGCACGGGCAGGGGTGGGTAAACACACACTGGGGCAGAAAAGCCTGTCCCTGCTTTCTCCTCACTGTTTGCACAGAGTGGGTTTGGATTCAAATGGGCTTCGTGGGTTTTATTCTGCCCTGCTCCCCACTGACAGCTGGGAATTTGCATCTAATTGAAAGGTTTAATTGTACTGCCATTGCAAACCACAGTTACCTTTGAACTCCTCGCAGATCAACAAGTCGCAAGGATGGAAAAACTTGCCGGGCTGGTGGAAGAGCTGGAGGCAGATGAGTGGAGGTACAAGCCAATAGAGCAGCTCCTGGGATTCACTCCCTCCTCGGGCTGAGCGTGTCTGGATTGCTGCTGTCAGGGAGCAGAAGAAAAACATTCCCTGGCCTGTCTTCAAAACACCCCCCATTTATCCATGCTGACAGCTGCATCAGCAGGATGGGGCTTTGGGTTTTTTGAGAATGGGGATCCCCCATAAAACTGCCAGTAAACGGAAATGACGGGATTCTGTGGGTCCTTACAGACTGGCAAGGCTTGGTTTCTGTAACGTAGAAGGCAGGATCAGCTGTACAGCCCCCGGAGAATCTCTGTATTGTTTACAGAAGGGGCACACTGACACTGTGGCTGTGGGGAGGGCGACCCTGTAACTCGGCCCGGGTTCCCACTGGAGCGCAGCCGGAGCACTGCGTGAGCGAGGAAACTCTCTGGAGCAAATGCCAGAAGCACTCCTCAGCCCCAGCTGTAGTTCTGGGGGATGGACACAAAGTGTCCTGGGGTCGGGTGAGGGGCCAAGCGGTGTCACCTCCTCCAGCAGTGCCTCTGCCATTGCCCAAGCCGTTCCCTCTTCATTGCTGTTTCTCTGGTAGCGCTGGCAGGACTCTGCTCTCTCTGTTAATACCCTGAAACTTTGTCCTCTTTGTTCTGTATTAGATTTCTCTGTGACAATAAAATAACTCTGTCTTTGAACCTCTTTATCTGGTCTGATGAGGGAAACAATCAGCTGTTTGGGAGTTAAGGAGGTTTAGTGAAGCTCAGAGGCAGATCGACTGTCATGATGGTAGATGGAAGTTCAGTGTGAGAGGAACCAAACCACGCTCAAAAGTGGCTTGATTTAAGTCAGATTTTAATCCTGGTTTAATTCAGCCAGAGGAGAAGGCCCTGGTTTAAAACCATCCATTTTAATAATCTTGTTTTTCGGTTGTACTTCACTTCTGTTCTTGGAGGGAACTGGATTTCCATGTTCTGGCGTAACCATTTCAACATGTTGATTTTCCATGGATGAGAGCCTTCGCCCCACGGCTCTGCTGGCCAGCAGGGGGTAGGAGCAGCACCGTATGCAAGCAATTATTTGATTTACTGCTCCAGATGCCTAATTTTTCCATTTCCAACATCTTACTTACAAGATGATTGTATTTTTTACTCGCTATTTCAGCCCAGCCACATCTGCATTGAAACAGATTAACTGGGATCCATTCCCATTTTAGATCACCAGCAATTAGCTAAAACTGAGGGCGAAAAGTATACAGCCACCTTCTGTGTTTGTTGCTGTTAATAAATCAGTTCCAGTGCCAAAGTCAGCTCTGGGCAATCCAGAGCCCCACGCTGCCCGATCCGCAGGTGAAGCCGCAATTCCAGCTCCGTGGAAATTCACGGCGCGGCTGCCGGAGAGGTGCAGGGGCGTTCTCACGTCGGGCTGCAGCTCAGCTGAGACTGTCCCATGCTGGCCGCCCCGGCCCCGGCCCCAGCCCGGAAAACCTCCTCCCCAGCCTTGGAGGGCTGCCAGGCCCTGCTCTGCGGGGGCCTCCTGCACAGTCAGCGGCTCCGCAGCCAGGAGCGCTCCAAACGTGACGGCAGGCGGGATTCAAACTCCATCCCAGATGGGCTTGCTCGGGAAAGAAGGGAGCGCTTCAGCCCTCCACTTTTTTGTTTGCTTGGTGGCATCTATTTTTAATCCTGCTTACTCCAGCCACCTAAATCTACCTTGGTCAAACCTGCCAAAAATCCTCACCCCGTATCATTGTGGGGTTTGGGAACGGAGCAGCAGAGCCCCCAAACCCCCTCACTCACACCTGGTCCCCCCTGCTCACTGACCCTACACAATCAGGCACAGAAAGCTTTTCTTTTTCACTGCTCAACTTGGGAAACTTTTCCACCCTGCCAGCCCTCCTGGGATGTCAGGGGCTTGGCACATGCAGCTCTGCTCAGGGGATGCAGTGCCCAAGCATTGCCCAGACTTCCCCGTCCAGATCCAGAACACGGCGGGGCTGAGATTTATCCCCCTCACTCTCCTCCCCTTCTTTGTTTTCCAGCAGTTTCTTGTGCTGGGACAGAGCAGGAGCAGGGAACGTCCCCAGCTCCGTGCTGTACATGGTGTGTTTGTATGTGTGCCCAGCACCAAAATAGACACATGTGTGAGAGCCATTGAGAGGAAGTGAAAAGTTCACCCTGTACAGTACTACGAATGCAAAAACATGTTGTTGGCCGTTCCCTCCTCCCGCTCAGTAAACACTTTATGTAAGGCACGGAGAACTGGAGGGATCCGCATGGGCAAAAACCTTCCACGCTCCCCCTCCTCCAAACCTAGGTTTTCCCTGGCAGCTGGAAATTCCCAAGCCAACCTATTTCCTGCTTTGCAGACCAGTGGATATTTTTCCTTGGGGTGTGGGCTCCGGGGGTCCCGGGAGCCCGGGGGGCCGCTCAGCTGGGCCCGGAGCGCAGCAGGGAGGGAGCCCGGCAGCTGCCAGAAAAAGTTGATGCGGGGAGGGGAGGGAAAAGAAAAAAAGAGCCGAACAAAGAGCCTCGTTCAGAGCTGCTGGTTGGTTTTCCTGTGGGTGCTCGCAGCAGAACGTTATGTACCGGCACAAGCCCCGCTCACACCTCCCCTCCCCGGCTCCTCTCGCCGCTGGTCACGGCCCCAACGCCGGCCACGGAGCCAAGGCACGCGCTCGCCTCGTTGCCCGGGCAGGCCGCCCGCAGGGGATGGCCTCTCCCAACATCGAGTATTCAGCACCCCCAGAAACACCCTCTGCCATCTTTTCCCCCTGAAGCACCCAAGGCGAGATGAGTTACAGGGCCCACACCCTGCGAACGACACGGTGCCGACCCAGCACTCAACCCGGCACTCGGCATCTCAGCTGCCAAAACCTGTCCACCGCCCTCCTGGATGCACGTTCCTTGTTCCTCCACCCGGCTCCTGCCGCTGCTTGTCCCAGGGGTGAGAGACGGGCCCGGAAGGTTTGGCTGTGGCACAGACCTGCCTGGCCAGCAGCACGCCGGGACCTGCCACCGCGTCCCACGCAGCCAAAGCTCACCTGTCAGAGCTGGCCACGGAAGGTGTAGGGTCACCCTTCATGTGCCTGTCACCCCCAGCCACAACCACGGACCCAGTGTGAAGGATGGAAGATGCAGGGTCACCCCTCATGTGCCTGTCACCCCCAGCCACAACCACGGACCCAGTGTGAAGGATGGAAGATGCAGGGTCACCCTTCGTGTGCCTGTCACCCCCACCCACAACCAGGAACCCGGTGTGAAGGACGCCCATCCCACCAGGCATTTAGGGGGCACAGTAAAAACCATGACCTCGGCCCCTCTGTTACTTGGACACAGAGGATCCCACCGGTGTCTGTGCCAATCCAATGTGCCAAAACAGTGTGTAAATTTGCCTAACAGCAACTTTTTGGGCCACAGAGCTACTGGGAAAAAACATGAAGCCGGGGACTCCTCCTCCATGGAGCAGGAATTTGATCCCCACCACATAGGGGACGTGAGCCAGAGCACTCGCTGAGCCCCTCAGTACATCTCCTCCCTTCTTCCTCCTCCTCTTCCTCCTCCTCCTCCTTCTTCCCAGCCCCCTCCCCCTGCAGCCTGCAAAAGCGCTGAGCTCAGCACATCCCGGGCAGGGGCCCAGCCAAGGACCCTCCCCAATGCCAGCCGCTCCCCCCGGCTCCCGCTTAACCCTTTGCAAAGCCGGGCTGGAAATCAGAACGATCAAGTAAATCTCATCACACACAGGGACAGGCACAGCTGGCTGGGAACAGACTGTCCAGAAAGCCTCAATCTCTGTCTGCTCTCCCAGAAAGGACAGCAGGTCAGGGGGAGAGACACACTGCTGGTCCACAGAAACCACGCTGGGTTTGCTGCCAGCAGCAGGACCAGGGGAGGGGAAGTGCAGGGATTACCAACACTGTAGCTAAAACTTTCCTTTCCAGCCCAAAACCATTCCTAGAGGCCCTGCTGCAGAGAAGCAGTGTGGATCTCAGCTTCTTTGGGGAAGCAAGAAGGAGGTGCCAGCCCCACATTGCCTCCCCACCCCTCCCAGCTGGATTATTTTATTGCAGGATTCAAAAATTACATTTCCCTTTAAAACTTGCCATCACACCAGAGCCGCTTGCTCCGCTGCCTACCAGGAGATGTTATGGCAAAGAAAGAAAAATATTTATGCTTGGCTCCAGAATTCCAGCTTATTTTTAGCAAGGCGCCTTCCCTGTGGTCCTTTACCTCTTTTTTGTTTATTTGCTGCTTTCCCCCTGTTTTGACCCCCCCTAAACCAGCAGATCCTCATCTATTTTCAGCCTCACCCAGCTGACATTGGTACCAATGACTTGGTGGCTGTGGGGAGAAATAACCCACCAGATATATTTTGTGAAAAACAGGATCCCAAGCCCCATCCCGCTGAGCGTGCAAATATCGGGGTGTATTTTTAACAGCTGGGGGCTGGGGGATTGTTCATTTTTTGTCCCAAAAAGCCGAGGAGTATCGCTGCCAGGCTGGAGGCACAAGCCAGAACTTGTTCCCAACTCTCCACACATCTTCTCTGCTCCCCGGGATGCTACCCTCTCCCCCAGCCTGGACTTCCATGCCCAAAATGCAGATGGATTCAAGCTCTGACCCCTAAAAAGCAGCCACAGCTGCTGGTGGGGTACCCAGACTCTGCACCTTTAGGTGGGAGGTCACAGGCGGTGGGTGGGGGTCCCGTGCCCCTCGCTGCTGGCCCCGTGCGCTCCGGGTTTATCGCGGGGCTCTTATCCGTGCGGGCTCGGGAAGGACAGGAGCGCAGACAGGTCCGGATGGCTTCAGTGTGCTCAGCCCTGCGATAAAGGCGGCGCAGCGGGAGGACAAACAAAGCCCTTTATCTGCACTTGGGCTCCTTGCGCTGCTCAGGGGCTGCCTCTGCAGAGGTCACGTACGCGGGGACCGGCACGCAGGGCCGCTCCGGGGTGGCTCGGGCCGGTTTTAGGAGTTTCAGGAGACACCAGGAAGTTTTAGGAGTTTTTGGAGATACCAGGGAAGGTAGATGGGGGTTACCCCTAGCCTGGCACTGAGCAAAATCCCGTCCCAGCCTGGCCTGCCCTGCCCCCGCACCCCTTGATCTTCAGCAAGTGTCACTGCACCATCCCTTCCTGCCCTAAGCAGCGGGGACAAGGCCAGCGGACCGGACACGGGGCCACGCGTGGGCTCCGGGCCTGCTCTGTCCCCGGAGCGGGCAGCAGGGCTCAGCGCCATCCGTGACAGGGCACCAGGATCCCCCCGCGCCGGTGCCACCACGCAAACAGCCCCTGGAACACGAGGCGGATCGAACCCCGACCCACAGGGGAACCCTCTGTGGCTTCCCGGCCCAGGGGCGGTTCGGGGCAGCCGGGGCAGCCGAACCGGGGCCGGCCCTGACGCAACCGCGGCTCCCGTTTGCAGCGCCCGGGGCCGCCAGGGGCGTGGCCAATGGGGAGAGGCGCGGCCCGAGGAGGGGGCGTGGCCTCCCCGCTGTCACCGGGCAGGAGAGACGCCGCGGACGTGCCCCGCGCTCCTATTGGCTGACGCGGGGAGGGGGGCGTGTCCCGGCGCGCCGTGGCTATATAGGGGCGGGGCGCGGGCGGTGCGGGCAGAGCGGCGGCGGAGCCGGGGCCGTGCGGGTCTCGCTGTGTCCTGAGCCATGCCCGGGCTGTGGGAGCGGCTGGCGGGCGGCGAGCGGGGCCGCCTGGAGACCTCCGACTGCGAGTCTATGGGCAGCGCCTCCGGCTCGGAGGGAGGTGAGTGCGGGTCCCTCACGGGCTGGAGGATGGAGGAGGCTCCCTGGGCGGAGGGGATGGCGGTGCCGTGTCCAGTCCCTGTTAAGGCCCCCAAAGCCCTGGATGGGCGTTTCCCAGAAACACCGGCACGCCGCTGTGACACCCCTAAACCCCTGGGATCGGTGTCTCGCACTCCCGTGGGACCCGCAGCCAGCTTTGCCCGGCGCTGACGTGCCCGTGTCCCTGTGCAGATGCCGAGTACGCCGAGGCCGTCTCGCTGCCGGACATGGACCTGGAGCTGCTGCACGACCCCGAGGACGAGCTGCTGTGCGCGCACCTGCTGGACGTGGTGCAGGCCGCGCTGGGCCGGGCCCCGCTGGGCGCCAGGCGCTGCTCCCGGCTCCTGATGCCGGCCCAGCTGCAGGCGCAGGTGCGCACGGAGCTGCTGCGCCTGGCGTGCAGCGAACCCTGCGGGCTGCGCGGAGCCCTCCTGGACCTGTGCGTGGAGCACGGCAAGGCCTGCCACGACGTGGGGCACATCGCCGCCGACCCCGCCGTGGTGCCCACCTTCCAGCTCACCCTGGTGCTCCGCCTGGACTCCCGCCTCTGGCCCAAGATCCAGGGACTCTTCGCCTCGGGGCCGGCCTTCGCGCCGCTGAAGCTGAGCACGGGCTTCAGGGTGATGAAGAAGAAGCTGTACAGCTCCGAGCAGCTGCTCATCGAGGAGTGCTGATGGGCCGGGCCGGGGGAGCCACTTCCCGAGTGCTTTGGAAGAGCCGGGCAGAGCGTGGCGGTTCCTGGCAGCCGCTGTAGTTTAGGTTAGGCTGGAGTAGGGCTGTAGGTGGAAGTAGTTGGGGCAGGCCGAGGTCCCCGCGGGGTCTGCCCGTGCCGGGACATCCCTGGCGTGGAGCAGCCGGGACCCAGGCGGAGGTCGCTTCACGCCGTCGATGATTGCGGGATGATCCCGGCGAGCGCGCTCCGGAGGCGGCAGCGGGGCTGCTGGAGGGGTGCCGGTCTCCTGATGGCCGATCAATCATGGGGGGTTTTGTAAACCAGGATTGTAATCAATGGGGTCTCGGGGGAGGGGGAGTGTGGCAGCGAGCGGCGGCCGAGGGGGTCTGGATCAAAGGCGGACCCCGGCTGGAATTGTGTCTTTGGTCACGAGAGGGGTGCGTGAGGTGCCGCGGGGCCGGAGGGCGGGACCCCCGGCCCTGACACGCTGCGGGCGCTTCGTTGGTTACAGTTTACACTCATACACTTGATGTTCAAGTGCGACAATTCCTATGCAATCGTGTCGGGTGGTTTTTTACTTTTCTAATAAAACTTGTCTTGATTGATAAGCTGCCGTCTCCCTGTTGTCACCTCTGCTCGAGGGAGGGATGATGCAACCACTGGTTTGAAATTCCCTGCTGGCACCCTCGGGAAGCCTTTCCCTGGCAGGGCAGCCCCTGCGGTGGGAGCTGGATGTTTTGGGAATGGTGGGGAAATCCCACTGTGCCCACTCCTGATGGGAACCACGGGGCTGTGACTCAGGGGGGCTGAGTCAGGCCCCTGAGCCGGCTCATGGCCAGCGAGGAGCATCCAGCGCCCAGCCAGGGGCTGCTGCTCCTGCCAAGGAGGGGGAATTTGGGCAGAGACCCAGGAGAACGGGCTCAGACTGGGACTGAGGGAGAGGAGGAGGAGGAGGAGGGTCATACCTGCCGGTGGGAGGGGGGAAAGCACGGCCCAGCCCCAAACACACTCTGCAACACTGAGGCCAATTACCCAAACCTGCAATTAGAGGCCTCGGGGAAGAGGCTTTCACTCAAGGATAATTAAGCTGCTTGGCAAACAAGGAGCCCGTGGAAGGTGTGGGGGGATAAAACCAGCCTGAAAAGTCATTTCCATTCGCATCTGAGCTTGTTCTGGGGCAGCCTTGGGTTGTGGGTTTTTTTGTTTTTTTGTGATACCCCTGTGGACAGAGGAACAGTGACTTTCTAATGAGGATTTTCACCATAAAAACTTTGCTTTTGACACGAATGACCCACAACTGGAGTGTTGAAAACAGAGATTGCTCACTGGTGTAAATATCACCTTGGAGCAGTCAGGACAACAATCAGTGCCAGGCTCACACAGCTGGAAATGCACCTTTACACACACACACGTTGTGCCAAGAGGGGGGATTTCCCCTAAAATTTTGGGGTTTGGAGCATTTCTCAAAGGATCACATGCTAGAGCATCCCCCCTTCACGTGAGGGGCATCCCCTGTGGGGTCATCCAGCACAAACCCGCGCCTGGAGATGCTGAGAGGGGTGGAAAGGGAACTGCAAAGCCCAAGCTCCGTGGGCAGCCCGGGCTGGAAGCAGCGTGTTGATCCCAGGATCAGGAGATTGACGGCAGCACCGCTGGGGCTGGCCCTGCCGAGGCATCCCGAGTCTGGGAGTGGCTTTTATAGCTCCAGAAATTCGGGCTTTTTAAATACTGAGCTCCTAAAGGGGTGGCCCTGCTCTTGTGCTGCCTGCTTGTCCCCCACCAGCCACTCTCAGGGAAGGCGAGGGGCTCCACATCCCGTTTTTTTTTTTAAATTATCACACCAAGAAAACAAAAAGGAAACCCCACCAAATTCCCAAAGCCAACAAGGAGCAATGGCACAGCCTCTGTCCTGGGGATGCCCAGCAAAACCTTCCATGTGGGACCATGGAACGCCCCAGTCACAGCTCCAGCTATAAAGGTGAAACTTTGCTTTTATTTATAGCAAAATGGCATTTCCATGAGAAATTTGGGGTTGTCTCAAGGCCCCTGGGGTTTGGCCAGCTCCCTGGAAGGTGCAGAAGCTTCCAGTGAGGCTGGATCAAATGTCTCCCAGAGCAGGGAGTTAGGCAGAGGGATATTTTGGGACCTGGGAAGAGTCAGTGGGGCTATTTGTGGCACCAGCATCAGCCCAGGGATTCCAGGTGCCAGCAGAGGAATGGGAGATTTTTGGGGACATCAGCAGTACTAAGGCAAATGAGGATTTAAATTCCAGGATAATGCTAAATTCTCATGTTTTTGCTACCAAAAATAACGATGAGGGGAAGAGGGGTCCCCTTGGCTCCCGACCTGCCAGAGGAGGATATTCCTGGAGCACCTGCCTGCCTTTGATGCCTCCCTGCCTTTGGCAGCCGCTCCAATTAAAAGCTTGGGCTAACGAGCTAATGGGCAGCTCAAACCACCCACACCTTTGGTGAGTGGGCAGGGACCAGCACACCCTGAAATTCAGGAGTGTCTCCCATTGCTCCGGGCTGGGAATGACCCAAAATGCGGCAAAACCGCCCCAAAACCTGGGCTGTGGATGTGCCCTGAGCTGGCAGGGCTGACTCACCGCCAGAGGGGAAATGGCAGGGATGTGACCCTTGGCCTCTGAGAGGAGGGGAAAAAAGGGAAAAAGGGGGAAATTCCCATTCAAAGCTTCCAGCACTTTGGTGCACGGGCCTGGGGAGGAAGAGGGATGTGCCAGAGGGGTCCAGCCTGCCCCAGCCTTGTCCTGCCCCAGGGAGAGGGATGTGAGGAAAAGAGACCCATCCCAAATCCATCTCCGAGGCTTTGGGGCAGTTTTCCAAGCCCCTGCCAGCAGGAAGTGCACACCAGGCAGTGTCTCTGCCCAGAACAAAGGCAGCCATCGTGTCCAGATCGCGTCGTATCCTGGTGTTCCAGTGCCAGGGCAATGCTGCCAGGCCAGTGGCAGCCTGGGATGAGAATAAGGCATCCCCCAAAAGAGCTCAGCCAGAGGATGTGGGGCTAATGGGGTTGGAGGAAGGCCTTGCAGGAACATCCCAGCAGAACGGGTCTGAAGTTAAGGTGTCCTGTTGGGTGTTGCTGTCACCTTGCCAGGACTCACAGAGGCACCACGTCCTCTCCATCCCCTCCCTGTCCTTCCCTCTCCCACCTCAGGGCAGCCCCTGCAGGGCCAGGGTTCTCAGATATTGGGATGGCAAAGACCCCAAACTCCATCCACTGCCCAGGAGCTGCAAAAGCAGAGCTGGCTGGATCAGGGATCCACAGGACACCAATCCAGCCGGAGCCTTTCACATTATAAACATTTATTTATAGATGTACAATTGTATAATTAACTCTAAATCGAGAGATACAGCCTCTGTGAGCATCCAGGGATCGACGCCTTCTCCCTCCCTATGATCCATGGGTATCTACCAGGAAAAATAACCTGAAGGTTTTGGCGGGCAGGCTTCGGGCAGGGAATGCCATTGGGCAACACATCCAGCTCCTTCTGTGAGCAGGATTTTGGTTTAACCCTGTCCCCATCATCCCTGTGCCTCTATCAAGCACCATTTCCAATCCTGAACTTCCACCCAATTTCTTCTGAAGCTGGAGGAACCATTAAAAAAAAAAAAAAAGAAATAATAAAACCTCTTAAAATCAGGTCCAAGCCATGGTGGCTGTGGGATAACAGGGCTTGCAGCCAGCGGGAGGCTGCCATTTCACAAAATAAATAAACAGCCAAGACAGAGTGCATGGATTCCTAAGGGCAACAGGATAAAACCACCTCTGCCAGCCCACCCGGGAGCTGCCGTGCTCCCAATTCACTCCCCTGACCGTGCCAGGGGATGGTTTTCACTGGAAATGTCTTTAGACACAAATGAGCTGCAGAGCAGAAAAAAAAAAAAATTAAAATAATCCAGTTTATTCCATGGGAGGTGGCTCTGCTTGTGCTGGCTTTGCTTCCAAGTGATGGCTCCTCACCTGGAGCAGCCTCACACCGGTCCTGCCTGTGGAGGGGGGGCAGAGAGCAGATCAGACACCCCCTGATCTTCCCAGCAGAACTTCTTCCAACAGAAGACATGGAAGCTTTGCTCCTTACGGATTTGTGGTACTTTCCAGGTGTCCTCTGGGAAACAAGAGACAGGGTGTGAAGGCCAGGGCCAGGCTGCACCTGGAAAGGAACCCGAGCGTGGGACACGCACAGAACCTCCCTCCAAAGGGCCGATGGAAAGCCCTCTCTGCAGGGAGCGCGCTGATTAGCAGGCAGAATTCCAGCAGACTCGGCAGAAAAAGGAGTTACGTGCACAAATGACCCAAAGACTGACGGGCAGAATCCATCCAGGACAATCCTTCCCGCCCAGCTGACCCCGCGGCTCTGCCGACGCTGCAGATCGAGGCCTGGCCGGGCTCTCCCCGCTCTCTGTGACCCCTGCACAGCTGGGATTTGCTCTGATCCAAACCCCAAGGGCAGGTGTATGGGTGTCCCCATCTGCAGGGCGTCCTCCTGGGAGCAAAGCACAGCCACTGCAAAGGGATTCCTGTTTTCCAGAGACACACCCTGGGAAGAGGCTTCCTGCTGCCCTGCTCCCCAAAACAGGCAGAAACCAAAATAATTTAACCATCCGACCCCTGCATAGTTTAAAAGTACAACATATATACAGCTATAAATTAATGCTAAATAGATTATATTTTCTTTTCTTTTTCTTTAGTGTCTTCTTTTATCAACAAATTGTCCCGCTTTTCTCTCCATTGGCAGCAGCGAAGGGTCTCTTTCTGCTTCACGGCTTCTGCAGTTAGTGTGGGTTATTTTACACTCTGTGTGTCTGTTCCAGGGGCTGTGGGATCCATGTGGGATCCTGGGAGCACGCCAGCGGTGTTGGAAGGGGAGGAGGAAGACAGAGAGCTGGATTTCCTGTCCCAAGCGCTGCCTGCGATCGTCAGAGAGAGGCAGAGACAAGAAAGAGGGGCAGTTGTGCGTTGCTAGTTCTCCAATTCCATTTTTAAGATAAGGTTTGCTTCTTTTGAAATAGCAAAGTCTGCCACCTCGGCTCAGTGCACTTCCCCAAAAGTCTTCAGGCATTTCAGCGCTCTGGGAACAAAAGAGGCAGCGGTGTCCGTCTCCGGCCAGTCTGTGACTCCCCCTTGCTTCCCCACCCCACAGCACAGGAGCAGCTTTTCCAGGCTCTTTCCAGACCACGGGTGCAGGGAGGGAATTAAAGAAAATCAGGTAATTAACACCAGAAGAGGCGCAATCACCCAAAGGAGAGAGAGCGGGCGGATCAAGGTAAGAACGGATCCAAAACCAGGATACACCCAAAAAGAAGCCCAATGTGCCCCAGAGGATTTGCTTTAAAGGCCAAACTTTCAGATGCTGAGGAAAACCCCCAAAAGTGCAAATCAAGCAGCTCAATGGCCGACATCCTCAAGGAGTCCCCGTGAGCCGGAATGGTGTCCATACAACACCTGGTACAAGCTTTACTCAGGAGTTTTTCTATAGAAATCCTGTGTTCAGATAATTTTGGGGTAGTGGGATCTGCACATTTCACAGCCAGCCCAGCAGTACCTGGTAGGCGAAATCAGCCCAAAATTTTATGCAGAAAAAGGACTCCAAACCCTGTGGCAATTTTTTTTCATTATTTTGGTGCAGTTCTCCCAGCACATCTGGTCTCACGTGTGTTATCAGGGCTCTCCTTAACCCAAGCTCTCCAACCCCCAAATGTTCCAGACCTCCCCCCCCAGCTGCTTTTACCTTGATTGCCAGTTTAACCCAGTAAGTTACTTCTACAACCTGCTGGGAACACTTGCTTTGTTCTCCTTGAACGGGAAGGCAACGGGAGGGGGGGACAAAGAACATCTGTTGGGTGGGACTCCATTCCCTGTCACCGCACTGCTTCATGTGCCAAGGATAACAGCTTTCCCAGTAAAACAGGCAACAAAGCCACCAAAACCACAGGTTCATTAAAATGTGGGGGCAGGATGCCACTGCGTGCAAAGAACCTCCAACCTCACCAAGGGATTCTGCCCTGTTCTGAGAGGCCAGAGCAAACGGAGCCTGGAGAGAGCTGAGGGTGCCGACATGCAAACTAAACCCAATCGATTCCTGATTAACGAGGGAGCGCCCGTCGGAGGGGAGGCCGCGCGTGCGCACCCCGAGGAGACTCCTGCAGGGCTGTGTCTCAATCAGGGATTTCAGTGACAGAAGCACTGGGGTTCCCTGCTCCCGGCTCGTACTTGGGCTGGGACTATCCGTGCAGGGAGGCCTGGACGTCTGACAGTCTGCTACAGCTGGGGGTGCCCATCTTCTGTGCCCGCTGGTACAGATCTGAGTCCCCGAAGTAGCGTGCCCGGTACAACAAGCCTTCCTCTGCAAAGGGAAAAGCTCAGAGTCAGGAATGCCCTCTGGAAGAGACTCCCCTGCCAGGCCCTGCTCCCCCACCGGCTCTGCTGGGAGCAGGAGGCACCTCCAGCTGTCCAGGGTGAAGCAAAGGATGAGGATGAGGAAATGCCCCGCACCCCTCAGGATGGGATGGGCGTAAGAGCTGCTGACAGCTCATCCATCCCGGGAAAAGCCCAGGGAACTCGTCTGCGGTCCCAGGTGGAGCATTGGCAGCCCACACAAGGTTACCCCAGCAGGGCTCCGTGTGTTTGGCACCGCCCAGGGATGATCACAGCCCCTCCGCCATTCCAGCACTGAAATCCTACCTCGGCCACTGCTCCAAGAGCCGTGACCATCACAGCAGCCAGAGCACACAGGTTGCCCCTGGACTCGCTGCCCTCACCACTCTCTGCCACCAGGATATTTGGCTGGATCATCTGCCTGGGCAGCCCCCGCAGCCCTCGGAGCACAGGTGGGACGTGGGACACATGACACCATGGAAAGCAGATTTCCCACACTGTCCCTGACCAATTGCAATATTACATAGGGCTATCAGAGATCCCAGAGGTTCTACCTTCCCCCTCCACTGGAAATCAGAGGAATCCTGCTGACATGGCAGGGGAACCTCTGGGGCACAGCTCTTGTCTGACCAGTTCTGCAGCAGCATTAAAAAGCAAAACAAAACAAAAAACCCCCACATACCGGGCCTGTCATGAAGTCATAGACTGAAAAAAACAAAGCCAACAACACAGGAAATGTGCTGGCACTGTGTTAAAGTATAACTTTAGCACGACTTAGTCCTCAGTCAAAGACCTTTCCAAAGCCACCCCATGGAGCAGCTCCTGACCCCTCAGTACTCACTCTGCTGCTTCTCTCTCCAGCAGTTATTCCGAAGGTTTGCTATGTAGTCGTCCTCCACGCTCCGCTCAACGTTCTTCAGGTTTGTGCCTGTGTATTCCTCGGCAAAGTTCTCGGACACGTAGTAGGGGACTTTCAAGTGCTCTGTGACCCTCCTGTGTGTGTGACCCACAGACCTGGTGCAGGGACAAGAGCACAACAGTGTAGGACACGTTTCAAGGGCATAGCAAAGGCCCCAGCTCAGTGATGTGATTCCAAACAGCGGAAACATCCCTCACCCCTAACCAGCCGCCGGCTTGGAGGGTTGGAAGGGAGCAGCATTTCTGGGGAAAGCCAACCACCAACACAGGGAGAGAGAAGCTGCCAGGCCTCAGCAAGGTGGGCAGAGCTCTGAATATAGACATAACTCCAAGACACATTGACCAGGGCTTAAACCCACTTAATATAAAATGTTCCCTGGAATTTTCATTAAATTATTAAATCTGTGATTTCCTCTATTTGCAAAACGGGACCCGCTCTGTGCCCAGGTCTGCATCAACCAGCACAGAAAGCACTTTCCAAAAGGAAATCTCTTCCTCCCCTGGCCCTGTGGATTGGCATTTCAGGCAAAGCCCTGCTCTTGCTTTCCCTGACACCCCAGCAAACCTAGAGATCCTCCCTAGGGTGTGTGTGAGCTGTAACACAGGAGCTGGGCCCAAATGCTGGATTTGCCAGGAACGGCTCCACCTGGAGACGTGCCTGAAGTTCCCAGTAATAAATACCAGCTGCTGCTGCTGCTGCTGCATTGAAAGCCAGCCTGATTCTTAAGCCAGGTATAAACATTAACTCATCCAGCTCACCCTTCAGTCTGTTATCAGAGTATACAGGTGAGATCCCAAGACTCCTGCACGTTTCACCAAGGCTCAGCACTGCGTAACTGAATGGACTGAACAGGAGCACAGAGCTCTGCTGGGATTTCTCAAGGCAGAGGTGCAGCCTGTAAAAAGCCAAGTTCACTATTTCCTGTGTCAAGACAGAGCCTTGAGCTCTCTCAAAGTTCATATCCTTCTCCTGGATAAAGATGGACTACAGAGCATGCCCTCACAGGAGGACTGGGAATGGCAGCACACCAGGGTGTGAAGCATGAAAACCAGGACACAAGAAACCTGTCACTTGCAGTCAGACATGCAATTAAGTCAGGCCAATTCCATGAGGTGTTACTGAACAGTAACAATCAGGCCCACAGCCAGGCAGCTCTTCCAGCAGGAAGATCCTTTTTGGAAGAGATTTACAAAGGTAACAGTGGTTCTTTAGGACTCTGCCCTCCTCAGTGACAGCTTCATTATGGAGGAGTGGCATTTCAATCTGTGGGTTCAAAGCTTCTGTTCCCCTGCTCGCTGAGCTCAGGCACAGCTTTCCCTTGGCTGCCGGCAGAGGAGCTGGCAGTGAGTGATGCAGCAGCTCCTCCTGCCGGCACTGCACCACCTCATTCCAGCTCAAACACCCGGCCTGCTCGAGAGGGCTGCAGCAGGGCTGGATGAGCTCACTTGCCACCCTTGCCCAAATCCAGGCTTGGAAATCGGGTTGCTTGCTGCTACCTGAGCAAGCAGAGACAGGGGTAGCACAGCAAACAGGGAATGGGGCAGCAGAAAAACATCTGGGGCTCAGGGATGCCTTCCTCTGGCAGCTGGCAAGGCTGGAAGCAAATCCCTGCCCACTTAAACGCTCCCTCCCTTCAGCGTCTTCTCACCCCACAAACTCTTCACCAGTACAAACCAAACTGGTGCATGTTTATAATGCTGATATGAGCATTTTACAATGCTAATACCAGCTGTGGAAATCACAGCTCAACACTCTTTACCCTCTCAGAATAACCCTGAACTGTGCCAAAACCATCCCATATTTTGTTCCCAAGCACCAATGCCACAGTCTTTACCCTGAATCTGAAAGCTAAGCTGGGTTTTATAGTATTTAACATCATGCCCCACCCCTGGAATTGTTCAAGGGCAAGTTAGCTGGGGCTTGGAGCAACCTGGTCTAGTGGGAGGTGTCCATGGCCATGGCAGGGGGTGGAACAAGATAATTTTAAGGTCCCTTCCAATCCAAAGTCTTCTGGGAGTCTATGATCAAACATTGCTACCTGTGAGAATAGGCAGGAACCCCAGGCTGCAACCAGGTCTGCCTTCTCTAAATGCACATAAGGAACTCACATTGAACGTGCATGAAGCTTTTGCCAAGAATGATGCAAGCAGAGAGAAATCAAGCCTGTTTTCCCACTCTTTGTTAGCACTGCAAAGTGACTAAGGATAAGAACACATTCCATTAGTCACTGGAGGGAGCAGATCGGGGCATTTCCACAGGATCTAGAACAGAGCAGTTTCACTTTCACATCCTAAATCTCTGGCCAAAGCTATTTCATGGCAAGAGGAGAGTTCAGAAATGGGATTTCTCTGGGAGTGTCTTTTATTCCTTATCCTCTTCCTCTACTGCATTGTACTAAGGCTTTCATGGAGAACATGGCTTTTGTTTTTCATGCTGTAACTACACCTCAGTTTGGTTCCATATGGGATTTTGGTGCTGGGCTACAGCCTCCCCACACCATTTTGTCTGTCCCTTTCCATAACAGACACAGCTGTGGGTATGGACTGCAGAAGGTCCTTGACAAGGAACTCTCTCCATTAGGGAAGTGAACACCCTCCAACGTTCCCTGCAGCTTGCATCTCACACCTGTTTGAGAACCACAAACACTTCACTGGCAGCAGGAGCAATGGGGTCAGGAGATAAGGCAGAAAAAACCCCAAAGAAAGCCAGGAAGAATGGAGGCAAATCCCTGCCCCACCACCCCTCCAGAGCCCACCCCCTCCCCACATGGGTAAGCTTTAGAGGAATGGGTACTGACGGCCTGTGGCTCAGACTGTAGGGTGGGCTGGAGACCATCATCTGGCTGAGAGCAGACACGATGATCAGGATGAGGATGGGCATCAGCTGGACAAACAGCCCCAGGCCACCCTGAGGGAACAGAAACACACAGTGGAGTGCCACCCATACAGCTGGACAAGGATCCCATGGCACTGCTCTCCCTCCCTCCCTCCCTCCTTCCCAGTGCTCCAACACAACCTCCTCTCCTGCTTTTCACAGGGAGTAACCCAAAACAGCTGGAGAGAATGCAGCAGCCTACAGGACAGTGTGACTCTGAAGGTCCAAACACCCTGGCCCTTCTCTGGATGTGACAACAGGCAGAGGGGACTGCCAGGGGGAGTCCTGGGAGGGAATTCCAAAAGCCTCATGCCCACAGTTTGTTTTTCTAGAGCAAACTAGTGAGCAGGAATGGCTTTATGGATGGCCTTCTCCCCTTTTCTGTACTGGATGGATGAAGGTAATTCCCCCTCTCCCTCACCTCCTGAGCTCCCTTCAGTTCCACCTTTAAGCTTGAGAAAAAAAATATTCAGGAAGTTCTTGTTTGTTTTTTTTTACAATAAAATCGGTTCTGCCCAGACAGCAGCCATAAGCCTGACTCCAGCTTTCTGTTTGGGGGGCTGGCAACAAGCAGGACTGTTTCACAAACCAGCCACAGGAACCAGCTGCCAGTGATGTGCTGGGAAAACCTCCAGCCTCCCAGATGCCAGTGTGTTTTCCACTTACGTCCCCCTGGTGCTCCCGCCTGTCCTGCCTCTGGTGGTAGGTGTATCTCATCCTGCCATTGCTGTACACGTGAACATTACCTGAAGGAAGAAGAAAACTCTTACTCCAAAGTCACAGTGTGGAGGGTGCTGCTGGCTGGCCATGAAAGGTGGCCATGATCCATGTCAGCTGCTTACAGGCTGAAACAGGAGGATTCCTGAGGTGGTTTGAGTGCAGGGTGGGCACAGAGTTCCTTCTGTAAGATTTTGCAGGATT
This sequence comes from Dicaeum eximium, assembly GCA_013396995.1. Taxonomy (NCBI): domain Eukaryota; kingdom Metazoa; phylum Chordata; class Aves; order Passeriformes; family Dicaeidae; genus Dicaeum; species Dicaeum eximium. Next base: position 24,525 of record VWZP01001137.1, read on the forward strand.
GTATGAAAACTCAGCTTGGAAGTGACCTCAGGAAGTTCAACCTCCTGCCCAAAGCAGGGTCAGCTACAGAGAGAGAATACCTTGCACAGGCCTTCTCCCTTCTGATGGAATATATTAAAACCAGTTACAGACAGAAATAATTCTGGGTTTTTTCCCACCCTGCAAACAAAGCTCTTCCATGTCTTGTTTTAAATGTCAAAGCTACAGCTGCAAAGGGAGCCAGGCTCAGAGAGCAGCCCTCAATTCTCTCGGGACAGTGAGGAAAGGGAAAAAGAGACTGAACTAAAATAGCAACATGCTGTTTTTGCAGGAGTAGCTTCTTGGCCTCTCTGCCAGGCAGAGCACAAATGCTGCAAAAGGCTCCCAGATGCCGTTGAGTCATTGGTGTTGGGGTGTTAGTGCTTAGATTCCAGACAGCAAAGAGCTACCAGAGTGAATTTTCTTAACTGAAACCAAATTTTTTTTCAAGTTGGTCCACAGAGGTCAAAAAGCCCTGTGTCCACTTCTAGTCAGATATGACTGGAACAAATACAAAGGAGTCTTCCAAAATTCTCCCTTCTCCTGACATGGAATCTGTGTCTTTTGAGCAAGTAAAGGAACAGATTCCTTCCTGTTCCCCAGGCCATGATCAGCACTGTGGACAGACGGGACACAGATTTATTTTTCAATTCACAATGTCTAAATTATGCTGTGGAAATATTATTTTCCTTTTTTTTATGGAACACAGGAGAGAAGGAAGTGGCCACTGATCTTGGAGAACCTGTTCTAGCTGCATGGTGGAGCAGACAGAGATCAAGAACAAGGCCCAGGTGTTACCACAGTTTGCTCTGATAAGAAGATTTAAATTCCAAAACCACCAGGCAGAAAAGCCTTTCTCAAAACAGGATTATTTTCACAACGACCCTTAAAACAAGGCAGTTTTTGTTCTAGCATTCAACCCAACCTAACAGCAGCTGATGTTGACAGCATGCAAACACCTGAGGCTGGGAAGAAGTCCAGCTCTGATGGCTGCTGAGCTCTCCAAAGATGAACCATTTAAGAAACTCAAGGTGTTCAGGCCACACGTGAAGGAGAGCTCTCCCTCACCAAGCCCAGCAACCCTTGCACAGCCCAATAAACCCCAATTGCACTGTTCCAGTGCCAAAAGCACGAGGCCCCACGCAAGAAATGAAGGTTGAAGGTGCTTACTAGAAGGAAAACCACCCCCAAAGAACATGTTGAAGAGGTCCTCGGGGGAGATGTCAGCCTCGAAGCCGCGGTGGAAGTCGGCGTGGCTGTGTCCGTGGCGCGCGGGGTTGAGTTTCTCGTCCCCGAACTGGTCGTACTGCTTCCTCTTCTCCGGGTTGCTCAGCACCGCGTACGCGTTCCCAATGGCTGCGGCATGGACAACAAGGAAGCAATTAGCTCCTTCCTCCCACCTGCAGCCCTGCAAACTGCCAGGATTTGCCTTTCTCATCGTGCAAACCAAGAGACTCGGCTACCCACGTCTTTGCAACAGGTACCTGGCACACGTCTCAGGCAAATCCAGACAGGAGGAAACCGCGCTCAGTGAAAAACTCCTTAATTAATTCAAATGAAGAAATTATGGTATGACTGATAAGGATTTGGTGCATGTCCTCAAAGAAACCCTTCAGCTGTAGGCAGCTGTGCAGGGAAATTAAATTTTAGTTGAAAATTTTATTCAAAAGGGGCATTAAGGGAATTCAATGTCAGAGCCTACAACTAGAACTGCAAAGAATTTAAATACGGGCTAAATTCCTGAAAGGGACTTTAAAACTTTCCATAAAAGCTGCTAAGGAAACATTAGCCAGAAGTTGCATCCATCAGCTATGAGCTTCAGTACTTCCAGATGCCACATGCAAGGTGCATAATTACAAGGACTGTTAACCAGTGCCTGTGAGGCTGGAAATACACTGGAACTAAACTCCTGCCAGGTCCCCAGGTCCCTCTCCTTCCAGCCTCAGGAGTTTGAGCCCTTCTTGAGAATGTCTGCCTGCCACCCTCCTATTTATGTATTCACCTCTCCACACATTCCAGCTTCCCACTGCCCTCTGTACCAAGCCACCCCAGGGCTCCCTGTGTTGCAAGGACCCAAAATGCCCATGGCAGTGCCTGCCTGCGGTGTAAAAGGCAGGGGCAGAAGGGATGGAAAAGGGGGATAACATGCTCACTTGGAGGAAATAAGTTCTAAGATTCAACATTTTCCCCATGGTCAGATGGAGGTGTACGGTTTCTTCTTGGAGTGGAGATTTGGAGGGCAGAGGATGTAATGTCAATACACTCCTTCTCCTTCTTGGTTACAATTAGTGCACCCAGAGCAAACATTTCTAGAGCCAGGCAGGGAAGCTGGTGGACAAGGACTGACTCAGTGTTATCAACCACACAGCTGGAAAGAACAAGGGAAGCAATGACAACAGAGGGGTTCAGGGTTTGTTCACTGTCTGACTTTGTGCTGACAAAGCCCAAGAAATGCCTCACTCCAAAGCAGGATTTTAGCTCCAAGTAGGCAGGCTCAAGGCTTTTTTCAGGAGCAGACAGGTAGTGATGCAGATCTGCCACGAGACAGCCTGCAGCCAGCTGGAACTGTACACTGAGACAGGGGCTCAGCACAAGATGCAGCACCTTATCAGCGCTCCTGGGAAGGCAAATGCCAAGACTGCAGCTAATACATCAACATAAGGAAAAATTAACTCATATCCTCACAGCTGGGCACGTTTCCCCTGCACCTTCTGGAAGCAAACAGGTGGACTTCAGCTCAGCTCAGGGGCTGAAGGACAGGAAGCCATGGAGGCAAGGCCTGGAGGAGATAACCCTGCAGTGGGGGATAAAGGGCACTTTGCTTAACGCTCCACTTCTGGCACGTAACTCCTGCCAAAGCCTTGGGCAAACATCATTATTCAAGATTACAGGTGAGGAAACCTGCCTTTGGCCACTGAGGGATCCAAGGATGAGCTGTGGAGCAGCAGCTCTGCACAGGCAGAGCTGATACCTGTGTGCAGATGCCCTTTCATCTGCCCCCCACACCAGCACAGGCTCTCCCAAGTAGCTGGGGGTCAGTCACTATTTGCTAACACTTATCAGGGTAGGATTTAAGTCTTAAAAGGCTTGAACAAACCTTACCTAAGACTTTTACTGCTGAATTTGCGTCTATGAGGAGCTCATCTGAATACTGTACCAGTACACTCACATCAGGCCAGCCCTGCTCCCTGCTCCAGCAAAGGTCTCATCCATTTCACTCCCAAAATCAGGCTGCTTTAGGGTGGAAGGTGCCTTAAAGACCCTCTCATTCCACCCCCTGCCATGGACAGTGACACCTTCCAATATCCCAGGTTGCTCCAAGCCCCATCCAACCTGGCCTAGAAAACTTCCAGGGATCCAGGGGCAGCCAGAGCTTCTCTGGGCAGCCTGTGCCAGAGCCTCAGCACTGTCCTGAGTAAAGAATTTATTTCTAAAAAGTGGCCAGAATCAGACTATTTTAATGGCTTCCAAACCAGTGCTGTATGACTGGCACCAAGGAATTCTGTGTTCAGCTTGATGATAATAATCAAACTTCCACAGCTTGCAGGGGAAAATGGGACTATATGTTCCAAACAGTAGCATCTCTCTTGGAAAATAACTCCAATTTTAAGGTATCTTATTACCCAGGAAACATCCCTGCTGCATTTACAGAGAGGCTCTGAGAATTGGGCTCTTTGCAGCAGAACCAGAGCTCCTTTTCTGAGTTCTGGCTGGGCTCACTTGTATGTCTGCTGCAGTTTCACCCTAGAAACTTCCACCTGGGATTTCTATCCACCAATTCCATTCACAGATGGTCGGGTGTTTCCTGGAATGTTTCTCCTGAGGGGTTTGCGAACCCTGCATCTGCCTCTGGTGCTGCACAAGTTAACTGGGTTAATCCTGACAGAATTCCCTCCTGAGCAGCGAGGCAGGAGGTTGGAACAACACACAGGGAAGGGCTGCTGGGAGAAAGAGAAGGAAAGCTTCTCCTTACCCAGCCAACAGGGGTGAATCCTACCCGTGCCAACCTGTGTTTATTATTTTAAGCTCATACTTCGGTCATGACACGACCGGCTCTGAAGGGAGACAACTTCACAAAGAGCAGCTTTATTTCACTCTGCCTGACTAGTGGGGTTGTTTTTAAAGGTTCTCACAAGCCCAGCTCAGTGAGAGTTGGGGGCAAACCACAAATCTGGAGCTGGCTTTACCTTTGAAGGCCTCCGTGGCCCCCGGCGCATGGTTCTTGTCTGGGTGGAACTTCAGGGCCAGTTTCCTGTAGGCTTTTTTCAGATCCTCATCGGAAGCTTCTCTGTTGACTCCCAGAATTTCATAGTAATCTTTGCACTGCTTTACCCTGCCAGGGGAGAGGGGAGCAAACTGAGTTCCAGGAGTGAAAACCTCTCTGTCTTGAATACCTGTCAGCTGTGAGACTTTGCAGGCAGCAGAGTTTCGATGGATGTTGCTCAGGGATCTCTGGATTACTCAGCCCCTGCTCCTCAGAGGTGACCCAGCTGTTTTCACCGACTCACTCCGGCTGTGCTGGCAGGACCAGCACAGAACCAGTCGGGCCAGTGGAGGTGGAAGGGCCTCTCCTCAGAGCTGCACAGGAATGTGATTGGCAAATAAACTTCACATTCATCACGTTCATGTGTTGGAGGCTGTTTGGGAAGGACTACAGCACCTGAAGGATACTGGCCTTCCCCCTCCCCCTCACTCTGTCCTCAGCTAATTCTCAGATCTAAAACTTGCATCAGCTGAATTCCAGAGAAGGAAGGAGGGAGCAGCCCAGGGTGTGCAGCCCAGTTCTTCCTGGGCACACTGAGCCCAGCCAAGGCTTCTGCTGCACACGTGATGAGACAGAATCCAGCAGGCTGGGGTTTTGGAGAAGTGGATGATGTAACAAACATTCCTGCAAGTCCCTTGAGTGGTTCTTGCACAATTCAGGCCATGCCCATAACCTTAAACAAAGTTTACCAAGTGACTGCACCTGCAGTTCAGTCCTTCGGCTTCCAGGATGGGCAAATGGGAGAAAGGAATAAAAGGAAGCTTGAAACAGGGTTTCAAAAATGAGCAGACCCAAGCCAGCTGCCTAGCAGGGCTGCTGGAGCTCTAAATCCTCCTGGGCATGTTCTTAACACTATTCCATATGCTTCAAAGCCAAAATCTTTAAAATACTGTGAAAAGCAGACTGGTACCATGTGATAAAGTCAAATAAATGCCGCTGAGAGCTGTGCACAAACCTCTTCACAGCATCCAGCTGGTCCTGAGTGTAGCCCTTGGGGGCCTCCCCCCCAGCCTCTCCATTGGCCGATGGGAAGTCTCCGCTCGTCTTCCTGAACTGAGGGTTTGTGGGCTCCTTGGATTGGGATTGGCCATTGGCCGACTGCTCGTTCTTGTTGAGTGACTCAAGCAGAACTGGAAGGAGAGAAACAAAAACATAGAGAAGAAAGCACCAAGCTCAACCTCCCTTTCCAGCTCTCCCATGCACAGACTCCTCTGCCACCTTCCCAAGGCCCCCCCCATCCTTCCCAAGAAAGACCCTCTCCTTTCCTCCCACATAATCTTTCAGCTCCTGTTGCTTCTCATCCAGGTGTGAGGGCTACTCCTGAAGATATTCCGCTTCTCCCAACACACACAACCTCCATAAAACCCCCAGGACCACCCAGAAAGACAGCCCAGGAGCCACAGCAGCTCAGCAAAGCAATGTATCCCTGTCCTTTTTCCCCTTCCATCTCTCATCGACATCAAAGCATGTCCAAATGTGTCCTCTAGCACATTATAAAGTGTATTCTTCTTCTTTATGTCCTGCTTTTGATAGACTACAGTGCTGTGGAAGTGATGTAACAACGCCATATCTTTAGAGAGCTTAGAAAATAATTCTGTGGGCTGCCAATCCCACGGGGACACTCCCCTTTTGGGGACAGAGCTGCAGCACTGCTGGCTGCCAGCTCCTCACACGAGTGCTTTGTTCTCCTGCCGCTACCCACGGATTCGGAGCAGCTGTGAAAACCCATCTTCCCTCTCAGTTACTGGGGTGTAGGAATTCACCTGCCCTTTTCTTCTCCTCCTTGCCAGGCTCAGGCACTGTCTGCCATCCTCTCCAGCCAAGAGGGGACAAACACCCAGCCTGGCCTAACCACCCAGGTGACACAATGGAGGGAGACTCCAAGCATCTCTCCATTGTGCATCTCCCTGGCAGCTGCACAGCACCATCTTTTAAAACTGCTTTTCAAAGCAAGAATCAGACTGATTTCTTCACCCTCATTAAAAAGAATAGGTACACATGCTACAATGAAACCCAGCCAAGGATATTTACACAGGCCTCACTATCCTGAGCTTGCAATCCTTTATCCAGCCCCTAGAACTGGGAAGGACGTTCCACCTCCTCTCAAGGATTGCACACTACAGACCTTGCACTATGGGGGTATCACCTTCTTTAGGCAAGTGCAAACAACACTTGCAGGCCAAGAGATGAGCCAAGATATCCTATCTGGCCCCAGAGCTCGGAGGGGGCAGAAAAATCCACTCAGGAATCCAAAAGCCAATACAGGATGAGTGATGAAAAGGACAGTGGGCTAAGGAGCAGTAACTCCCTCGATGAGCTTTTGGGTTTGGGGGCTTCAGAAATTTTAAATTAATTTATTTTAGAAAAAGAAATTCTTCTCTCCCTCACATTCCCAATGCTTCAGTGTTCACTGAATCACAGTCTTCAGTTTTGCTCCTTCCAAACCTGGAGCAATCTGCCAGGTAATTTTAAATTTCACCTCACAAGGCTGTTCCCCCATCTACCCCCCTTCCTGCTGCTTTGGGCTTAGTTCCCTACAGCTTACCAGGAGATTTTGATCCCAGAACAGTTTGGGTTGGAAGAGATCTCAAAGCCCATCCAGCTTAACCCCATTCCATGGGCAGGGACACCTTCCACTGTCCCAGGCTGGACAATGTCCACCCTGGCCTTGGGCACTTCCAGGGATCCAGGGGCAGCCACAGCTTTTCCGGGCACCCTGTGCCAGGGCCTGCCCACCCTGCCAGGGAACAATTCCTTCCCAATATCCCATCCAGCCCTGCCCTCTGGCACTGGGAAGCCATTCCCATTGTCCTGCCACTCCATTTCCTGATGAAATCCCTCTCAAATTTTCTTGTAGCCCCTTCAGGCCCTGGAATGAGCTGTGAGGTTTCCACACAACCTTCCCTTCTCCAGGCTGAGCAGCCCCAGCTCTCCCAGCCTGGCTCCACAGAGGAGGTTCTCCAGTTCCCTCAGCAACCTGGTGCCTCCCCTGGGCTCTCTGCAGCAGCTCCAGGTCCCTGCTGTGCTGGCCCAGGGCTGGGGCAGCTCTGCAGGTGGGGCCTCACCTGAGCACAGGGCACAGGGGCAGAATCCCCCCCTCCCCTGCTGCCCAAAGTGCATTTCCCAAACCCAAGTACAGAAATGCACAGCTGGCCCCAGGTCAGTTCCATTTTACTCCACAGCCCCAAACCTGCTGCTTTTTGCATCCTCTGTGCAGCCTCAGCACAGCACAAATTCAGGGATTACTGAAGCAGAGAGTGCAGAGTTAGGTTTCAGTTCTGCCAACTCAGTTCCTCTCCAGCACATGCCAAGGAGCACTTTTCCTCCTTTATTAGCCATTTGCCCAACTTCCCATAAATTTTCCCCAACTCCCACTTGAAGGTGACCAGTGTGTGACTGTGCCTCTGCCAACGTGCCCTGACACAGGAGATTTTTGCTGCAATCCCCTTGCAAAATCCTTCCCTGATCCCCAAAAGCCCAGCCAGGGTCAGAGTTTGCAGCATTGGCTGTTGCCAAAGCCCAGGTAACTCCTGGGAAAGAGATTTCCCAGGAGTCCTGAGAGGCTCAGTGACCACCGTGGGATCTCTGGCAGCATTTCCCAACTCCAGCCCCAGCAGGACATGGAGCAAAGGGTCCTTGGATGAGAAACTTGGTTGGGTCTGGCCACAAATGAGCACGTTGTGTTCAACATTAACCCGCCCTGCTGCCCCCCTGGCCTCTGCCTTCCTCCAAAAGTCACTTTTCCTACCCAGTAATTTCACCAAAGTATAAATTCCGGAGGAAAGGGAGGGGAGGAAAACCACACCACAGCACAGGCAGTGTTTGAAGGAACGGGAAGAGGCCTGGTGCAACCAGAAAGAGGATTACAGGAAGCCTTGGGACAAACAAGCTGCAAAGCTCAGCCGAAGAATCCAAACTCAGACGAGGTCAAAGTGAAAAAAAAAAAATTAAACCTACAGCCTTTTGCATAATATTCTGCAATGTAAGAACATGCAGGGAAAGAACTGAGTTTGGCTGCTTTCACAAACCACTTCCCATATTAATTGAAGCTGTCAGGAAATTACAAAAATGAACGTAAATCTGGCAGAAAGTCTTCGAGGAGGATTATTTTGTTACTCATTTTGAGCTCAGCCACGGCCTGTCTGTCTGCAAACAGTGGAATGGAGGAGGAACAGGACACGGAGAGGAGAGGGAATGCCAGGAGGGAAGGAGGAAGGATGAGGAGGAGAAGACGAATAAGAGGAAGAGATGAGGAGGAATAGGAGGAGAGAAGGAATATAAGTGGAATGCAGGAATAGGGAGGAGAGGAATAGGAGAGGGAGGGGAGGAATAGGAGGAGGAGGAGAACAGGAATAAGAGGAGGAGAAAAACAGGAAGAGGAGAGGAACAGGAGGAGGAGGAGGAAGAAAGGAACAGAAAGAAGAGAGGGACACAAACAGGAGGAAAGGAATAGGAATAGGAGAGGAAGAGGAGGAATAGGAAAGGAGGAAAAGGAGAGGGTAAGGAGGACTATAAGAAGGAGACGAACAGGAGGAGAGGAAGAGGAGGAATAGGAGTGCAAAAGGAAAAGGAGAAGAGGAATACGAGGAACAGGAAAGGAGGAATAGGAGGAGGAGAAGGGCTTTTCGCAGCCCCCCGAGAACTCCTCACTCGCCTTGCCAAGCTCCTTCCCTCCCCTCAGCGCTGCCCCACCAGCAGCGGGTGTTGTGCCCACGGCTCAGGGCTCCCACAGAGCCGGTCCCGCTTCCCCTCCCGACCCCTGCTCTCTGGGAGCCCCCGCTAAGGACAGAGCCCGCGGTCCCGATCGCTGCCCTTCGGTACCCGGTCCCCGCCGGTACCGCAGCCCGAGAACCCGGGACACCCCCGGGACCCCCGAGGAACTCGCTTTCCCGGCGTGCCCCGCGCGCACCGCGCAGGCGCGCTGAGGGTGAGAGGTCAGGCCCGGCGGCGGCCGCGCAGGCCGCGCTCCCCCCGGGCCCCCCGCCGCGCCCCCGGCTCGGCGCTCACCGCGGACCCGCTGCGAGGGATACAAGCGCTGCGCCTTCTCCAGGAAGCGGCGGGCCTTGTCGGGCTGGTTGGCCTTGGCGGCGGCCAGCGCGATACCAATGCACCGCTCCGCCTCGTCCCGGTTCGACTCCATGGCGGCAGCGGCCGGGCGGGGGGGCGGAGGGGCGGGGCCGAGCGCAGCCTGATGACGTCACAGAGCCGTGCCCTCAGGCGGGCGGGGCCGGGAATTCTGTGGGGCCGGGAATTCTGTGGGGCCGGGAGGCAGCGGGAGATCGGGGGGACAGACTGGGGGAGGGCACGCCAGAGGGCACCCCCGGATCCTGCTCTCGGAGGGCTTTGGGAACGGGAGCATGAACCCCTTCAGGAGTTCTCTCGGATCAGTGCCGCTCCTTATCGGGTTTCGTGCCTTTGGAACACGTCCTGCCTGCACGGACCGTGCCCGGGACGGGCTGGGCGAGACGCTGAACAGGGATGAGGCTGCTCGGGGCTGGTTCACATTGAGCCGCTCCAGGGATGGCGGGAACAACCTTCATCCCAAAAGAATTCAGAGACAGGTGCCAGATCCCTGGAGGCCATGGGGAGCAGGCAGCGGAGAGGGAAGAGCAGCTGCAGCCAGAAGGGCCAAAGGTGCACTCCCACCTTGGTCTGTGGGTGTGTGAGCGCAGGGACCCACGCCCAAACCACCCCGAAGGAGCAGGCTCTGCCTCTGGAAATGAGGGAGGAGAGGTGGAGGGCTCCAGCTGGAGTGACCAGGATCAACATCCCCGTATGAACCACGGAGTCCTACAGCGGTCTGGGTGGGAAGGGACCGTAAAGCCCATCCAGTCCCATCCCCTGCCAGGGGCAGGGACAGCTTCCACCATCCCAGGCTGCTCCAAGCCCCGTCCAGCCTGGCCTTGGGCACTGCCAGGGATGGGGCTGTGGATTCCACAGCTTCTCTGGGCACCTCACCACCCTCACAACGAAGGATTTCTTCCTACTATCTCATCTAACCCCGCTCTCTGGCAATGGGAAACCATTTCCCCTTGTCCTGGCACTTGAGGCCCTTATCAATATTCCCTCTCCATGTTTCTTGTCAACTGCTTCAGGCCACAATTAAGTCAGACTGGAGTTTCTCTCCAGGTGAACAATCCCAGCTCTCCCAGCCTTTCCTCAGCAGAGCTGCTCCAGCCCTCTCATCATCTTGGTGGCTTCCTCTGGACTCTCTCCAGCAGTTCCATGTCCTTCCTGTGCTGGGGAAGAGAAGTATTCCAGGAATGATTTATCCGCTTTGTCTTTCCAGCTCTGGAAAGTCACAGGGGTTTCCCCCCACCCCTTCCTTCCAAACCACCCCATCTTCAGTGCCTCAGCCCCAGCCTGGGGGGAGGATCTGGAGCAATGGAAAGACAGAGCCAGGCTGCTGTGAGCAACATCTTTACAGGATATTGTACAGAGGACAGCACCCGGCAAACAACGCCTGTCAGCCCCTTCCCGGTACAATTCCCCATGGAGAATTTGGGAAATCAGTGAGGGAGCTCCTGCAGCAGGATGCTTGTGCAAGGCAGGAAGGGCAGCAGAGCCAGTTGCTCCACTACTTTTAGCTGCCCTTCTAACAGCACGGAGTGTTGGCTGGCTGAAATCCCGCTTTGGGACCCAGGAAATCGCCTGGCTTTTCCAAGGAGCAGTCTGAGATTCCATTTTTTCATTAAATAAAGGTGATTTGGGGTCCAGCTCTCAAGCAGGGCATGTCACACCACAGAGGTGGTGGCACTAAAAGTCCTTTCCTTGTTCCTAAGAGAGAGGAATGTGAAGGAGCCAGCAGGAAGCAAATACAACAGGCGTGGATTTCTAACTTGGGTTGACAAAATCCTCCTGGTACAGCCAGCCTGGGCTCTCCAGAGCCTGGTGCCACCCTGCTGTGCCCATGGGCTGTGTCAGGGAATGGGGGTGCTCCTTCCCAACCCCCTACTGCTGCTTGGGAGCAGTGAAGTCCCACGCTGTCTCCTGGGCACACTTCCACATGGCCCTCATGAGCCGTGTGAAGCCCATGTCCTTGGGCTTCTCCAAGCCTCGCATCAGGCGCTGCTTCATGATGGCAACAAACTCCTTGTTGCTCAGCTCCCCGTTCCCTGCAAAAAGGGGGAAAAATAATCAGAGACCCACCAAAAACCTCCTTGAAATGCTAAGTTTAAAGGGCAGCAGCCATGAGTGTCCTTTCCTGCAGAAACTGAGACCACATTTGGTTCCCACCTCCCAAAATACTGTGTTGAGCAAGGGTTCCCGAGCCACACAGTTTAAATGCCAACCCTATGGATGCTTACAGGAGGCAGAAAAGCAAATGCAAACCAAATGTCCATGTCCCCCCAGGAAACACTGCTTTAAGTGGTTTAGGAAATTACAGGTGCACAAATTTTTCTAATGGAGAAGTGAAGATTTGTTGATCTGATTAATGAGGTTATGAAGAATGCAGCCATTGGGCAGCAAAATTCCAGCAAACTATCAAGGGTTGAATAAAATTAATTCCAGTGCTGCAGGTTTTTAATGTCTGTAAACACTGAGGGAGTGAAAACAACAAAATAATAATAATAAAAAGAGGTCTGTGCCTGCTTTTCTACTTGGTTTCTTCCCTGGGGGACTCCTCTGGCAACCAGAGTCTTTCCCCCCAGAGATTTGCTATCAAAACATTTAGGAGATTCTCCTCTGAGAGAAGGCAAACAGGGAATATTTAGACACACTTCAGCTCAGTCTAATCTCCAGCCTGATCATCTGGCGTGAAGATTGTATCAAAACAGTGGTACTGAAGCACAGAGGAAAATAAAACAGGAGATGTGACCTTAGGAAGGTGCAAAGGAGCAGGTTGGGCTGAAACCAAGAGGGACAACAAAGAATAAATTAATTAAATACATTTTTTAATGTTCATACTTATGCACCAGTGCTGCCACTCAGAGCTGCCAGATGCTGGTGACTATGCTGGAGAAGCAGGGTGCCAGCCAGGACTCTGATTTTGGCTTGGCAGGTTTGGGCAAATGCAGAATTTCCTTCTTTCCAAGTTGGAATTGCTGTCACCTGGCAAAGACTCCAGCAACTCCCATTAAATCAAGCCAGGAGTGCTTCAGTGTGACAACAACTACCCCGGGGCACTCGCACCCTCTGCAAAACCACCAACTTCCCAGCAGGGCACAGAGCTGCTATTAATTAATTAAAAATTAAGCTGACATTTGTCTAGGACTTCGGAGATAAAGCCCCAGACCAGCTTGTTTCCAACACTGGAACACAACAGTTCATTCTGTTAAACAAACTGGAGTTGTGTGGGAGGAAAAAGGAGCAAAGTGTGCACACCAAACCCTCCCGTCCATGCTGCAAATCCACATCTCACAGGGTGGCTACCATTGGATACCCTTCCCAAAAGGGCAGGGGCAGCACCACAGATCCATGGACAGAGAGCATGGCAAGAAGAGCCCTTTTGGCCTGGATTTCTTGCCCTGGGCTGACTCCCAGCTGGCTGAGGTTGGGGTGGTCACTCACCGTCGCAGTCGAAGAGCGCGAACACCACGTCGCACACGTGGTCCGAGAGCTCCACCTTGGCCACTGTCCTGGCCACCTGCTGCATGGTCACTGCAACACAGGGAGGGCACAGCGTCACACAGGGTCAGGATGTGCCAGCCACAGCAGGAGACTCCTGTTCCTCCAGGGAAAATGGCCTTTGTGTCTTCAGAGAGGCCTGGAATAAGCTGGATCAAGGAGGCAGCTCCTTCTGACAGTATTCCAAGGATGATACTCTATCAATTCCCAGCAGGCTGGGAATTCCAGAAACTGCTTTTCCTGTTGCAACCTAGTAACTACAGAGCGAACCCACCCACCCTCCTGCAGGGAGCAGACCAGATTAACCTTGCAATAAAATAAGGAGTTGTAAGGAATTATTTCCCTTTTCTCCCCAGACTGGCAGCAGAGAAGCAAGCAGGAGTTTTATTCCCACCTTTAGAAAAGGGCAATCCATGGACCTATCAATCTGGCAGCGTTAGGCAGTTGATTTTGCTGCACAAATGGGGAAAAAAAAAGCTCCTGCACTTGGCTGGTGTGAGTGTATTTAAAGTTAAATTGCTTCCCTACAATTGCTTTCCTTGACCCAAGGAAATGCCATCCACAGCAGCTGGGATCGATGTTTAGCTGTGGAGAAAGGGAAAAGAGGGAAGTGGTGCATCACAAAACCAGACTGAAACCACAAACAGCCTCTGCTTTCCTCCACAGCATCCTTATGGGTTTCTGCAGCCCCAGTCCTTCAGGAATTCTGGAGAGTTAAGTGTGTCAGAAAGGAAAAAATAATCATCCAATATATATACCGTAACTGGATTAATTACAAACTGTGTGAAATATTTCTAATGGGAATTTTTAAATGAATGTTTACATTATTGGTACCTTCCACTTTGTTTCTGCTCCCCCGAGTGAAATCTGGGATTTTCCAAGAGGAATTCACAGCCACCATCAGGTTCTTTTCCCCATAAAACCTCTCCTTTTACTAAATAACGTAGAAGAAAACTGAAATGACATGTTGTATGTATGTAAAATACATATAATCTCAAGTAGGACCCTGCTTTTCCTGCATAATTATTATTTTTGAATGAAATTCTTTTCTTCATGAATGATGTAGCTCCAGTCATCAGTCATTACTCTCTATTTACTCAGACAGCAACACCACATTTCATTTAATTTGTTGTAAATGTAAAACTTCTCTCAAGGTGCTTCACCTTGATGCCATCCTCCCCTCCAGGTGCCCTAAGTACCCTGTGGCTGTAGCCTTACATGTAAAAAAAGTTAGAATGATTTCCTGCATCACAGAATTCCAGAATGGTTTGGGCTGGAAGGGGCCTTATAGCTCACCCAGTGCCACCTCCTGCCATGGCAGGGACACCTTCCACTGTCCCAGGCTGCTCCAAGCCCCATCCAGCCTGGCCTTGGGCACTTCCAGGGATCCAGCAGCAGCCACAGCTTCTCTGGGCAGCCTGTGCCAGGGCCTGCCCACCCTGCCAGGGAACAATTTCTCCCCTACCAAAATCTCCCCTTTCAATTTAAAACCATTGCCCCTTGTCCTAATTCCTTTATTTATTAGTCATTTTTTTCTGCTGAGATTTCACCTGCTCCTTCCATCTCCGCAAGGAGATGATCCCTCCCCATCTCTTTATTTTTCATGGCCACAGTTTTCCCAGCTGGAATTTGTACTCACAGCCACCAGTTCCTGCTTCCTCTCTTATTAATCCAAACTGCACAAGTGTCAGCTCCATCCCATTGTTCTTGCTTGGTGCCAAAATAACTTCACAGGGGCTGTATGACTGTGCTGTGCTCGGTTAGGGCTGTGCTGGTTTTTAAGGAATCATAAGGAAGAGGGAAAGCATCTCTGCTTTCCACTTCCACACACATGCTCCAGACCACACGGTAGCACAGGGAGGCAAATAAAATTGAAGTAAACCTGCTGGAATAATTTCTTTACCTTTTCACAAAATGAAATAGGTGCTGTCTGGGGAAAATCTCTTAAAGCCTGTCCAGGTTTGGGGTTCTGGAATAGAAATTCTCCTGGATTTCACATCATCAAAAATGAGCTCCACATTTCTATCTTGAAAAGCTTCTAAAATTTCATGCATTGGTATCTCCCACTGGTTCCTTTAATGAGCCATATGAGTTATTTTATGCAAGTTTAGAGTGTGACACAGTTATCCTTTTTTTCCACTCTGATTCCCAGAATTGCACTGTGAGCAATGCCTCACCAAGTGCCTGCAAACAGGCTTTGCTCCAGGCAAGAGCCTCGCCAGATGGCAAACTTTACTTTTTCCCTCCAACCTGGGATTAATCACACATGTGGCCAAAAGAATGGAGAGCTGGGCTGCTGCCTTTGTTTTCCAAATGGCACTTGGGGTGATAGGAGCAGAACTCCCTGCCCTGGGCCATTCCAGGATGGAAAGGCAGGACACGGGTGTTTTGGGCTCCCAGAAATCAGCCTCACGTTGATGCACACGTTTCATTTCGAGGCTCCCAGTTGGAAATCTTGGATACTATCACTGCCAGTTTAGCTACCAAAATCTATTTAACTTTTTACAAATCATTTGCACGCGTACGTGGTGGAACACCCATGCAGGAAAGAGATGGAAAAGGCTGATGCAATCCTGTGTGCACAGCACATTTTCCTTTGTCTCCTCAAGCTGTGGGGCTGCAGCCCTGCAGCTGAGCAGAAGCTGTTTTGACATCAAAGAGAGTGAGACAGAAAGTCACAGAGATCAAGGAGAAACAAGCAGAGCTCCCAGACCAAAGGCAGAGCCAACCCCGTTTGTGCAATATCCACAGAAATATGGAAAGAAAGGAGATTCCTTGGAGACATCCCAAACCTGAGTGCAGGTGGCCCAGGGTGAGTGGCTGCAGGGGATCCTGTTGGATACAAGGGTCTCCAGAGACCCTCACAAGTCCTCCCCTCCCAACTACCAGCACTGCCATTATTCCAGAGGAGCAATCCAAGCTGTGCTTCCAGGGAGGGCTGACTTCTTCCATCCATCTCCAAGGCAGAGGAAAGCAAGCAGCAATTCCACAACTGCATTCCAGCTCAGCTCTGCTCCTTCCTGATTCCCTGTCGACTCTGCAGCTATTTCAAGCAGCATCATTCAAATGAAATGATTTTCCATGAACCTCTCTGGGGCTCCAGCCCTGCTCCAAGCCACAGATCAGGAGTGGGCTCAGCTGTCTCCCTGTGCTTTGGCCCAGCCATACCTTGCCTTAAACCCCAAAGGAGTTATCCTGTAGCTCTCCACTGGCAGAAGGGCTGCTTGGAAAGCCTGGCTGCACACAGTGCCAGAAGAAGTGCCATTCACACCCTCCTAAAAAGGGGAATAAGCACCAAATTCAGCTCCTGTCCTGCTTCCAGCTGTGAGCCCAGGCTGGGGAAGTCTTCTAAGGAATGTCTGTGATTTAGGAGAATGACAGTTATTATGTTGCTGGGAAAATAAAAGATGGGCTAACAAATAATCTGGGTGTTTTTAAATGAGTCATTAAAATACAGGTTTATGATCCTTTTTAGAAGAAAAAGCGACTTTAATTCAGCACAGAAAACAGGCTGTCAAGCTCTGGCTGTTTGGTACGAGCCGTTTTTTCCCCTCTGAAATTTTAAACAGCCCTTCTAAAATCATAATAATGTTTACTGCATTGTTAGCAGCAAATTATTACACATACTAACCTCCTCATAGTCCCCATCCCAATGTAATTTTTACATTTGTTAGTTTGTAACCAGCACCCTTGTGAAAGCTCCACTTTTGGGAGGGCACACCCCATTTATGATTTACTTGATTTAAATCTTATTTCTGCTCAAGGAAGGTTCCCTTACCCCAGCCAAACACTCCCAGCTCAGTGGCTGCACGAGCTCATTAATGGCATATAATTAAACAGCAATCACACTGATTTACCAACTGCACACAGACCTAAATTCTGCAAAAATGTATATTCCACGACAAGACAAATGCTAATTTCCTGTAGGCACTGAGTAAATTTGATTTGCTGGGCTATTACCTCCTCTGGGATGCTGCAGAAAGGGCTCAGAGCAGCAGGAGCACACCCAGACTTGGTATTTTACTTTTAAATGAAAGAAAATCGTATCACGTTCTTTTAAGTCTTAAGGTAATGATGACCTAAACCAAAGAGTATAGATGATTTTCCCCAAAAAATTTTAAGATGAGAAGGGCTGCTGACACACACCAGAAGAGATGTGACACATTTGTTTCCCTCTGTAATTCCACTGCCCCAAAAGCTATTAATGCCTTAATAGTCCCACAACACCAGCAGTCAGAATAGCTGACTTCCAAAATGTTTAATTCTGCAGCTGCCTAAATAAATCAGCTTTAACTTTGTAGCAGACAAGAGTTTCCACTTAGCCTAAAAATCTTTTAATGAGTTTGCCATCTTTATTTTATATTCTCAGTCTGTTAAAAAAAAAAAAATCCTACTTAAAAAACCCCAAAGACCAAAGCACATACTTATGACAGATCCTGGTAGCAGAGTGGGACTTGGTTTGAAATATATTTTGGGGGTTTTTTGCCTTTTTTTTTTTTACATCAGAATGTCAGATCTAAGAACATACCTGAGACAGACCAGCTCAGAAAAGGAAACATGATGAGAAAGAGAAGGATATGGATTGGTCTGATCAATAAACCTCATAATTACCAAATTCCCCAGGAAACACCAGCTGTGAGGTTTACTCAGTCCTCTGGATTGTGGGTTATCTGAAATAGAGTCTCTGACAGACTTTAATGCTCAGTCTGGGACCTCAGTGGTGTTCCAGTGCTCCCCCTCTTTCCCTCCAGCACTCCCAGGAACTCCAAAGGTGTTTGCCACTGCTGGGCTTTCCAATCAGAAATGCAGCATCCAGCCCTTATTTCTAGGCAAAGTCTATGATTTTTGAGCAAAGCTCACACAAAACAAGGGTTAAGCAGCTCCTACTACCAGCCCCACTGCTGCTGTGCCTCTGCCATGTGGATCAGAGACAGAAGATAACTCTGCAAGAATTTTTTTACACTCATTTTTGAAGTCCTTTGTATAAGGAGAAAAAAAGGTCACTTCAGAGGATGGGGATGAAGAAGAAACACTGGTGTCCCTGGGATCTGGAACCACAGCCTGTGGCACACTGATTAGGACACCTTGCCTCTGCACACAGCAGAATGGTCTTTCTGAAGCTACCACCATGAAATTACTGCTTCCTCACCCATTCAGGCTACACATGTCAGTCTTTTTTCTCCCTGTATCTAAAACTGTGGCACTATAAAACCTGAAATCCCTCTTTATCCATGGATGTAGCGAGCTAAGCACCTCATTACAAGGAGGAATTGCAATTTGGGTACATTTTTAACCTGTCAGCCTGGGCCTGTCTGACATCTTCCTAACTCCAAAGACATGGTATGAGTTGTGTTCCCTCAGGCTTTCAGCACCTGAACATCCCACAGGTGTTAATACCTTTATCAAGAGAAGCTCCAGCCATGTGGTAGAAGCTCAAAGCCGTGTCCACATCATTTATGTTCTTCAGAAATGTGAAGAAGTTCTCCACCTCCTCAAATGTCAGCCCCTAAGACAGAGAAAAAGACACTCATGTGGTGATGGGAAAAGGAGATCATGGACACTGCCTGGAAATGACAGTGATCCAGAGTGATCCACAGTGATCCTCACTGGCCTGAAGCTGTAGCCAGAAGGGAATTCATCTGCACACTCCAAAAACTCAACCTTGGCACTTGAGGATGTAGGTTGTGACCTGTACTTTTGTTCCCCTCCTGGCCCCACCTGTCCCACAACGGGAAGGGACTGAAAACCATTTTCCAAGTGAGCAGACACACCATGAGCCTGTAGTTGGGATGCAGGAGACCATTGCAAACAGGTGAATTGATCATTTTTTTTGAAGCCTGCACACTTGCAATGACAATATCAAAAAGTCTGTGCACTGTAAGGTCTCTCCCAAGAGATTCAGGGATCCCTGGGGGAATCCATGTCTTACCCAGTGTGGCAAAAGGTGACACTAAAGCACAGAAGTGTCCCAGTTTGCTTTGCTGCTGGAGGCAGGATCCCTGTCTGCTCCACCTACCTAGGCCAGGTAAGCATGTGCTCGGTGAGAGCCGACAGCCATGCTCTGGGATAGTCATGGAAAAACATCCTGAGATCCCCAGAGGAGAACTGGAAACGAGCACAGCTCTGGGAACCCCACCTGGTAACACTACAGCTGATTTTATCCCCCTGTTCAGCTCCAGCACAAGCACAGCAGTGCTGGGACAAGAGCTGGAGCCTCCAGCTCCTCCAGCAGAGCCGCAGCACGGAGCCAGGGGAGAGGGTGAATCATCACCACAGTAATAACCACTCAGACTGCCTCTCTGGGAGACATAAATCAGCTTGTCAAGAGGAATTCAGGTTCAGGCTCCTCCTATCCTGCCTGGCATGACAGATTGATAGAGCAAGATATTAAAAATCCTAACTGCAGAACACGGCACAGTTCCACGATCTGGATGTGTTCAGCAGGTGCTGTCAGATACAAATTTACACAATCTGCTGTAACTCTGCTCCAACAACTTCTAATCAGGGAAGAAGCCACCAATCTTTTGAAAGAAAAAGAACATTTAAAGGTCTCTCCACACAGACATCTGCAGCTTGTTCCTATCTTTGCTGTAAGTATGTGGCATTGCACTGATGATCTACGTGTGCACTGACACATGCAACAGCAGCTCTGTCAGCCCTGGACTCATGGATCTGGGCCAAAAAGGATGAGATGGCAAAATGGGAGAGCACATGTGGACAACAGAGCTGACTGAAGAGAGAAATCCCTGGAAACTCTGCAGGGAGCTTTCCTTGAATGTTTGCCTGTTCCTCTTCTCAAGAGGAACACTAGGATGTACAGCAGAATTAAACTAAATACTGTCCTAGAAAAAAAAAAATCCAATAAATCAGGTACTCCTGCAGGAAGCACTGCAAAGACCCCTCTGCTTTGTACAATGGTTCCACAAGAGAAAATTGCTTTGCAATTATCATGATGCCTCCCTGCCTGGGAGCAGGGCACTGGAAGTGTGGGAAGCCTGGAGGAATGATGAGGTGTGTGGGCACTTCCAGGCCACCAGAAGACATTGTGCTGTGACCTCCCTGCTCTGTCTGGGACATGTGTGGTTTGTAGTGTTCTAAGCAAAGAGCCATAAACCTTGTATTTTCCTGGAATTCCCAAAATGGCAGATGCCAAGGCCAAGCAGCAGTGCTGTCTGTGCAAAATGGACTCTTCTATGGAATCCTGGAATGGTTTGGGTGGGAAGGGACCTCAAAGGCCATCTCATCCCACCCTGTGCCATGGGCAGGGACACCTTCCACTATCCCAGGCTGCTCCCAGCCCCACCCAACCTGGCCTTTGTGGTCCTTTCACCAGCTGAATAAACAAAACCAGTGACACATGTGTATCCTACAAATAGTGGCTTTCATGTGGACAAAACCACTGAATGTCTGTAGCAAGAATACCATCAGTATTATGAAATTTAATACTTTTTTTGAGGAATCCTATAGGTGAGGCTGGCATCAGTGTTAACTCTGTTCTAGCTACCAAAATAAAATAAAAGTCAGAGACTGGGACAGCCTCAGGCAAGTCAATAGATGAATGATCACCTCTTTCAAGGCATTTGTAGCTCCAGCTGTTAATTCATAATCAGCTGAATCCCTTCATCACCCAAGTAATCCTCACAAAACATAAGCAGGGAGACTCCAGAAGCACTTACCTGCTTGTAACACAACAGCTTGAACCTGGGAACCCAGGTTCAGCCAAGAATTCCACCTCACTGCCACTCCCTGCTATCTCCACAGAAAAACACCCCAGCCAGCCCCCAAAGCACATGTAGGAGATGACATGAATCACTGACTTCTGAAGAGACAGCTTGGTTTTTTAGCAGTTAGGGGGGTATAAACCAAATAATACATTGCTTGTGAATATAGCTGATGACTCAGGTCCTTTTTACCAGAAGAAAAGCAGCTGTGTAAGTACAACTTGGGGAGGACACTCATAAGCAATGTTAGACAAAACAGAGTGTGGCAGCTCTGCTGAATAGGCAAAGTTCACCTATCCAGGGTAAGATGGGATTTTTCCTCAAGAAAAAGAAAAATAATGAAAGCAGATTAGCAGTTAATAGAAGAAAACTTATCACTCCCAAAAGCAGGAATGCACAATAACAGCCTTGGAAAACAGCTAAAGATTAGATTAAACTCAGAGTTTTGTTGTTTTGGAGACTGCCAGAGTTGGCTTTTGCAGTCAAGGTAATTCCATCAGACAAGGAGGACAAGGTTTGGCAGATTCCATAAGAAAGCTCTCTCAAAAGAACTGCACCTCCAAGGGAAAGCCTTGCTGGGTAAGTTTGGGACAGTTTCTGAGCATTTCATCCTCACCAGTGTAAGGAATCATGAATTTTTCACCAATTCTATTCCTTACAATATAATCTTTTTTTTTGTCCTATTGCCCATTTTCTCTCCTTGAGAGTTCTTGGAATAAAGGAAGATAAAGATTTGCTCTGAATCTGGCTGGCTGTAAATAGAAAGACAATCTGGCTGATTTGGGGATAAAGAATAAGGTAAGAACAAGAAGTTCTTCCTCTGGCACAGATGTCAGGATCTTGGCTTACACATGAAAGGAAGAAAACATTTGCTGTAGGAAACCTTCCAAAATAAATTCCTTTGCCTCTTTTCTCAGACATCCAGCTACTGATCAGTAATATCTATACACACATACATATATATAAAAACCCAAAAATGACAGCAAAAGAATCAAAAATTTGCAAACTTCAAAACCAGAGCTGGTATTTTCTATTAGACACACATTGCATTTATGCACTTTTTCCTGGATAAATCAAATTATTCCTGGTAATGTAGAAATCCCATTAAGGAACTAAAAAAGTTGCAGACCCTGGTCAAAACTTGTGTTTTATAACACACTTGGCACCTAAACCAGTTAAGAAATAAACTCTGGTTCTGATGTCAGAAGAATGCAGCTCTAAAACAACCAGCCAAAGACTTTCCATCCATTCTCACTTTGATGAATTGCTTGTTTATATCCCAGTTAATAAAAGAACATTCTAGCTTAATAAAAGAACATCCATTATAGGGGCAGATGTAAAATTCTAATGCTCAGTAATTTCTCAGCCCATATTTGCCTTACCTGATAAAGCACATCTTGTGGTATGGGTATCTTATTCCAAGGACTCTCACTGAATTAATAAGTGTAGGGTCTGCAAACTTACTCCTCTCTAAATTGTGAGTAATTTTTCCCAGAAGTTAATAACTAAATAATAAACTGCCTGGTCACAGCAGCTAATGAATCCAAGGTTGAGCCAGGAACTGGGAGCACGACTTCAGTGTTTGTTCTGGCTCCAGACCCAGGGTGCCATTCAGCAAATTGAATTTTTAAAATTACAACATCTATTTTCATAAGGAAAGCACCTACAGCCTGCACTGGACACCAACCACTGCACTCCCAGCTCTTCCCTCTCTCCAACAGGGAGCGGATGCTTTTCCGAAGAACATGGGGATTGCTTAACTCATTTCTCAGCCCAGCCCAGCCCGGGGCTGAGAAATTTTCCCAAATTTCTTATGAATGCCACTGACCTCTCCATCCTGGAAGTGCTTCTTGAGCTGTTTGAGCATGACAGTGAGCTTCTTGGACTGCACCCCGCTGTATGCCAGCAGCATGCTCCCGAACTGCCGCTCCGTGATCCGCCCGTCCACCGGGTCGTGCCGCTCGAACTGCAGGGAAAGCACAACGGGGAGATGAAAACCAGGAGCAGCACAAGGCCCCACCTCAGGTATGAAGCATTAAAAAGGCACCATAAAAAATTCACATTGCAGGAAACACCGGTGAAGGAGCAGTCCTGATGTGCTCCAGTGTCTGCTTTCCCCAGGATTGTGTCTCCACATTCTCCCTATGTGCAATTCCTTGGACAGCCCTTGGGAGAAGCCTTTGCAGCTCACCCTCCCAGTTTTCTCCCACAGGACTGGGCTAATGAGTGGTTCCATGGCTGCTCTAAACAGGGACATTGGTTAATAAACCAAAGAGAAATCTTGCAAAGGTCTTCTAATTTTACTCTTCTCTGCTCCAAGGCCTGTACCAGTGTCCCAGCAAGGGAAGGTTCATGGATGTCTCCAGACTTCACCTTCCCCAGGTTCTCCTCATCCTCAGACCCTTCTAGTCTCTGACTCTTACAAATGCTGCTGTGAGGCCCCTGCAGGACTTCCAAAAAGCTTTTGGGCAGATAAAGGTTTTCTCCACTAATCTATCTCTCCTGTTTGTCTCCTGGCTCCCACTGCAGGGAAGGAGGGAAGAGCCATTCCCCAGCTTGGGAAGGTGCTGGGTGGGAGCACTTTGCCCACTGAATAATGGGGATTTCACCCTTTCCTTTTCCCCCACCTCTGTGAATCAACAAGCATCAACATCAGACTTCACCCAGCTTCACAGATCTCAGCACTCAGGATCTCTTATTTGGGATAGATTATATCCCTTCAAATTTACCAGGAAACACAAGACCAACACTCCAGCTGATCAAAAGCCAGAAGATGACATTTAACAAGAAAATTAATTTTTAAACTCCTGGGGAACGACTTGGTACCAGTGATTGACGTCCTGCTGCCTGCTGAATTGACCATTCCTGCCTCAGCTGCTCTTCAGTGCTAATGAATTTTTAATTATTACCATATCAACCAGATTTTGGCTGCTTTTCCCAGTGGGAAACCAAGGGATTCCTGGTAAGTGGAGCACCAAGGCTGGAGTGATTTCTATGAGCACCTCTGGCAGGAGGCAGATCCCAAATGGAGAAATTCTGCTCCTCAGCCCCCTTGTGCTTTCACCTGAGTGGCCCACACAGTTTTGGGGGAAAAATGGTGATTTTTACTGTCATCTGATACAGGTTTTGGGGATCACTCATGATGCAAAACGTGGGCCTCTCTCATTCTCCTGTGTTGGGGAAAGGAGAGAGAAAACTCATTTGTTGGAAATGTTCATTAAAAAGCAAAAGTAGTAGTTTTTGCCATGCCTGAAGAATGCAAAGAAAATGCCCCTGGGACACAAAGCTTTGCCGTCAGTGCTGCTTCAAAAGCAGCACTGATGCCTTCTTCTGCTGTAATATTCCTAATTTCATCCCCAAAGACATAAATCAGCATTTTCCTACCAACAGCCTTAAAATATCCCGAGTTTTAGCAGAGCTTTAGATGGCATCTTTAATTAAAGGTTAGGAAATGGGTCCAAATATCTCAGATCAACCTCCTAAGTGGTGACTACGCTTAGAAAATCTCAACAAGTTGGTGTCTAAAAGCCCATCAGCCCCCTCTCCCCCTGCCCTGCATTAAAGATTGGGCAGCTTCACAGGGTAACACAAGCAAGCACAGCTCCCTGCAAATGGGGAAAGAAAGAACCAGCTCCTTGCAGTTTTTTTGGAACTAAACCTTCAGATTGTGGTCAGTTTTGCACTACCAGATGCAAAAAAGACCAGAAAGGAAAAATTTAAATACTTTTCATCTTAATTTTTCTACTGATATACTACACAACTATTTGCAAGAAATAAAAAAAGCCTGGAAACTATGGAATTTATGCTGCTTATTATTTATCTCACTTTAAAATGAACATCTCTAACATTAAACCAGAGCACTCAGATGTCCACTGTCACGTACAGTGGTGCTCATTGCAAAGGTCAGCCCAGAAAGGGGCTGGGAAGTGAGAGCTGGTCCACATTCAGTTCCCAAATTCCAATATAACCACCACTGAACTGAGAAAAAACAACAGCATCACAGTGAGGGATAAAAAAAGTTCAAATCTTGCCTCCAAGCTACTGTCAGATGCATTTAAATTAATTACAGAAAGGATAAGCAGGGCATGTCACTTATAGAGAAATTTCAGGGAGGGAATTCTGCTTATTTTTTTCTGGTACGTCAGAGATTGTGTTTATCCATAAAGAAACTGGGCTTCAAAGGATTGGTTAGTAGAAACCCATTGATTCCTGATGAAAGAAAACCCTCAGGTACCCCTGACACCCCCTTTCCCACCTCCCTGCCTGGGTGCAGAGGTGCATCCATGCTCCTCTACCCTCTGGAATTTCTTCTAGCCAAACACAACTCACCACTGCAAAATGAAGGAGGGTGCAAAGCCTACAGGAATTTTTCTTTCAGTACTCAACACACAGCCTACAAACACAGTTAAGTGTTAAAAACCTCTGGGTATTTGAAAAAGCAAGAAAAATAGTGCCCATTCCCAGGTAATCACGATTATTTGCCTCCATGCACAGGATGATACTGTACAGGTTATTTTTCTGTTCACTGGTGGGGAGGAAATAACCCCACATCCTACAAAGAGGGGATGCAGGGCACAGCACAGTGGGATTTAAGGCAAACAAGTCCTCTGACAGCCTTTTTACCTTTCATGGATCTGAAAGAAGGAAAAGCAGGGCCAAAGCAGTCGCTCACCCAGCATTAGTCAGAGGGGGTGGAGCAGCTCCTGCTCCCAACACCCCACCAGGACAAACAGAGGGCAGGGGGGCCCTACCCCATCCCAAACTGCAGCCCCAAAATCCCCACACAGAGTCGGCCAGCGAGTCCAACACCTCCAGAGCAGCTTCCACTCGCAACCACTTGGTGCCAGCAGTGGATTCTGCATCTGCACGAGGAAGGAGAATGGCACAGAATGCTGGCCAGTGTTCTTCCTGCAGGCCAGCACACCTGAGGGGCTGAAGAAATTAGCTTGAAATATAAAAGGCTGTGTTTTGAAATTCATTAAAAGCCAACGTGACGTGCAAGGAAATCCAAGGCGTTTATGGAACAGTTCAGCAGGAACTGTAGTGACAGGACAGGGGGAATGGCTTCAAACTAAAAGAAGGGAGGTTTAGATTGGATATTGGGAAGGAATTGTTCCCTGGCAGGGTGGGTAGGCCCTGGTACAGGGTGCCCAGAGAAGCTGTGGCTGCTGCTGGATCCCTGGAAGTGCCCAAGGCCAGGTTGGACAGGGCTTGGAGCAGCCTGGGATGGTGGAAAGTGTCCCTGCCCATGGCAGGAGTGGAATGAGATGAACTTTAAGATCCCTTCCAATCCAGATCATCCTGGAATCCTGTGGGAAGGTAAGAAGGCAGGAGAAATGGGGTGCAGCCCTTGACTTCACCAGCTTTGCTAGCCCAGTCCCTGTAGCCAGTCCAAATACACAGCAGGGTACACCCTGATTTTTTTTGTTATTTAAAAGATTACCCATAACCTTACACACATGTTAAATAGTCCCAAACTCCCCCCCAAACCTGACAGGATAAGCATATTCCTGCTCCTCTATAAGATGAAATGCCCAGTTTTGTTCAAATAACCCCACCCTCCTTCCTTCTCAGAGAAAAGCTTTCTCACATGAAGAGAGCAGAGGACAAATAAGCAATTTCCCCTGCTTCTACATCTCCTTAACTGCACAACTTTATCAAAAGGCAATTCAAGGATCCATCATAAAACAACAGACCCATAATATTTTTTCTTCCTTGCTTCACTGTTTTTTTCCTCCACTAACTCTATCTGTCTTCCCCTGCAGGGAATGAAATCCCAGGCCCTGAGGAGCATCCAGCCCAAACCAATTCAGAGACACCACCACGAGAAACATCCTGGTGGAAAAATAAAACCTGCTGGAAGTTCCTAAAAGCAGACATTGGTTTCCTTTCATCTCTCCTTCTGCCAGCAAGGCTCACCAGTGGGAAATGAAGCAGCCCTGATGGCCTCAGAAAAAGCCCAAGTTTGGGTACCACACACTTCTCAGGGGAAGGTTTCTCTTCCCAGCTGACTCTCCTTCCTCCTCAATAAATTTGTCATAATCAATAGTATTAATAGGGGAAGATTCTACCTAAAACTCCAGTGCTAAAATCCTCTCTAACCAGAGTATGGGAGTTTAAAAAACTGCTTAAAAAAGGAGGAGCAGTGTTTTGTGATTGCTGCCACCAGATTCAACTGGGTCCAAGAGAACAACCCTTACTCTGCAGCTGGGGAGGGGAATCCAAAGCCCTCAGAGAGGGCTCAGCATCACCAGACAAGCATGAGTGGATGTCAAAACCTCCCCTGGAAAAGTGGGATGAATTATGCCCCTCCTTCCTAGCCTGGCATCTTTGGGCTGGACACACACGGGTGGCTTGTGTCTCTTGCTTTGTTTGCTGAAGAAGAAAAGGACCAAAATAACCCCCAGGCCCTTGCACTTGGCACAGACAGCATTTAGGATCCACCAAATCCCATCTGTGCAGGAGAGAAACACCCAGTTGTAACACCCAGAGCCAGCATGATGAAAACACAGCTCAGACTTTTCCTAAAGCAATGCCAAAAGGATACACTTCCTATCCTCTTCAAACACTCACATTAGCTAAATATCCAGCTGTATTTTAGCAGGCTCCTAAAGTTCTAGGAAGGTTTCCCCTAAAAACCAATCAAACAGATGATGTATTCCCTACAATCTCAAAAGAAGGATCTTAAATAAATAAATGTATGTGTGCCACATTCCTAATTGAGATAGCAAAGAGAAATACATCTTCAAGGACTTTTGGATGGGGAGAGAAGTGTTGAGGGATGATCTCTGAGCTTCTTTCTGCAGGTTAAAAAATACATCCATGGCAGAAATCTTGCTAATACTAATTCTATCAGGTTTACGGGTAGTTGAAAAAGGTGACCTGTTCCCAGAGCTGCTCTGTGCATAATAAGGAATCAAAAGGGTCTGGGAAATAATGATTTGTAGGGTAATATTCAGATTCATAATATATGACCCTTTGAAGTGGTATTTGCTCAAAGCTTTATTTGACAGGCTGTAATACATTATTTATCTGCAAACTACTGCAGCACTGGCTCTGTTTACTGTTCTGGAGAAGGAGGCTGCCAGGATCTCTCATCCAGTTGCATATAGAACTATGACAGGAAGAAAAAGAAAGGGGAAAACACTATATATCTCCCTAAATCCCAGCAACCTCGTCCATCCAAAAAAATTTAATGTATTTGTGAGTAAGCTGAAGTGTTTGCACAGGCACAGAATTACTGCCAGAAAAGAAGAAAGGGAAAAGTTTCTAAAGGCATTTTGTTTGGGAAGATTGAAGATTTAAAATACTAATTTTTTTTTTTTTTTGTGGGGTGGATAATTATGCTCAAAGGTTTCTTCTGTGGAGATGGATCTGAAGGACTGGGTTTTGCAAGATGAAGCTCAGCCTGCTCTGGACACAGCCTACAAAGAGCCTCGGGGTGTAATTACTGCATTATTTGGGAAAACCCACTCAGAGGCACAGCTCTGAAGAGGTTCAGAGCTGCCAACAGCAGGGGGAATGAAAATGGGAAAGAGGAAATGCCAAACCCAGCCTGGACCATTCTTTTACCGTGAGGCTTCTCTTTACCATAACAAATAATAAAGAAATGAAAGAAATGGGAGCTATTTTCACATGAGAAAAATCCAATCTTCCAAACGCTCTCCCTGTTCACACCTTCCCCCCTCTGCCTAAGTGAATATGTAGCAGCCAGGTTAAAAATGTCCATCTGTCAGCAGCAGTGCAATCCCAGCAGACCTGATGTTGGAGAGAAGCTTTGGAGATTTCACTGACCTTGGCAAGCCACTGCTGCCTGCAAGGGGGAAAAATTCATTCCCATCACCAGCCACTTGTTCCGCTTTAATGAGGAATTAAAAAAAGGTTATGTAAAGATGGCTGCACCTGAATTTCAGCCCCATGAATGAAAATATCTTCCTGCAGGCTCTGAGCATATCCATGTTTTGAAATTCTGTGCAGCAAGGGAATGACAGGAAGGAAACCTGAAGAAAAGGAATCAGTAATGCTAAGGAAAAAGGACATGTCTGATAAATTAAAGGGATGGAGAGGGGGAAGAGTTGAGCAATCTCCTCCCATGTCTGCTCTCCAGACCTGGCTGTTACTGCCATCCCTGCCCTTGACAATGCTCCTGGTACCATGGAACAAAGCAATTTTTCTGTCCTGCTCCCTGAATAAGAGTAAAGTTCAGAAGCAGAACAAACTCCCAACCCTCCCACAGGAAAACACACAGGACAGCAAAGCTGCAAGCACCTGAATGAAGCCATTACTCTGAAAAACACCAATATCTAAGTCTCCATGGAACTGCTGTACACAGTTTTATTAAGAAATACAGCTCCCTCACTGCTTGTTAGGAGTTCACACTGCTTTCTGCTTGACCTTGGTGCTCAATTCCCCAGGAAAAATAAATTTGCAGGAGTTTAATTCAGCCTAGCAGGAAAAAGGGTCCTGCATTGTCCTTCCTGCATCAGCAGAAGCAAAGCCAGGGCTGAAGCAGAGCCAGCAACGTGTGGAGCTGCAGAACAGCTCTGAATTCGGAGCCTGAAAGGGGAGAAAGAGCAGGAGGACTGAGGTGTTTGCTCCTCCAGCAGAAGGAGGAGGCAGAAGTCAGGTACCTGCTACAAGAACACGTTCACACAGACATCCAGAACCTCTTGCCCACCAACTTTTGCTGCCCCCTGGCTGTTAGCTAACTTGGTTGTGCACACATAAACAAGAGCATCTATGCTAAATAGCTTGTATTTCCTAATTCACAGACTCTGATACAAACCTCCACACATTCCTGTGGCAAGGTAATGAATCCAATAGCACTCCTGGGGTTTTATTTGCAGGGGTCCCACACAAGGCTCTGCTGCACTGCGGGAGCTGGGCAGTGGATTTACACACCCTTCATAAACCAAAGAAGCCTGCTGGTACAGAGCAAAGCCTTCCACTGCTGCTAATGATGCAATAAATAGAAATTCCAATAAAATCCTCCATGGCTTCCCCTGCAGAGCCACTGCATCAACCATGCTGAAGTCACCTGGTTCAAATACAAGCAAGGCAGCAGCGGGTGTTCTCTCACCAGGTGGTTGCCCCATGAAGCAGCCATCCCAAACAAGAGGATGCCACAGCTGCTCCTTTGTGTTCCAGCCTGTCCCAGCCATGTTCACAAGCAGCTGCAGCACTTGTACTGCCACACCATGCCAGCCTCACTGGCTCGCTCCTGGACCACTGGATATTTTGGTGACCAGTGACAGGACCCAAGGGAACGACCTGAAGTTGTGTCAGGAGAAGTTTAGGCTGGATATTGGGAAAAGGTTTTATCCCCAGAGGGTGGTCAAGCATTGAACAGGCTCCCAGGGAATGGGCATGGCCTCAAGGCTGCCAGAGCTCCAGGAGTGTTTGGATAACATTCTCAGGCACAGGATGGGATTGCTGGGGTGTCCTGGGCAGGGCCAGGATTTGGCCTCCATAATCCTTGTGGATTCCTTCCAACTGATTTTACAGCTGACATACAGTTGCTTGATATGCTGTTATCATCCTGAGGACCCCAAAACCACCCCACAGACTCTCCATCTGCTTTTTAGAGTGAGGCACTGTGAGGGTTAGATTTCTCTGGCATGAATTTCCTCCCTTGGACTAGGGAGCACTCAGTTAGGAACAGCATTTATGGCACCTTCTGACTGAGGCACAAAGACCAGCTTTCAGTAACTCGTCCGTGACAGCGAGCCCCCCACCCACCAGCACTCCCCCTGCTTGATGGGAAAAGGGACTGGAATTCAACCTGCCTTGGATTTCAACTAAACTTTCCCTAGTGAACATTTAAGCATTTTATTACCTGCTCTGCTGTTCCTGATTGATGAAAATGACTTGCCTCAGACTCCTTTTTGGTGACTCCTTATGTTTACTGAGACAGTTATATCTCCCTTCTGTCTTTCCTTTAAGCTGCACATGCCATGGCCTCATAACTTATCCCTATCCTCAGATTTTTTTTTACCATACTAATGTTCCACTCTGAATTCTTCCCAAGTCTTTGGCTGACACTGGACAAGAACTGAATGCCAGCTTTTCCCCAAACCTAACTGGAATAGTGCAGTCAACCTGAAAGCTGTGACCCTTTCCACTCACATGTCAAGACAAAAGCAGGCTGCCAGCTCTGAATGCCATCAAAACCAGGATGAGCTGTCCAAATCACTTCCACTGCCTGCCTAGAAATTCCCAGAGTACATATGTGTATGCTGGACTGTGCCTCCTTAACTACAGAGTTCCCTGATGTGAAATTATTCACAGTGGTTGGATGATCCCACTTTTAACTGGACGTGTCACAAAATTCTGTCACCCACCACACTTTCATGGCTATCCATCAAAGGCAGGGACAGCAGCCTCACTTCTGTTCCCTAAACTCCTCCTACAGGAAATGCAGCAGCAGGAGTATGTAAGTCTGCAGGGTCTCCTGGTAACTCCCCTCTCCTTGGCACTAAACCCATCATGGCTCTGTCCATCTCTGACTTTAGTAAGTACTTCTGGAGGGCAAAAGCCTTCATATCCAGATCCTTTTTTCCTCCAGAGCTGTTTAAAGGTTATTAGTTATCAACATACCTTTTATCTGGTCAGGGGCTTGACAACAGTGACACAGATACATCACTCATCCTCTGGGATAAACAGGACTCATGGGGCATACGTTAGCTTTCTGTATTTAGCCATGAGCCCATCCTCCTCTCCTTCCCCCTGCAGCCAGGTCAGGAAATCACTAACAAAGAACACAAACAACTTTTGTACCTGTCATTAACTGCCCTACTGAAGAGGGAATTCCACTAGTGCTGGTTTGGCTTTTCAGATGTAAGGATCACGTGAAGGAAGAGAAAGCAAATCTGGAATTAAAGCAAGAGTTATAGATATACAGGATATAGATACAGAACTAGGTATAGAACTGACAAAACTATGTAAGTACACAAAATCCATTACAGGATTGCTGAAAAGGCAGAATTCATAAGGAAAAAGGGAAAACATGACATTCCCCATCATTGTTCCCACAGGGGCTGGATCAGTGGTGAGGTTGAAGTGAGAGGATCAGCAAGTAAAGGACAACTTTGAGAGGCAACACAGCTAATCATGACAGAGACTGTTATGAAGGTGACTTAAAATCAAACAAAAATGCCTTGTATAACTGATCTTGTGATCAGTTTGACAGCAAACTGATCTCTAAAAAGTCAGTTTTGGACCCTTCCTTACAAAGATCAGCCAATCTGACACTGTCAGATTTCATTTTTCAGGCTACTCAAAACAATTTACTTAAGTTACTCATTTTCCCCCTAAATGACTGCAGCAGAAACAAAGATATGTGACTCATTACTGTAAGCTTTGTTGCCTGTGTTAACAAATCACTGAAAACCTGTATTGCTCTGCCAGCCTATATAAAAATAACAAAATATAAATATAACTCTACTCAAAAAATCCCGAGTAAGCTGGTAACAGCAGAGCAGTTTTTAATAGCTGCTACAGGATTACTTGGATACTAACTATTCCAACACTGGGACTCAGAAAGGCACTTACAGATTTAAGTTATTACCCTAAAACCCAACTGAGCAGCATCAGAAATGCCTTCTGAAACCAGAGTATTTGTTAAGACAGGCCTGAGATCCCAAAGGATCTAGGACTTTCTAATGAGGTGTGTGCAGATGGAAGAGCATCCATCAACCCTTCTTCACAAAAACCAAACCAGGCAGTAACTGTATTGGCACTGGCCATGAAAACAGGAATTTCCAGGATAAGGAAGTTACTCCCACATCATCTGTCACAGAACAGACACAGAAAATAAGGAATTTTCTAGATGACAGCAATGATCTCTTGTACCTTTGCCATATTCTTATAGAATCCCATTTTACTTTGCTTGGAAGACCTTTTTCTTGGGAGGGACATTGGGGCATCCTTAATCCTTGGGTAAGAGGACAAATATGGAGATTAAATCAGTGCTACCAGCAGGTTTTGGGTTGCCTTGCAGGATTGACAAAGACATGGAGAACGAAGGGCTCACACATCTCTCCTAAGTGCACTTCCAGAATCCTAAAAAAATTTAGGCTGTAAGAGCCCCAAAGGCTGGCTGGAAGTCCTTTTGGTCTGCCAAGGACACAGGAATATCTGGGACAGGGATTAACAAGCAGAAATAGCATAAACAATGATGTCAAATCCTATTCATCTTCCAGATTCACAGAGTTCTTCCACTGAAAAACCAAAAAAAGAGCCCAACACCACCTGTCCCAAGGGGACATGTGAGAGCTGCAGAGCTTGTCCAGACAAACTTGTCACTGTTTGTCAAGGTAAGCCACAAGCAGAAAGAACTTCTGGCTGTAGGACCTGGTAGATTTGCTGGGCTGGTTCCTGTGGCTCCTTAGCCTTAGCTAAGCCATCCCATAACCCAAAAAACTGACCACAGCTTTCTCCAAGTAGCCAAACCCCAAAAGGTTGAAATAAGGCACTGAAAGCTTCTGCTCTACCTCTGGTTGTGGTTACTTTCCTCATCCTTCCCTTCCTGCAACTGAGTTGACTGCTGAGTCTTCATAAAATGATGGAAAATATACTTGCATCCACAAAAAAAAAAAAAAAAAGCAGAAGAGAAGAAGAAAACATCAGGCCACGGTTAGTTAAACCTGCTGTCAGCACTTCAGCCATAAGGAACATTGAAATATTCAGGGCTTTGTCTGAGTTAATTCCTCTGTGAGAGTTTCTGCTGAATCTTAGCAAGAAATATGCACCGATATTTTGATTTTAAAAAAATGAACCAAAATCAGTAAGAGGAAAGATAAAGTGGGTTCAGATGGTCAGAAACTATTGTTCCACCTTCAGTCAGCAGAAAACAGATCAAGTGTATGAACTGTAGAAATGCCTGGATCCTGAGCTGAAGGGAAAATAGCTTTAAAAAAAGGAAAAAAAGGTCTTTCTTCGCTTTCTTTTGGAAGAGAAAAAGCCAGCATCCCAGTTTGATAACAGAGGCTCTGGGTCACTCAAGGGCTGCACCAGCCCCAGGAGGCTCTTCAGACTGCATTTCCCCAAGGACTTCCCCAGGGCTCTGAACATGAACAAAAACTGGGTTTCAAATCAACATCCCAGCTTCAGATCATGCTCCAGTTTTACTGAGCCTCCAGCAGAGGATGAGTAGATGAGGGAACAAGAGTTCAGCTGAGCACCACTTCTCACATGTTCCTGATTTACATGGGTCTTCTCCACTCAAAAGACATCTCATCTCTGAATTACTGTGCTTTTTAAGTGGCTGAGGTCATTAGGGCACTCCCTGGAAAAGGAACAACACAAACCCACCAGACATTCACGTGAAAAGCTCCTTAACTGTGAACAAACACATCGAATTGTAGGAGAAAAGGTGGGAGATCACATCAAAAGAGATAAAAGCTGAAGAGGAGAGAAGCCACGTTGCATAATGCTGAGGACAGAAATGGGCCTGTTTTGCCTAAATCAATGGGAGTATGAACAGGATAATCAGGGCTTTAGTAGCATGAACTCAGGGAAAAGTTAAGCTTGGCAGAACAGAACCATCAGTGTTTCAGTGGAAATGAGTATCAGGAACACCAAGCACAGGCTGGTGCTGTGCTCAAGGGTGCTGGCAGGGAGTCAGTAATGATGTCTTTATGATATTTGATAACTTACCCAGACATAAATATATTTTATTGTCCCCAGTTATAAATAACCTGTTAGAAAAGCAACTACTATTAGCCAGGAAGATGCACAATTGACTGAAATCATCAAAACCTAAATTGTCACAGTAGAAAAAGAACAAGTATATTGACACTGAAAAAAAAAATCCCCACTGCTTCTTAATGAGGGAAGTGAGGACCCTTGGAGGGAGCACAGGGTCAGGAATACTTCAGTGCCCAACCCTGGAGTGAACATGGCAGTGGAAAACCAGGGCATAGAATAATCTCTGTTTCTCTTGCCTTTACATTCAAGTTGCAGCTGATGTTTCTTCATCCTAAAAAGTATTTTATTCCTTTCAATTTGCAGAGGCACTGAGGAACTGACCCAGTTCACAAAGAACATTGCCTTCAAGCTTCTATTCCCCCTGCAAAGGCAGGGCCACACCACCTGCTTTAATGGCCAGGAAATGAAGGCAGTGGAATGGGCAATTGCCTTCACAAAAATAAAATAATCACTCTTTGGGTCAGCTTCTTACTTGGATTTGTAAATTCCAAATAAAAAGGGAATAAATGCAGTTCCAAATTGCAATGACTGACTTGATAAGAACTTAATAAGATGCTGATCACACAACCTGAGCATGTGAGCAATAATACACCAGACTGAAGTGACAGGGTTCTGAACACTGTTGTCCTAATAGGCTGGGGGACATCATCTTGTGCACAAATCCTGATTTCCAATGCAAATAAAAGCCTGGCTTTGCTCAAGCCAGGTTGAACTTTGGAGCCTGATGCAGTGATGGGCACCATTTCCAACTGAGTCAGCTCTACCTGAGAACTGAGACAGACCAACAAGTCCCCTATTGCTGTCCTTCTACTGATTTTATACAAAGGAGCCAAATTTTGAAGGGTGATGCTTAAATTCAGGTTATGGGACTAGGAACGGAGTCACTGTTAAAACTCAGGGTAATGCCTATTAAAGAGGAAACTAAATTCAGAAGAGATGGACAACATTTCTTATAAAACACCCAGGAGTGACAGCAGAAGTCACATAATAGACACCACCTATTCATGAGGATTCAAACAAACCTTGAACACTTTCCCAGCAGAAACATTCAGAATAATGAAGCACACAGAAAAGGTGGGGACAAAAGCAGAGATGAAAAGTTTTGAGCATGTTATAAATCCTGCTCCTTTAGGGCCCAGCTCAGTGATTAGGACTGAGACCAACCTTCCTCAGCAAGGTAGTAACAGGTCATTCACAGCCTCTGTTGTTTTTCCCTTAAATCATCTCAATCATCTCCATCAGCAGTGCCAAGGCAACAACCAGGCTTTTGGAGGGACATACACCCAGGATATGCCAGCTGCTGCTCCAACTCCAACAGAGCAGCCACCAACAAATGCTGGAGATGTTCCCTGGGGAGTGCCACAGGCACTGAAATGCTCATCAGGAATCTAACGGCTCGGATCTGCAAGTCACAGCTGTAGAAATTCCCTCTGTACCCTTCCCAGGCTCTTGCTCCTCCTCCAGAAGCCCCACCCTGCAGCACAATCTGTGCTGCACTGCCCTCCCCTGTACAGAAAAAGCACCCCGAACCTCAAGCTTCAGAATATCGTGCTGCAGCTTGCGCTGGAAGTCCAGGAAGTGGGAGATGGTCAGCTTTCCCCTGAGGTCAGCCCCGAAGAAGTAGGTGGTGAGCGCCGAGTTGAAGCCGGTTTTGAGCGTGTTGCCGGTGGTGGAGCGGTCCCGGTGGCGCATGCCCATGCTGGTCTGGGAACGGATGATGCTCTGCACCTAAACATCACAGCAAGGATGTCACAATCAAAACCATACCAGTCAGGTGTAGCAGCCACAGGGCCTGTGAGGCCTCCCTGGCTGTCAGTTGCCTAAGATAAAGAAACACATAGTCATGGTGACTGGACCAAAGGAACCCCTCTCCTGCCTTTGGACCCCTGTTATCTCTCTGTAAGACCATAGATCACATTTGCCTTGCCCCTTACCATTGGACTGTTTCCCAAAACCCTCATACCCTATATAAACCCCTGCCTCTGCCCAGTACAGCAGGTGAGCTGTCAGTGACCCCTTTGCAGAGACCCGTTCGCAATAAAGGCGGATCTGCGGAATTCACACATCTCTTCTCCTCTCTCCTCCCTGCGGCTGCCAAGGCACTCAGCAAGCAAAGAGCTGGAGTCACCAAAGAGCTGAAATCACTCTAAGAGCTGAACTGCTTGCTAAGGTAGCCTGCAGCTGGGAGACTGCCTGAGGCACCTGGACAAGTGACCCCTCTATCCGGGATAATTATGGCAGTCCTGGGTCAGACAGACCCAGAAACTCCAGGCTGTAGTAGTCAAGAGACAGTACGAAATACTCCACGCTCAGCTGTGTCATCCTCCTTTCTTTTCCTCCCAAAACAATTCTCAGAAGATACAACAATTCAAAAATTTGGCTGAACTTAAGAGAATCACAGAATGATTTGGGCTGGAAGTGACCTTAAAGACCATCTAGTTCCAGAACTCTTCCATGGGCAGGACTTTCCACTAGACCAGGTTGCTCCAAGCCCCATCCAGCCTGGCCTTGAACACCTCTAAGGATGAGGAGTCTACAACCTCTCTGGCCAACCTAGGCTTTGTTTTTTTCAGTCAACTTTAAAGAAAGGAGAAAATCAAGTGCTTAAAATGAATTTTAGGAAACAATTCACTCAATTTTCAGATAAACATTCCAGCACTGATCCACCTCTGGTCAGCAGAGCAGCTTCTTCCCAGCAAAATCCCAGGAGGTGGGAAAGCTGCAGCAATCATGGAGAAGAAAAAACTCTTCAAATGTTTTAGAGCTTCCACTCCTTTACTACCCACCCTTGTGAGCTCACAGCACCCCCAATTTGCTCACAACTCATTTCTTCTCACTCATGCACAAATCCTGGGGTTTTCAACCCAAGAGCACCCTCTCCTTGCTGCCTGTTGCTCTCTGTCACAGCTGGAAGTTCCTCCATTCCTGGGGCTGTGCCACCCAGCACAAAAGGCTC
The DNA here is from genome assembly GCA_013396995.1 of Dicaeum eximium. NCBI lineage: Eukaryota > Metazoa > Chordata > Aves > Passeriformes > Dicaeidae > Dicaeum > Dicaeum eximium. Next base: position 61,759 of record VWZP01001137.1, read on the forward strand.
TTCAAAAGAACTTCCCTACTCCATAAAAGATGCCAGAAAGTTGACCTTGAAGGATGTAACAGCCTGAAAATCCAAAAGTGTGTTATATTAAGGGTTCTGTGCAAATGTAAGGGGGCAACCAAGCCAAATGCAGCCATCTCCTCTCTCCATCCTCAAGTCATCCCTAAACTACCCAAGTCAATCTGAGTGATTATTGCTGGGATATGAGAAGCCAGGCTTATTTTCTGTGTAGTAACTGATCTCTTCCAACAAGGCAGCAAAAGGACTCATATTAAGGACAAGAAGTTTGAATCAGGAGGGGGGAAAAAGCCACCTGACAGCCCAGGCTTCCCAAAGCTCCAGCAAACACTGCTGCTTTGCCATCAGCCTCTTCCTCCTGCTGACAAAAGTTGGAAGGAAGGAAGAAAAGCAGCTGCCAAGAGCTCCAGCTGTCACTGTATGTCACAAGGATGCCAGAACCTCATTATTGTGGTATTCAGTGTGTTCAACTTTTTCCTGATGAGAGAGTGAGTGCTGGAACAGCCCCAAAGGGGATGCTCTGGAGGAAACTTCCACGCTGTTGCTGCTGGGTTCACCTTGCTGGAAACCCTGCACCCCAACCAGAGACTGCTGGCTGTTCTTCCACTACAAGGAAAATCAAGTCAAGGAGAAAATCAAGTGGAAAAAAGTACAGAAAAGAGGTTTTGAGGCTCTTTGGTCACTCTGATGAGAGGAAGGATTTGGGGTGACCTAGTTGTGGCCTTCAAGTGCCTGAAGGGAGCCTGCAAGAAATATGGAGACTATTTACAAGGGTAATGGCTTTACACTGAAAGAGAGGAGCTTTAGACTACATGTTAAGAGGAAACTCTTCTCTGTGTGGGTGGTGAGGCCATGGCACAGGGTGCCCAGAGAAACTGTGGCTGCCCCATTCCTGCAAGTGTTCAAGGACAAGCTGGACAGAACCTGGAACAACCTGGGATAGTGGAAGGTGTCCCTGCCCATGGCAGGGGGGTTGGAATGAGATGATCTTTAAGATCCTTTCCAACCCAAACCATTCAGGAATTCTCTGATTTTTGCACTGTAAATAGCAACTCCGTAGTTGTTTTTTGTGCTTCACTGTTAACTGTGAGTTCTGCATGCAGCAGAGTTTGGAGACAAATATTTATAAAATGTCTGAAGCAAGGCAATTTAAGGCCAGCTTGGAAAACTGCCCCTGTTTCTACATGAGTGTTTACCACACTGTTCCACAGAGCAGCTTTTCCTGGGTGTTATTTATATGGAATCCTATGGCTCTCTTTTCCTCTCCCATCTGTAACAAGTGTCAGACAGGTTTAAAATCCACCATTTTGGCACTGGAGCCAAAATTATTTAACCAGTCCCTGTTTTGTGTAATCCTCTCACTGCCCAGAAAGGCAGGCACCACTTCAAGGAGCTACTCCCACCCACAGCTCATCAAGCATGCAAGGACATTGAACTCTGAGATGTTTCACTGTTTTCTGTTCATAATTCAGCCTAAGTGTTTGTCATGTTTAATTTTTTGTACCAGATGAGGGGGGGTAAAAATAAATTAAAATTGTTAAAAACTCAAAGAGAAATCACTTGTAACACTGCCTGCAAGTTTTCTACTTTTCAGCCAGTTTTTCTTTAAAGATAGAGGAGTAAACTAATAATTTACATGCCAAAGGATGAAGAATTGAAGGCAATACTGATGCAGGCACCACACAATTCAGGACTAAGCCCTAACCACATGCCTCCACTGGATAAAAAACCCTAAAGTTCTTCAGCAAGGCCTGAAGAAATGAAATGTGTTTTTATTAGGTAGTTAAAGCCTCCAGCTTAGTCACATATTAGCTAAATTCTGAAGGGATTTTCTTTCTTGATGAGGTTTTCAAACATCAGTGAGAAGAAGGACCTGCTGTTGGCTGCCTCCAAAGACAAGGTGTGAGGGAGGAGTAGGAAGTTCATTCCCACGTGCTCACAGCTGGCAGGGATGGAATAATTCTTCCTGGATGGTCCTTTTCTTCCCCCTCTTTTTCCACCCATTCTCCCCAATATGATGTTGCTCTTTCAAACTGCTGCATAATCTGAGAGGGCCAGTTCCAGCTGCTTCTGCCAGGGAAGATTTACAGGATGGAGCTGCAAACCCTGCCATCTTCATGCTCTTCCTGAGGCATTTCCATAAGGAGTGAAAAAGAGGATTTATTATATTATCAGTTGTTTGTAATGTTATATGTTTGATTGAGATATATATGCCTCCCACTGGAGCTGTGTTTGTTCTTGCACCAAATCAGTATCTTCACAGGTATCTTCTCACTTTCCAGAACAGCTCCTTCATCTTCTGACTCTCAGGCTCTGGAGGATCAGCCTTCACCCAAATATTCTGATGCTAACCAGGAACTTTATTCCTTTCTGTACAGGCATTGACATATGTAACCAGCTTAACAAAAATACCTTCCCCTTCCTAAGGATGTTTATGTGTCTTAATGCATGTATAACTTCCCCTGGCCTACTGGATGATTTGAAATCATTTAGTTCAATTTTGTACCCTCACCTTCATAGCAATTAGGAAACATTCATCCTGTAGAAATACTCCTTTTTCCTTTTACATGGCTCTAATAAAAAAGCCAAACATGACACCTGCGTTAGCACCTTGGCATCACTGCATTTTTAAATTGTTCTCAGCTTTTCTTAAATTCACCTATCTTCATAATTGATTTCATTCTTGAACATTACAACTACCATAAACCACTTTTTTGACTGTTCAATATGATCACATAGCTGCAGTGGAGTACTGTCTCCATGCACTATGCAGATAGAAGGAATAACAGCGATTTTTACTTAGGGAAAGGAAGGAACATGAGCAAAACCCCAAGTTTACATTTCAAGCTTTCAAGTGAAGTGATACCAGACTGTAGATAAACACACTGCAGTCTCCTCATAGTCCAAAGTGTGCATCTAAAACCCTGCACTTACCCAGATATATTCCATGGCTCTGGAGCAAGCTCGTGATGATGACCTCATACACACAGGTAATAATTTAAGGGGGATGACAGCAAAAGATTAGAAAGGGAGGGTAAGTCAACAGACCTCCTTTGCCACTAGCTCTTCCCATTTATAGCAAGTGCCCCAAGCACGACCTTGTAGAGACTCTTCTGCAGTTAATTACTCACCAAGCCAACTCATGAGTAAGAGTCTGTCCCTGGATTCCCCAGGGTTGCTTTGTTCTTGGGTAGCACTTTGTAAATGCATTTAAATTTCCTTTTATGAACAGCATACACAAGTGATTCAGATGTGATTTCAGGGTGTTTATAAGTTCCCAATATCTTAAGGCTAGAAATAGGCAAGAAAAATCACACTCTTCTGCCTGGGGAGGGCAAATCTTTCCCCCACTGCCAGCTCGAGCCTTCAATCCATTCTCACTCAGGTACAACCATAAATCACAGCTCATAGGAGGAGCTCACCAGTATCAAACATGAAGGCTAAACTCATTAAAAAGCCTGCAGCAAAGTCCCTGTTGATGAAGCCTTGTAAGAAGTAGAGGAGTAATGAAAATATGCTCTCAATAACATGCTTTTGGATTACACTGGAATAAGAGGATAAATTCTCCTCTGAAGCAGACTTACCTTGGCTATTCTCTGAAGACAAAATTAAGGAACGCAGTAGAAGCTGTGAAGGCAGTTGGATCAAAATCCCACTTTATCAGTAGAGTGAAAAAAAGTTCTTTGTCTACCTTGAAGGTGACTTTTTATAAGGAAATGTTACAGAATCATAGAATGGTTTGGGTTGGAAGGGACCTTAAAGCTTATCCAGTTTCACCCCCTGCCACAGGCAGGGACACCTTCCACTAGACCAGGTTGTTCCAAGGCCCACACAGCCTGGCCTTGAATGTTGGTGACAAAGTCACAGGAAACCTGAGTCTGTACTGCTGGTTGTCCTGGTTGAATTAAAAATCTTCTCTTGAAATATCCAGTTTAAAGAAACAAACACAGTAGAGCACAGAAGGGAAAGGTGCAAACCAGCACCAAGCACAAAAATAAAAGGCAGGAACAGCACAGAAGAATGCTGTGCTTATGGCTAAGATGCTACAGCACTGGTTGCTCAACTTGCCTGCTCAAACTCTTCCATGTCCACCTCGCCGTCACCGTTCAGATCAAACATCTTAAAGGCAATTTCAAAATTCCTCTGGGGGGCTATATGAAAAACCCAAGAAAACACAAAAACAAGTTAACAAAGATACAAAAGCTCAGTAAAAAAGGGGCACAAGTTCTGAATGACTTCATCCAAAAGCAATTTTGCCTGATTCTTTCAATTTTAGTATGGAAATGCAGCTCTTAGGAACCTCTAGCCATGAGCTTCATGGTGCTCCTTTCACCAAAGGTCTTGACAAGGAGTTCTGAGGAGGAGATATTTCTGGAACATTTATTCTATTTACAGGTGGAAAAAGCTGGAAAGCAAGATGCCATCTGGTATTTTTAATGACAGTTAACAGACAATGATGCTGCAGCAACAGCTCCAGCCAGTTCCATGCAGTTGAACACCAGTTTGGCCCGAGGATGTTCCTCAGGCACTGCACTCTCTGTGCTTCCCATGGATGAGGAGTAGATCTGGAATCTGTGCAGTTATCAGCTCTTGCCTTGCTGTACAAATTTAAACAAATCATGACCACCCTGTCTCAGCCCAGTCATGACACTGAGATAAGGTGTGGGCTGGAGCTCACGAGCTGAGATGCCGCTGTACCTTATTTTTCATTGCATTTAGTCTGTGCTGTCATGGTTTATTTAGTCAGAACTGCAAAAGCATCACTTCCCAGCCAACCACGCTCTTTTCCCTGCATCCCACCATGGAAATTCAGTACATTTCCATTTTGGGCTCTGTAACCCATCACTGTTTGAAGCTACAACGCAGCACCACAATTTTTTTCCCAAATTAAGTTAATATATGAGGATTTATCATGCTCTGCTACTTTCAAATACACACCTCCTACAGGATTTGTGGTGTTTGCTAGGATTTGTAGGGAATCCTCCAGGTTATAACTAATGCTAAGGCTGTCATCTTAAATGATCAGTTAAAACTTAGCTCTTTTTTCATTTCCCACCCAAATCTAATGTAGATGACTGGTGAGGTTCATCCCTCTTTTGAACCTCATCTGTGCAATCAACTTTTAGTATTTCCAGTGGATACTCAGAGTAATGAGTTTTTGCATACACTCTTCTGTGGGAAGGTGCTTCCCAAACAGGGGTGGGAGAGGGGAGACAAGAAGGACTCACTCAGACAAAAGGAAATGAATATGGAATTAACTGAAGTGGATTTTGGATGTTTGTTACAGCTCCAGTTCAAAACTCTTACATTGTGTTTTCTCTTTGCTGTCATAAGGACTAGCACTTTATCAGGAAAAGATTGAGCAGACAGGTTAATGAGACCCCTTTTCCCAAACACTCTGTGCCCAAAATAGATTAATAAGGGCACTGGGGCTGATGGCAGGGACAGCCTGTCACTACCTGCTTGATATACACAGCACACGTGGTCCTGCTGTTATCATCCCTGCATTTCCAATTTCCCCCTGCCAATCACTCGGGCTTGGCATTCCAGACACCACGTGCAGGAGCAAGGTCTCCTGTGACCACAGCCAGGGCCAGCAGCACGTGGTGGGTCATCCCCCCTTCCACCCGTCCCTGCTGTGCCTCCACACAGCTCCTCCCTCCTGCCTGCTGGGAGGGAGAGTCCTTCCCTCACTGGCCCTCCTTAACTCACTGTGAATTGAGCTGGGCACAGCCAGTCCTCAGTACCACCTTCATAATCTCTCCAATGACACACTGAATTTAAGGGATTAAGTCTCCTCTGCATCCATCCAGTGTCTCCAGTGGTTAATTCCCCGTTTTCTTAAAGAGCAGCAAGCTTCCAACTATCACCTTAATATTTCAATTACATGCAATTTTATTCACTTTAATTGCAAGTACTGCATGAAAGCCTGGAGGCAATTTCTTCTTATTAGCCCCAAAATCTAGCACTATGGAAATGGTGTTTCCTCTATGAGGAAGAGGAGGAACAGACAAAACTCTCATTTAGTTACAAGGTTCTAGAAAAAGAGCAATCAACACATATTTCTTACCCCATTTTCTCTACCAGGTTATAATGATGTTTATTTAAAGATTGGGAAATTTGCTTCTCCTTGTGAAAAACTGCCACAGGGTGGAGTTTCCCCCCCCAGCCCCCTCCACTTTTTAAAGGAAATATAAAATACCACATCCCATTTGTGCAGACACATGGTGAACAGAGTAAAATACTCACTTGTCCCATTTCTCTCCTTTTCCACCTCTAAACACACATTATCATAAGCAGGGTATCAAAGCCCCAGAGGAGAACAACACCTCCAAAATTTAAATGAGCAGTTCAGCATCAGAAATCTGCAGGGTCAGTATTTTCTAAAGACAGGGAAGAGTGGCTTTAAATTGGCAAATTCAATTACCTCATTGCTTCAGCTAATAAATGACATGGCTGGTTTTTTCCTTTGATCTACATATCCAGCTCCAATTACCTGTAATGACACTTCAATCCAAACGGTGTGACCCTGAGCCAGGGGAACCAGAGGGCACCCAAGACAATTGGCTCATCCCACTCCTGCTCAGGAAGGAATGTTCATTAGAGATGTACACCCCTGATGTCCAGGACTGGATTTATGGGGCCTGGGTGAGATGATTTCTGCCTCTCCCTTTGGCTGTGATGCTTCCAGCCAGGATTTATGTGGGAAGAGTTGCCCCGAGAGCAGTCAATCCCACTGTGCCCGCCTTGCCCATTACCTCAGCCTGCACCTCCATGTCCCTTCTTCCTGCACTTACATCCCTCAAACTCATAGACTATGAAAGAAGCAGACATCAGATTACCCAGCCAAATGTAGCCTTTCCTCCCTCTTTTATTTTGCTTCCCAATTTTACCGTTCCCAACTGCAGCATCTCTAAATTTCCCCGCTGCCTCCTTAATTAAGATGTCTCCAAACATACCCAATATTCCTCCTGCAGTGGTTTCCAAAGCCATTTAAAACCATTTGTTTGGTTTTCACATGGCCTGATGCCTGTCTTGATAAAGGAAAACCACCTCTGGATTTTTCCCAAGTGCTCTGCTGCATTCCCAGCTCTCTCTGATTGTGTGAGCTGTCTCCTCGCCATCCTTTCTGACATTATTAAAAATCAACACTATTTCATTGTGACTGATTTCTCTTGAGCAATGAGGCAGAAACTGGTCAGGGCAACCAACTGCAGTTTCTTTTTTAGCTTTATGTCTATCTTCAGATATTCAGGAGGATCCTCCAAATCACTGACATGGAAGCATGGAATGTTTGGAAGCATGGAAGTTTGGGTTGGAAGGGACCTTAGAAATCACCTATTTCCAATCCCTTCCATTAGGCCAACATGAGTGAAAACATGGTACTTAAGCCCAGACCACCAGCAGTGAATGCCTAGCTTGGAGATACATGGAAAGATCCAGTTGAAACAATCCTTTAAATCTGTAATTCCACCAGCTCTCCATGCCAAGTTGCTTTTTCAACTAACTCAGGATTTAGTGCAAAGGACAATTAACATTTTTCTTGATTCATTTGTTCCAATCAAATATGTGGGGACAGAAAGAGAGCAAGTAAAGCAGAAGCCAAACACAGGAATGTTAGAGAGATGAGTGTCCTCCACCAGCTAATAACAAACAGCAGCACTGACCACGTGGAAAAAGCCCACCGGGATCCAGCAGGGTGAAGCCCCCGGGAAGCTCTGAGGGATGAGATGGGTTGATTAAGCATCTTTCAGCCAATTATGCCATTTTAAACTATTTTCAATTATTCAATGCACCAATTTGCAGCACTCAATTGCTCTTTACAGCCCTGTACTCTCAGCAGAAGCAATGCACTCTGAAAGACTTAAAAGCTTGCTGATGAGAAAGGCCACATTTCCTTGGTTTTGTGCTCATTTGGCATCTTCTCTTTCCCAAAAACTCAACATTCCACACTTGGAGACACCTCTCAGTGTATCTTTCCCTCTGACCTCCAGCAGAGGAACTGCATTTTAGAAAAACAGAAGTCTTAACATACTTTTGGAGAATACCACTGCTCCCTTCTCATGGAGCTGGGAATTTCTTTGCCAAAGCAGGGTGGTTTTTTGGTGATGGTACTTAGAGGAAGTAAAACCTCTGGCTACTCCTTAGAAAACACTGCAATATCTTGTATTTTGGTGGCAATTTATACACAAAGCAGCTCATGACTCCCAAGGCTTAATAACTCCCCAGGCAATTCCAGCGTGGGAAGAAAAATCAAGAACTCAGGAGGGAAAAAGCAGTAATTTGCAGTTGAATATCCTATGGTTGCTTCTCTTCCATTTATCCCAAAATTAAGAAAAATAGATGTGCAAAGGCCACAGTATCCTGAAAGTGAATCTATCCCAAATTAACACAGTCCTGAAGCAGAGAGAGCTATGCATAGAATACAGATGGCTGAGCCCCAGCTGCAGTAAATATAGGGGAAAAAACCCATTAAACTTAATGTTGCAGATATTTTCCTTTCAAATTATCCCACCATTTCAGAAAATGAATCCAAATCATATCAAGTTGGGTTTTTTTAAATGTTAATCAACTCAGAAATGTAAGTAATAGGCAGCTAAAGAACTGAGCCTACAGCATAGACACTGGGCCACAATATCATCAGTTGCAGAGGAAAAATGGGTTATTTCTTCTCACAAAGAAGGATCTGAATTAACCCTGAAATAATGCAAGTGCCTAATCTTGGGATACCAGGGAGAAATTCTTCCCTGTGAGGGTGGTGAGGCCCTGGCACAGGTTGCCCAGAGGAGCTGTGGCAGCCCATCCCTGAATCCCCCATCCCACCACATCACACAAATCCAAGGGATGAAGAGATGAACAGAGGAAGACAAAGAGAAGAATGCAGGCTGACAGAGCCTCCCATGCCCCAGCCTGAGTTTTCAAATCACCTGGGAACATCAAAAACTGCCAATTGTGAAAAATCATTCCCATTTCTGTCCTTCTGTCCTTCCGCATGGCACAAGCAGGGATGCCAAGCCAGAGAGGTCTCCCTCTGCCAGGAAGCAACCAGGCTTGTGTTTGGAAGCTGGGATATTCCTTGGAAGATGCTCAGATACATCTTGGAAATGCCACACAGCAGTGACTGGGCTGAAAGGTAGAAAGACAACCCTGCTCCAAATAGTGAGGGTGAGATGGACCCATGAAGGGTCTTGAAAGACTGAAGATAAAATTAACATGAACAGGACTACAAACAAAAACAGTCCTATAAGCTCCAAGCAACCTTTTCTTGTGGAAATGAGTCCCATGGCACAGGACACAGCAGGATTAAACCACCACTGGTAAAGAGATTTCACTTGTGGCAGGGATGGGGTTGAAGACTTTCCTGTCAGCCAGGAATAATTTATTCAGAACAGTCATGGTCCAAAGGGACCCTGGAGATTCCAGTGTGGGAGAACAAGTCCCTCCATCCCAGGGACATGCACAGAGCTCAATATCTGGCCATAACATAACTTCCAGAGTTAGATGGCTTGGAATTTATTCTCTACACACAGGACAGAAAAAAAATAACAGAGGTGAATCTATCCTAAGTGAGAGTTACCTGCTCTGCTGAGAGAAGGAGCTGCAGGTCTGCTATGAGAGCCCCAGCAAAATAATTACTGTGGCTTCAGCCAATGTTATCTAACCCTCCTGCCAGGAGAATTAAATCCAGACTCAGCAACAGTCCAACTGTGGAAACAACAGCGATTTATTCTTTTAATGCCCAGCTCTCTAAAGTATCTGTTAATGAAGGCAGAATTAGTGTACCTCGACAATGGTCCCCATTTGCTGGGAAATGGCAGCCACTGGTGATGGAAAAGCTCTTTTGCTCCTTCCTCCATTTTGCAAGTCCCAAAGCAAAAACCTCTTTGGTCAGAGAATCCACGTCTTTGTTTTCCTATGACATTTGAAGGATCCAGAGGAAATTCCATCAGAATTTGCTCATCTTTCTACCTCTGCCCCAAAACACGAGGAGCAGCTGAAGCAACAGAAACCATGGAGTTTCCTCAAGGCCCCTCAGCTCTCATTGCCTTCAAAAGAAGGTTGACTTTCTGAAGCAGCTAAAAGCCATTTTATTAGTTGTTTTTAAAATAAATTTTCACAGAAACATGGCAACTGAGGAGAACAGACAGTGCTGGAGTGAGAAATGGCTCGTAAATAAGATACGGTGACAGACATTTTCTGAGCAATGTGCAAACAGCTGTCTGAGAGCAACATGAAATGAAGCCTCCAGCCCTCTCTGCTCCTCTTGCTCCCCATTTCACAGAACTCAGCTGGAGGGAGCTTCAGGTCAAGCTGCAAAGACAAGTGCAACGAAGAGTTTGGGGAAGCACTCCCAAAGCCTGGCCAAGCACAAGGACACAGAGCCCTTGCGGCTTCTTGTTTCCCAAGGCTCTCAGTGATCACTTTGGAGTCCACTGAGCCAAACCACACCATGATGGATCTCTCTCCATCACTTTCCCTCCTGCCTCCCACCCCAGACCCAATCTCCCACTCTCCCTTTTGATTACCCTGCTTAGTGCCCAATATGCCATCTTCCTTTCCCGATATTTATTTGGTTTTATCTATTTGATGTAATCTACAGCTCCACCTTGTCCAGATACTTCCTTAATGTTTGGGTTATTTAAACAACACAGGGAAAAAACCAATATTGAACTGTCATTGTTCAGATTTACTTTCTTCATTCTATTTTATTTATTTCCTAGGGAAAATAACCCAATCAGCTACTGCATTCCTGCAAGGCAGTATTCACTAGTCACAGAGTAAACCATTGGAGTGCAACAGTGAGTTTTCTATTTAGCCACAGGGCAAGGTTTGGTTGGGAGTTTATCTTACAAAAGCAAATGCTTTAAAAATGAAATCCAGATTCTTCCTCTGGGGAATCACTGGTTGATAGGAGCTCCAGAGACATTCCTCCATCTTCAGTAATCATTTAGCAAACTCCCCCAATGTCTAAAATCAGCCTGAAAACTCTGGAATTTTTTTCCCTCCCTTTTTTTTTTAAATGTTCCTTTTTGAAAGCTCCTGCCTTGACCACCCTTCACATGGCTCCTCAAAGCCAGTTCTGTCTCCTCATTAGTCTAATTTCCCCCGTAATTGTGGACATGCTCAAAAGCCCAAGAACAAGAGGGAAAAAACCCCCTGTCCTTCCCTCACAGCCTCCAAAAAAAGGCTGGCTGCTCCTCCAACACAAGATGGCTTTTCTTTTATTCTCACAAGAAGTTAAAGCAAAGCAAGAACAATTTCTCTTACTGCTGCCGGTGGAAGCACATGAAATTTATTTTGCACCCTGTGTACTTGATTAGGGGGTTGTTCACCACCAGCACAACCATAAAAACAAGGGCAAGAATGTTTTCCAAACCACACTCAGTAATGTGATACCAGAGGTTTGAGAGCTCATTGTCATCTGTGGAGGCTCAGATGAAAAGCCCTCATTACAAAGGGAATACTTGAGATCATTTTGGCATAGCCCAGATGAACGTAAGAAAGGAACAGCAAAGGTCTTAAGAGCCAGTTCAGAGACTCAGTCAAATAAAAAAAAGAAAAAAAAGGCAGATTAAAGTCATAAAACAAACTCCCTGGCTTGAACCAGCTTTCTCTCTCTGTTTTCACAACACAAAGGTCACACACAAGTCTGCCCCCGCCACGTCCATTTGACAACAAACAAGACCTTGAGCATTGCTGCTTCCCAGGAATAGATCCTCAGTAAATGAAGAGCTGCCTCTCATGTCTCCTGTTACAACATGCAAGAACATTGGGGGAGAATAAAGCACCTGTTGCTGTGACAAAACATCAGTGATTAACCCAGCTGACTCCCTGAACAGCACTGAGCAGGCAGCAGTGGGCTCTGCAGCTAACTGGGAAGCATCCATTTTTTAATTCCACAGATCAGGTCAGCATGGAATAGATACTTACAAGATTAGATGGCCAAGTTTTCTCTTTTTAAATCTGAAAATAAAATGTCTCAAGTTCATTTGGACAGTGGCTTATTCCCCCTTACCCCACATTTTCTAATGGGGCTGAGAAACTACCATTGACTTTCCTGTTTATGACACAGCACCTTCCAAGCAGTCAGAGAAGCTCTGCAAATGAGGTTTTGAGCTTGACTTCCACGTGAAAAAAGTCTAGAAATGCCATTTGACATTATCAAAGGCTTCAGTTTCACTGGTTCTTGCCAGCAAAGCAAACTTCTCAGTGCTGGCACTCAGAGTACAGACGACTTTGCTGGAACAGATTAGCACATCATGGAAATATCACAAATGCAAGTCAAGGGCAGCAGGGTGAAAAGACAGAGGTATCTAATGATACTCGTTGAAATGTAAACAGCTTAACTTCCCTCCTCATTGGATTACATCACTCACAAACCCGAGCTCACCCAAGTGAAAACACAGCTGGAAAAGGGAGTTTGGAGAGGCGTGAAACCAGTGAAAAGCTGGAGATCTGTGTTAGTCCAAGTTCAAGAGAATATCACATGAACACAGCTCAAGAACACGTTTCCATTTACAGATCTAAACAGCAGGTCAAGTGACTCATTAAGAAAAAAATTTGTCACATTTCAAAATGAGAAATAAATCTTCAGAAGTCATCAATCTGCTTGTCTTCCCAAAGCACTGGAAGATCAGGCTAAACCAGATCAAGCAACTGCAATTGCTCAGCTCGAGTTGCAGGCAATCTAGAAGGCCTTTTAGGGAAACATATGTCAACAAGCTATTGCTTGTGAGCCCTGAAAACACAAAAAAACAGGAATTCAGGGAAAATCCCTGCTGTACTTACTGGAAAGGACCGTGGTGAGGAAGATGTAGTCGGAAAAAGAAATGAGTCCACATTCTCCGAGCGCATAGAAAATGCTGTCCTCGTCAGCAAACCTCTCCCTCTCCTGGGATAACTTCTGGTCATCGCCCGAGCCACACCCAAAGAGAGGACAGAGAGCACCAGGTTAAACAGAGAAATGGAAGGCTTGATTCGTATCCTTAGCACCAACAAGCCATTCCATGGACACACACACCCCTACTGTCTCCATCCATATCCAGAGGACCTTTTCCAGCCTTTGGATCTGATCAGAAAAGTTCTGCAGAGATCAGTGCTTCCCCATCTCAAATGAGGGATAAGGAATTGCATGGGATTCCTTTGTTGGTTCAGCCCAGCTGAAATAAACAAAATTATAGCCATTCTGCTTAAAATCTTTGAGATTAGTGGTAAGAAACTCAGACTTTAATACAGGATTCAAAGAGGAAATTTTTGTATTTCACTGACAGCTTTTTAGTTAGACTCTGTTGTAGAAATGAGCCCAGAAAGGACTATTTGACATGAATTAAAGTCTGATCAAAGTTATCCAAACTGTGTGTGAGCTCACAGGGAGGACCAGGCCTGAAACCAAATTCAATCTCCCTCTTGCTCCAGTTCTTTTCCATTTATCAGCTCACAGTATCTTACTAAGCTAAAAATTCGAGTCCCTTTGATGTGCAGAACCCCCAAAGGCTGCAAAGGATCCATAGAACTGTTAGGGAATCCACACTGGTGACCCACTTTAAGGACACAGGAGGAGGAGGCACACGCACACACAGAGGAGAATTAAATTAATAGAAAGAAGAGTAGGGGTGGGTGAGGTTATTCCATGGAAATCAGGCCATGCAAGCACACGCAGGCACGGTGAAAGCAAGGCTGGATTTAGGAACAGTTTTAGGAAAAACCACCAACAAACACCACCACACGAGGGTCCAGCTACACAACTGTCCCCCACCATTACCTCTGTCTAGCGGAGATCCCATCATATACAAGATAAAGGAAAGAAAACTGGTTAACCAACAATAAAACAAGCAGCCAAAACATCACATCAAGTTGAACGGTTAGGCTTGCCAAGAGCAAGGAAAGTTTGGAGCAACCAGGTGGTTGCCATGACTGGAAGCCTATGGAGATATCCCAGCAAATGTTAGCTCATAGCTTCTCCATTGTCTGCAGCTGATGTCTCTCATCTACCTCAGGATTTTTTTTTTTAACTGTTTGAGAGAGAACTCACCATTGTATGTGATTGCAGAGTGGGGATGAGCTCAGCTAATAATTTAGATGAAAATTTAACCTGTATCTGGCTTGGAAACCACAAGAAAAGAGACAAAAATAATCATACAGATCACCAAAAAACCACAGTTTCCAGGGAAAAATAGTTCAGCTCTATTATCACATAAAATTGTTCCCAGTAACTCTGCCTTTACCACCTGGAGGGCACCAGGAATTTAATAAGAGGTGAGTCACTACCAGCAGATAACATGCTAATGGCCTCCATTTGATGCAAGACAACAGCCATTTATGCTTATGGGAAGCAGGCTGAAATATCATTTCCTCAAAAAATGATTTTGCTTCCATTCCCGTCGAGATGGATCCAAAGCAAAAACTACATTGATGCTGATGTGAAGAACAAACATCTGGTTTTCCTTTGAACCAGAGGCAAGATCTGGGGAGAAAGCAGCTCCCTGTGACTGCTGCTGGAGGTGTTGCCAGCAGCATCTCACCTGCTCCTGTGATTTATTGCCTCTCCCTCCGACTGCCTCTCTTGGGCAGCACTGATCATAAACTAGCTATTGGCATCTTGCTTGAAGAATCCCGTGAAAAAGTTCCAGAAGGTGGTTTATTAATTTTATAGGTTTCTTTGCTGCACTTAAAATTCATAGTCAGCATCAAACACCTCAAAATATTCCTCATAAGAGGAAAGCACATCCATAGACTAACAATAAAAAAGGATATTAAGTTAGTTGGTCTCTGAAACATAAAGGCAGATGGAGGGAGAAGCATGTACCCATTTGCACCTTCCTTTGAGCAAACATAGTAAAAAAATGTTACTTATTTCTATTAAAACCAGCATCTACTTGTCACTAACCCAGGGAACACAAGCTGTAACTACAGTGCTCAGCTGCCTGTAGCTCATGGAAAAGGGAATTTCTCCCACTGATTTTAAGAGAAAATAACAACTGCCCTGATCAATCAGATTTTCAGGTTCCCAGCAGTAGAACAGAGGCTTTAAAAATTTCCCAACTCTCCCATTAATTTCTTCTGTCTCAGTGAGAAGCTATGTGTTTGATTGCTTCCATGAACTTTGTGGGAAGCTCACCCCACTAAGGGAAAGGCTCAAAGCATCCTTTCCCCAGGAGCTGTTCCCCACCATGAAACATTATTGCAAGGAATTATATCTAACCTCCAGGAAAAATATAAAATAAATCAATCTACCTACTTCACAGAGCACAATGTGGGCTGTTGTCATCCCTCAAAGTTCAAGGTGATTGACCCAAAGTCAGTCCCCACTAAGACCTCAAACCACACCTTTCCACATCTCACCTTCCAGCACACTCCCATTCAGCCAGGAAGGTAATGCATGGTATCAGAACACCCAGGGAAAAATCCCTCTCCAAACCTCCACCTTCTTTTAGAGACAAGCCATCTCCACAAATTAATTATCCACACCCTTTTGTATCTGAGCACAAGGTAATTCTCAAAGTGTTCATTAAAACAGTCAAATATCTTCCACTTAACATTTTTTTCCATGTTAAATCCACTCCCAAAACCAGAGTAATTGATTAAGATCATTCAGCACACCCCAAAAAAACCCGAGCATTCATGAGTGAGCAAGCCATGGGGAACGCTTTACAATTATGATGTAGTTTTTAATCAAGCAGTAGATTCATATTTAACAAGCACACAGACGAGCAGACATCCAAATTAACATGTAAAGAGAAAAATAAATCCAAATATCTCACTGCTTTTAGCACAAGCATAGCTGTGTAAGTTCAGTGAGAAGCCACCAGTCCAGTCTCAGTGGAACAAAACTTGTGACAGGTGTACAGGCAAATTCTCTTACAGTTCCAGACACTGATGACAGACCAAAAAACTGACTCAAATTCAAGACACAGAGCTTGGTTTGCCCTTCCCAACCAGGCTCCAAGCTCAGTCAGCACCAAGATGTGGTTTAACAGATCAATGCAGGGACCAAGCTCCCCCAAACCCACGTGCTAGAGGAAAAAGTCGTGTGCTGCATGCAGGCAACTCCCCAGAGTTTTTTATGTACAGGCTGGCTGCAAAGCACCCTAAGATACATCTCCAACTTCACATATTTCACTCAAAAACTAATCTGCTACTAGAGCCTCCCTTAAGGACATGGTACAGCTTCCAAGTAACAAAGGATTGGTGGAAAAACCCCATGGAATCCTTATGTTCCTCGCCAAATGTTACCTTTATTTTGGATTTTAAAATTGTTTTCCCAGGGCTGAGGGAGGAGTGAAACGTGGTCATATTGAATTATGCAAATCTGAAAAGGTGTATTTTTGCACATGGAGGGATGCCTTCTCTGCAGAGGCAGAGATGGACACATGGTGCTGGTGCTCCCATTCCTAATGCAGGTCTAGAAAAGCCTGACCACCTAAATCCTGGCAGCTCCACTTCATCTGGCATTCCAGAAACTACAGCATTTAATTTGGAAAGAACACATGCTTGGGAAATCTGTCAAAGCTGCCAGTTTGGGTTTCCATCTGGAGAAGGAAAGGACATTTTGGGCATGTTTTCTCCTGTAACTTATGTTTCAGCACTACATTTGCATTTCCATGAACCAATGCTTCAGGAATTTATCATCCCAATGTGACCACTTACTCCTTCCAGAACAACAATAAAATAAATATCCATGAGAGATAATGGGTACCTCTCCAGAACCAGGAAGCAATTCTGTCAATTAGCAAGGGATTTCAGATGAAGAATAAACCACCTTTTATTGACAAATATCATCGTACTCTGTTTATTCCTTTTAAACAGAAACATTTTCAGGTGACCAATATTGTGTGACCAAATACAAACCCATGAGTGTAGAGTGAAGTCACCTGGATGCAAAGCAATTCTCTTTCAGTCCCAACTGACCACCTTCAGTTATGGAAAACATTAAAATAAGACATCTATTAATGTATTTCTTTCATGGTTAACTGTAGGAATGTAGGAAAAGGTTTGCCAGCAGGACAGGTGTGGATTATTGCAGCTTTTCCAAAGCAGGGCTGTTGAAAATCCAGGGAAATATATACTAAGAAACTTGGTAACAGACAAGGGAAAACCATTAATAAATTCCAGTGCAAACCAGCTTGGTGTGGTAATTAAAAATATGAATGTTTTCAACTCTGTCTGCATCAAAACACTGAACTTAAAAAGGGAGGATTTTAAATTTTGCTTTTTTTTTTAAGATTTAAAGAGTCAAAACCATGTATCTAGAGATTTCAGGCATCTCACTTTAAGAAAACTGAAAAAAGAAATAAAAAGGCTTTCAGAATCAGATTTAAAAATTGAGCCTTTCAGGCAAAATGTTCAGAAGTCCTTTAGGGAAAAAGAGATAGGGGAGGCCCCTCTGCACTAAGAAACATATTAAAATGGGATTTGGGGGAAAACTGAGGATTTAAGAGTTTTTAAAGTCAGTTCTATAATGGGGATGCAAAATAAGTAATTTTAAATGCACCACCTGGCTTTTTAATATCAATTTTTCTATATCATTAAATAAGAAAAAAAGTGTTTGAGGCTGTGATAAAAACACCACAAGGACCTTTTGAAACTCATAAACATCTTTTAGCCATGGGAAAGCTCACATTATGTGGAGCCACTAGGAATGATAATTTACTATGAAGTTTACACACCAACACAGGCAAACACAAACAGGTTCTCCATGGCAAATTGTGGTGGCTGAGTGCTGAAGAAAGAAAATGAAGCTAAGAAAATACTTAAAATTTACTGTTGGCAGATAATACTGCATAACTGGCAGACAATACCTTTCAAGAGTATATTTTAATCAAGAGGTTTTAGAAACTTCTGATTTTGGGGGTTTATTTTACCTGTGTATCTACAGAGGGGCACAAAAATACAGAGCTGGACATGGGTGAGGTTATGCTGCATGTTGACTCACTCTGAATTTGAGCACATCCAGAGAATGAAAGCCTGGGCAGCAATTATTACTGCAGCTGGACTCCTGCAACTGGAAAGAGAAATCTGCATTCCCTCCCTTCCAGCAAGGCTGTAAATATTCAAACCACCTTTCAAACAAAGGGCACCTGAAATGCAAGGCCAGCATTCTGTACAAGGCAGAAAATCAACGACACAGACTTTCCCGACCCTCGGCAGGCAGCGGAGCCACTCATGCAAGGGAGGAATCCCTGCAGGAAAAGCAAATAGGAAATGCCTTGGAAAAGGGACAGTCTACACTTGTGCTCCCCTCAGCCCTATAATGAAATCACAATCTGCAGGACCACTGCAGCATTTTGTATCGAAATTTAATGGGAGGATTGAAATTAGGGTCCTTGATGGCCCACATCAAGCTTCCAAAATGAGCTGAGTTTTGCCACCTTTGAATTTAAACGGCTGTTTAGGTCTCTGGTGGAAATTGGGATGCTGCTCTCCCTCATCTCAGCCTGCACTACCAAGATCAACTCATTGTGGTGATAATGCACCTCTCCTTCTTTCAGGCAGAAATCCCAGGGATGTGAAAGGACGTGAAGAGGAAAATAATAATTCTCTATAAAAAGCAATTAAACATTGGCTCAGTTGATGAGGTTGGGGCTGTACACTTGGTACTCACCACCAAAATCTGGTCAATTCTCTCCCTTTCTCAGTTCTTTTTTTTCCTTCACCTGCTTCTCCCAAACAGATTTTACCTCCTTTTGTAGCCAAGTGATTTCAAGCATCCCCTAGAACATTCCCTGCCACCTTCTCCATCCATACTCCTTCTCCCAGCTAACACTGTGTCACCCAAGGACAGAGTTCTCAGAGCTTAGTTTTGTGTCCCTCAAGTATTGTGCACTAAGCTAACACGAGCAAAACTACCAAAGAAACTAAAGCCAGAAATACCCCAGAATCCATTTTTGATTAAAAGACTGCATACACCCACTGAGGGCTTATTACCAAGTTGTTTATTTTTCACTAACTTTCCCTGTGGATTTCATTAAGGTCACAAAGCTACAGGGTAAACTCCAAGTGCTTAGAGATATTTTCCTCTTTACTTACTAATATTGAATGAACTCCCCTTTGGTTTCTAGGTCTTTTTCCTACAAAACATTTTAAGAACTACAACTAAATACCTTCTACCTAATATATTCTTTAATACAGTTCACTCTACATAATTCTGTAACTTGAAAAACTCAAGTTTGCAAATGTAACCTTTCCCAAACCTACACACCTTCAAATAGATGACATTTCCCCAGAGCATTTGGCCAGGGAATCAAAATAACTTTGTGGCCCCAAGGGGAAAACACTATTTTCCAACAGAGCCAGCTCTATCACAGCCTCATCAAGTTGCAAAATAAGACACAAGCCTCAGAGGACAGTGTGAAACCAGGAGAGCAGGAAGATGCACATCTGAGCTTTGCTCAAAGCAGTTCCTGTTAATAGAGCCAGGTATTAATGGTTACCCTGAGGACTGTTCTCTCCACAAGCCAAACTCAGGTGTTCTGAAATAAATCCTTCAGGCTGAGAATCAAGGAGAGCACTCAGGAATATTTACTAGAGGAGCAGGGAGAAGAGGTGAGCGTACACTGTCCCCTTCACATGAAAAGTGCATATTATGAGGTCTGAAGCACAAAATAATCAAAGCACATGCTGTCTGCTTTGTACCTGCCAGAAATCCTGGTGGGAGAGGAGAGGGTTAGAAAAGGGAAGAAAACGAGGGAATGCTTGGTTACACCAAAAAACCCATAAACCAGAATTAGAATAAAGACAAGTATCAAGAGATGTTAGCAGCTGGAAGAAAGACTCACTGGGTACCTGGAAAACAGAACAAAATAGGACAAAGAACAACCAGAGGATTTTAGTACAAACCCGACGGAAATGAACAGCAGAATTAGGGATACAAAAAGGTAACAGCAAATAGAGCTTTGTCAAAGCCAAAATACAACACAAATAAACGTTTGGTAGAGGAGTTAGGAAAGAAGACACTTGTTCTAAAACAAAGTACTTAAAACAGTGCAGGTGCCCACAGGGATGTTTGTGCACTCTGTTAGAAGCAATTAAGAATTTTCTTTGATGAAATCCAGTTTTATTAAAAACAAACCAAGAAAAGAATTTGCACATTTCAGTGTCCACACAAGTCCCAGCAAACCAAGAAACATCAGAACTAACTGACGCAGACAGAAGGGTCAAGTTTGAATGGGAGGAGAAAGCCAACAAGCAAAGAAACCAACCAACGTGGACAGGGTGTCAGCAAAGAAAGCCAAGAAGATAAAAACCTTTTCAGCTCAGCTTTGCTGGTTATCTGCAATAAACTGCACCTCTGCTTCCTTCCATAAAGCCAAAGGCAAGGATTTTGCCTCACCACCTCCTTACAACACTTACAGGGGTGGCAGAGGAATGTTCATACAGATCAGTGTAAGGTTATTATCCATGTAAGAAGGTGCCTCCTGCTTATTATGCAAATACTACCTGTGCTGACATCACAGGGTGAAAGAATTTAAAAGCAGGGAATATGAAGCTAGACAGTGACATTTCCCATGGATTATGCACCAGAATGGCTAAACACTTCAAGGTGTCTCCAAGTAAGCCATAACCCAGCTTACCAGCTCCAGCTGGGGACACTAGGGACACATTGATTTCAAACTGTCACAACAGATGCTGGCAAGACCACACACAGCTGGATTTAGAGGACTCCTCACCTGTTTTCATTGCATTTAACCTGGAGAACATACCAAGTGTCCTCCAAGTGCATCTGCACTTTATGCTGCTCTTTACTGAGTTGTGATACTGGCTTTTGGTAAGGAAACATTTAGAGTTGCATCCTTTGGAATTAAGGTTTCAGAGGCACTTAAACCTCCAGGGAACTCAGAGCTCTGACCCAGTGTTTGGCTCCTGAATGACAGCAGGACTTTAGGCTTGTCTCACTTGCTGCAAGTTTGGGTCTATGGCAGCTTATCACACTCTGGTGGGAGCATCATGCTCCAGGCAAAGCTCATCCACAGAGCAAAGGACCCCAGAAATTCCAGCTAATAAATCAAGGCTCCTTTCCTTCCCTTCCCACTTGTTCAAACCTGTAAGCAAGATCCTTCAATCCAGTAGAAAAGGATCATCCATCTACCTCCAGTCTTCTCCTTGGGGATCCTCCCTAAGTACTTTCTTCAAGCTCCTCTGCTCCTGACATGTCCTTTAAATCATCTGGAAAGAAATCTGTCTCCTGAGCTGACTCCCAGCAAGTGTTCTTTAATGAACACACACCTTCAGGTCAGGGCAGCTGCAGATACTCATTGCATAGGTCCATGATATGACACTGCATTATCCAGTGGAAGTGAATTCCAGAGATGTTTTACTGGCACTTAGAGGCACCATTTGAAGTATTTTCCTTGTCCTTCACCTTGCCTGGCATTACTTTATGGCATGCCCAAACATCTAGAGAAGTAAATATAAATGTTGACAGGAAATACTTAAGCCATAAATTTAATTAGAGGGCACTGAAAGCCTCTCTAATTACTTACTGCAGGAGGGAAAGCTGTTGCTGGTAGCTCGAAGGCTCTTGCTCTTATTGAGCAGTAGCAAGGAATTCTCCCCACAGGAGGAAAAAGAGCAAGTCAAGTGTATCCTAATTAAACTAATAAGCCATCTAGAATGGGGCTTTTATTTCCTAAATAGGCCAGAGGTCTCTTAAAAGCACTCCAGCTCACCTTCACCTTTCCACCCCAGCAGGGGAACACCTGGGAGCTCCTGTGCTGGCTCACCAGGGTGGTGACAGGGTGGATATGCAGCTCAGAATTCAGAGCAGTAACATGAACAGCATTGTTTCTTTGTTTCTTTGAGAGAAGAAGCTTTATCTTTGAGAGAAGAATCATTAATGCTTAAGCCAAAAAAATAAACAGAGAGAGCACGAAAAAGAAAATTTTAAACAAACTCGGCACGACAACTTACATAACTTTAATGAAGCTTATGCCAGGTTAGACGTGCTAAGAAATCTCTACTACTTAGTGAGAGCATATTCATTACTAAAACATGAGTTATTTCTCCTACAGATGGGTTAAAATGCATTTGCTTCCCCACTGCCAAATGCAAGAGGGAAGAGACAGTGGAAACACAGCAGACAGACAATCATGGTCTGGGCACATCCATACCACAGCACCCTGAGACTGTGTTGTTCTCACATTCTCCTTTTGCTCAGGCTCCATATGAAGTATCTGCAAGCTGATTAATACCTTTCTTTCTACTCTGAATGAATAGTAATAAAATTTTTTCCCTACTTTGCTGAGCTTGCTTCCCCAGGGAAGAAACCACCACTCTTAGACAAAAATGGAGCCACAAGTTACCTCTCTGTATGCTCAGCCCAAAAGCATGAGCCCATGCTGGCACATGCATCTGACCAAAGGTTTGTGCTGGCTGAGTGTCTCCAGGGTTTTTGGTCTTGCATGAGTGAAGAAAAAGCATTTAGGCTCAAATTACAGGAGCACTGTTGCCATTAATAAGACAGTAACACCTACCTCCCTCTCCAGTAACACTGTAAATTATCAGTAGGAAGAAGGAGGGGCAGGAAGAGGGGAAAAAGGTGGATATTATCTTCTCACTGTGGCATTCAGTCACTTGCACAGTAAGCTGGCTGGGAAACCCAACAAAAGCACAATACAGAGTCACATCACTCCCCAAAATCCTTTGGCACACCTTTTGGATCACCCCAAAGGGCCAATTAGTTGTTTTGATGGCAGTTTTGCCTAAATAAAATGGGTTCTGTGAAAGGAGCAGCTCATACATCATCTCACTAACGCTGCATCATTTAGATCTCAAACACACATGCTCAAAATTCACACAGATGCTACAAACACTGTCCTGGAATATATAATTAAAATGCAACTAACTGCACAGACCTTTTAATTGAATCTCCTCCTGAACTACTGCTTGCGTGCTATCTTTGCTTGGAACTAAAATCAATCCTCTTTCCCACTCTCCAGCCAGGATCTGGCCTGTGGATCGTCAGTGCTTTTGAGTAGCACAGTTTGCTTATATCTGACTGTTCACAAACTCCTTTCTCCTTAAAAAAGGAGAAGAACTTTCCAGTGGCCAGGCCTATTTTTGAGTACCACAATTCCCATTACCTCTATGTAACATCCATGAGGATGCTTAGGGGAACAGTGATGACCCTCTCAGCCTTCAGCACACAAAGACATCCCCCCCAAACAGAGGCTGCTTGGATAATCCAAGAGGAATGTGTGGCTGGAACCAAGCATGGAGGAAGAGATGCAAAGGGGTTTTATCACTATGCCAGTGAAAGTCAGAATGTGAGGTCAGCTCTGCAGCACCTCAGCTGTGCTTGGCTGACTAAAAGCAGTGTTATTTTTTTAAACTAGGACCCGAAGCAAGCAACAAAATGAGAACAAGTTGCTGTCAGATCAGTCTACTCTCAGCTTCCTTCATTACCAAGGGAGAGCCAAGGCCGGCTCATTTTATCCTCTCCTCAAATTATCCTCTCACCTGGACATTACCACTGCCCTAATAGCCACAGGCAGATGTAACCAGTCCCAAGGTGTCTTTAAGCAGACAGCCAAGCAAACAAGAACTTCTATTTCTTCATTTTCACAGTATACTGCTTCCAGGTTGTTACTAGGCTGTGGAAAAATCAGGTCCCAGGAGAAGATAATAACAAAGCAAAGTCCACTGGAGCACCCTAAATCTGCTGCCTCACTTTCAGGCAATCAAACCACAGCATGGAGACATCCAAGTGCAGCAGCAGCAGCATCTGTAAGTTATATAAAAAGCTATTTCAGTCTACTACAGGTCAGAGCCCTCAGTGTTGAGGGGCAAAGGAACAGAAAGTTGAATTCAAAGGATTTGCCTTTGGATCTTTTATCTAGTGTGCTGAATTGCCTGCAGACTGCTCAGGAACAGAAGAGTGATTAGCAAAAATAGTGTGGGATTCAGCACTTCTTCCCTACAAACAAATCCTGTTTATGTAAAGCCTAAGGGATGAGGGTGATAGCTTGACAAGATAAAATGATGAAAGTGAGTGAATGCAAAACAGACTGTCATGAAACCAGAGGGAAAAACACCGGGTATTTTGCAAAGAATATACGTCCTTCCTTTGGTTGGGTTGATTTTTTTAATCACAAAAAGCAGACATCACGTTTGTGGCAGGGGAAAAGAAAGCAGGTGTTCAAGACACACTTTGGAGCTTTATGTATCAAAACTAACTGCCAAAATCCACCTCCCTGTTGTCTGCTTTTCACAAAAGCCCTGCTCTGCTGCCTGGGTAACCAGCACACTCGTCCAGTGCTCATGACAGGGACCCCAGGTATTTGATCATCTTGTTGTTACCTGTCCCTGCTAAACACAAACCAAGGAAGTGAACATGTTCAGCCCATATTGTGTTTATATAAAGCTTTAAATTCCCTTTTTTACCCTCACTGCTGAGGCTTTCTGGAAATGCCTGACACTGTGCCAGGTGCACCCTGTGTGAATAGGGGGTGAGATGCTGATGTCCCTTTGAAAGCTTTATTTTCAGATGGTGCAGTTGAAAATGCTGCTAAAAGCTGGAGGACCATTGTGTGCCACTGGTGATACAATGGAAAATTAACTAACCTGCAGTTATCTGCATCAAGGAGTCCACTTGAGCTGCCAGTCCTGGGGCAGAGCTGCCTTTACCACCCCAGTGGGATTTCCAGAGTGGATAACTAGATCTGTGATATCCATAACAACAAGTGGGATGCTACGTGGCTCCACTTTCACAGGGAGACAAAACTAGATCAGAATTAGGATTTTACCAACACCTCTCATGACAGCACAAACACCCACAACAGTTGTGCAGTGCTGCAGGAAGAACCTGGGGCTCAAAAGGGGAACAGAGAAAGGCTGTTCGATAGGGGGGAAATACACGGGTGGGACGCAGAAAGAAACCACAAGAGGCTTTTTTAGCATCTCCTTCTTTTAGGAATCTGGAGATGAGACTGGAAGGAAAAGGTCTAGTGAGCTTCCCCTGAAATGGTTTAACTTGTGGGGCTCTCACAGTCAGAAAGAAGCAGCAAAGAAGTGTGATTACAACCCATGATTTCCCAGCCCACCAGAATATAGGAAGTGGGGTAATATTTTGTCTGTAAACATTAAAATAAAGTCCCTTTATAGAAACAATCTTCCTTTCATTACAGAAAAAGCACTGCAATGCTACTGAAAACCTAAATGGTCAGAAGAGAACACTTCACACACTTAATTTAACTTACACCCTCACACAGGTAATAACTGAAGGATTCTAGGTCAAAAAAGCCATTAAATAAAATAGATTTAACAGTCTAATGTGCTCACCTTCCCATCGTAGCGTTTCACTATGAACTGGTCCAGGCCCAGGTCTGCAAGAGAAAAAAAATACTTACAGAAAAGAAAGCTTTTATGGCATAGAATTAAATAGTTCTTGTGTTTTCTGTTGAGAGGACCAGAAAGTAAAATGCACAGTCTGAGTAACGTGTGTAGAAAACATAAGGACAGGAGGAAAATTTTATTTGGTTTTGTACATTTTGTACCTCGTATTTTGAACACAAAAACCCAACAAACTCATGGAATTAGAGAAGAAAACCTCCTTCTATAGCAGGGCCAGCAAGAGCTCAGCAACCAGCACATCTCAAGAGCCTGAAACACCCTCCCCAAAGCAGATCCCTGCACTATTACCAGGCAAACATTTCACCTGTGACTCTTGGTGGTTTTAATAATACCTTTTGAATGGTACACAAATGGAAAAAAATAGACTTGCTTCCATAGTTAATTGGAATATACCCTAACAAATCCAAAGCTTGTTAATAGCTGAGTATAAAATAAATAGATTTTAAAGGAGATAAGCTGGGAATGCATTTGTAAGAAGTGGAGAAAGTGGATGGGAGAAAGGCAGGGAGAGGGACTGTTTATATCAAGAAAGTCTCTGATACCTTCACAAAATGCTTATTTATGTTGAAGAGGGGAAAAGAATATCCCAGCCTTAGCTGAGTTAAGGCACAAAGCTCCCATCTAACCCACCCACAATGCCCAGCAGGCTGCATCTAACACCAGTGACTGCAGGTATAAGCAAGATGACAAAAAAATTCAGGAAGAATAATTATCTGAGCTTTGCAATCCAAAGTCAGGAAGATGCATCCTGAGAAGAGATTAAGCAGAACTCAAGTCAAGCATTTCCAGTAAAACTCTGGAGAGTACAGGCTGATTTTTGGTGCTCTGAGAAATAAAACCTCCTGTAGAGCGATGTCCCATGCATTTTCTGCCACTGTTTATGGTAATTAGCACATTCTCATTTCAATTTAAATTAGAAAATAAGATAGAAAAACCAAAATAAAGCCTTCCCCACGCCTGCTGCGTCACCTGCTTTTGAAAGAGGATAATGAAACCCTTCCTTTCTACTGGAAAGTTTCTTGGTATTGTGTAGAAAATGGAATTATTCATTGCTCCAGGGTGACCCTCTTGCCTTTTGTGACCCCAAGCAGCCACAATTCCTCTGCCACCAATTTCAAAGGCCAAGGCAATTGTCACAGGGCTTTCTGCACTTATGAAAATTCCAGCCAGAAAGCACCTTCTCAATATTTCGTGGGCCTGATAACAATGCAAATTGCATATTCATATACATTTTCAGACTTTAGTCTTCTGAATTTTGTCCTCCTCCAAGCTGTGGGTATAAATGTAGTAAGTATTGGTGTATTTAGAGGCAGGATTTGTCTGATAAATGTGATTATTTTATTACAGACACTGTATATGGTCAGAGCTCACCCCATCCATCTGGATGGTGATTTAAGCAGAGCTTATGTCCATGTGTCATAATAAAATCATTTCTCAGGAACACCTCCTTGTCCCATGCTGCTGAAAGACAGATCCCTGACAGCCTGACATTATACATGTACTCATGGAAAGCCAAAAAAAGGACATGGGTTAAAAATAGCAAGTGAAAGTATGTTTTAATGGCACCTCCTGCAACTGGACACTGGGAAAGCAAACAGGTTTCAATAGAGAGCCAAAATGAATGGATGATTGTGTAGAGAACAGCAAGAAAAGATGAGCTGATAACTATAATTTTATATATATAGATACCATATGTTTCTAAATTATTACAATAAATATTAACGCAACAAATAAATAAATATGGAAATAATATCTCCTGGGCTGTGCCAGCACTGGTGTGGGCACAGGCCCAGGGCAGGGCTGTCCCCTGGGCTGGCCCTGCTGAGGGACCTCGAGGGCTGTGTCCAGTTCTGGGCCAGAGAGCCCTGGAGGGGCTGGAGCGTGTCCAGGGAAGGGAACGGAGCTGGAAAGGGGCTGGAGCCCCAGGAGTGGCTGAGGGAGCTGGGAAAGGACTGAGCCTGGAGAAAAGGAGGCTCAGGGGGGACCTTGTGGCTCTGCACAAGTCCCTGCCAGGAGGGGACAGCCAGGGGGGGTCGGGCTCTGCTCCCAAGGAACAGGGACAGGACAAGGGGAAACGGCCTCAAGTTCCAGCAGGGGAGATTTAGATTGGATATTAGGAAAAAACTCCTTCACCAAAAGGGTGGTCAAGCACTGGCACAGCTGCCCAGGGCAGTGTGATGTCACCATTCCTGGAGGGATTTAAAAGCCATGTAGATGTGGCACTTGGGGACATAGTTTAGTCGTGGCCTTGGCAGTGCTGCGCCAATGGTCGACCTCAATCTTAAAATCTTTTCCAACCCAAATGATTCCACAATTGTACTGCAAACATAAGCACATTGGTTTCCGCCAGTGTTTTATGTGGTCAGCCTCACAGCCATGCACAACAATGTCCCCTCTCCTCTGCTGCATTAATTAAGCTGAACACCTGAATTTCTCTGTGAAATTCCCCTTACAAAGGTCCTGAGAGAAGCAGCCAGTTCAAAAGCTGAAAAGAGGCATTTATGTTCAGTGCATACACTTTTACTCTATACATTTTCCTTTTCCCAGTACAGTTTTATTTTCTTTTTTAAGGACTTAGCTGCCTATTTTTCCACAAGCCTTTAAACCTAACAAAAGGAAACCAACAAAGAGGGTCTGTTGCCTGATGCCTGGGGTCTTGCTTTAAATTACATCAAAAACCCCAAGAAGCTTTTCCTCCAAGATGCTGCAAAAGGAATTCAGCATTTTCATAGGCCAATGAGCCAATGAGAACACTGCATGGATGAGGCCAATCAGCTGAACAAGGGAAGGGAAGAATGGCAGTTATTGCACCTCTGTTTTTCAAAAGGCAGAGTGTTATGTTAAAGCCACCACAGGATTGTCTAGATCTAAGTGCCACATTCCCAAGACAAACAGCCCCTGGCTGGGCTATTGCTGCTGAGCTGCAGGAACACAGGCTAATAGGCACGTTGAACCAGGAAAAAACAGCTTTTCCACCTTTCACTGAGGAGCAGGGCCATTCTCCCAGAAGTGGCTGAAAGGATTTCCTGAAGAGAGGCAGCAATGAAATCCAGGAGTCATTTCAGGACATTACCTGGCTGCTTCAAGCTTTCCTGGGACACACACCATGGCTACTCTGGATGGCAGTGATCACCCAGAGCTTCACTCCTTGTTTCTGTTGAACAAATCCAGAGTTTCCACCATGACCTGCCCCAGAATACCTGAGACCCTGCACAACACCTCAGCTTTCTCTTCTGCTTCTGCTTCTGCAGCCAAGGGCTCTGCACCAGCCACTCACCACCAGCAGCATTTCAGTGACCTGCAATGATTTCCCAATCAGCTCCCCTGGAATGTTTAACTACCACTGTTTATTACTCTAGGAATTCTAATGCCACCTAACAGGGGCCCCAAGTAAACAGCAGCACTGCCACAGAGTATCTAAGCACGTAGCACCACTAGAAATGTTATTTCAGAGTAGACTGACACCATTTATTCACCCATACCAGGAATATAGGCTGCCACTTTTTTTCATGTGATGGTACTTTCACAGCACTATAAAAATAAAAATGATTTGATATAAAGCAAAAATTACTTAACACTTACTGCCTGCCACAATGGGGAAAAGAGGGTGTTCAACAGCAGAACCATACTCCCTGCATTTACTTCCCTCATTTTGGGCTGGGGAGGATATTTTCATGGAGAAGGAATGAATTATGTAAAGGAAAAAACACAGAAAAACTTGCTCTTACTCTTGTTCAGTAATAGCCAAATCTAAAATCAAATGCTTATTATATTCCTATTGATTAACAAAAATATATTTTCCATGGATTTTCTCAAAGCCATCTAATTACCACACTTGATAAATATGCAGACAATTACTAAGCTCTTCATGTTATCTTGTAAAAATAAATCCATAGGCAGTAGGTTATAGACTGCAGTTCTAAAAAACAGTTAAAAATGAGCTTCCAGGAGAAGGACAATTACAGTATGACAAGAACACAGTTGAGATCAATTAGAAACCACCATGATTTCCTCTGGGACACCAGCAGCTTCTCACGGATGGAAAAATCTTTTCAATTCCTTCCAGTCTTGATATCCTTGTCAGATTTTTCACATTATTTGGGTAACATTCACTCATGAGCTGCTTTTTTCTCCCCGCTGCTTAATATATAACATGGACTCCTTTATTGCCAGCAGATGAATAAAAGGGCTAATTATCAAGACTGAAGTGCCTGCTAACTGTGCTTGTGATATGCCACATTATGGCAGAAGAAAATGCTGGAGCAAGCTTTCCCCTCCAGAGCTGTAATCCAGCTTCTGATTATTGTATTCAGAGTATTTCCCCTCTAAATCTAAAATGTTATCTGCAAGCAAACCATGAGCTGGCTGAGATTTCTCAGGGGACAACAGCCTCGTGTTTGGGTTCAAGTCCAGGACTGTTTTGTGCCAGGAAGGATCAAGGTACTTGGTTGTCATCTATCTCCTCCTGCTCCAACAAGCCAGTCTCCCTGTCAGACATGCATTCCTAACACATCTGGTCAGCCACACCAACTGGCACCTGCATGGGAAGCCCTCATTTATGTGGTTATGGTAAGCATACATATAAATGCATCTCTCATTCTTCCTTGGCTCTTTTCCTGGGGTTTTATATCAGGCAGGAGAGGCTCAGAGATGATTCTTGCCCAGGCATTATGTATTTCCACAGAAAAAGAGCCCCACCTTGCTCAGCTCCCCCTCACTCGCATCCTTCCTCTGAAGAGCTCTTCAGCAGACGTGCTGAGGAAGAATAGAGAGTGAATTCCCAGAAGGACTGGAATCCCAGAATCTCTGGCTTCCTTCTAGGTCTGACCACTTTCTCCCAGCTGACCACTTTGTGTAACTTTAGGGATCTGTACCAGCCCAGGGAGTTCTCTCCACCTCATTACATGAGTGCTTGTCTCAGCTTCTGGCTGCTAGTTCTACAGGAGATCAGATCCACATTTCATAAACTTTAATCAAAATTACAACTAATCATGCATTGTGCCACCCCAGAGGCCAGCTTGTGCTCAGCTTCTCACGCAGTCCAGACATGGAAAACAAACCATTTCTAAAAGGAGAAGCAAGCTGTACACTCTGATGCAGCCACCAGGAATCAGCTCCATCCCTCACAGCTCCTCCCCTCTGTCCATCCTATGCACAGACCCTGCAGGGCCACAGCTGCTGCTGCTGCCTGGGCTTTGGCAGCATGTTTGGGGTCTCTTGCCCCCAAACAAAAAAAACCAACCCAAGCAAAAAACCTTCCAAGAGTTCAGATATTTGAGTTGCTGCTCATTATGTGGTGAAACTTGAAATGCATTTTTCCTATGGCAGGAGGTTAATACAGGAATGGAAGAGCAGGATTGGTTTGGGAAGAACCTGCCTTCATTACAACATGCTTGGGATGAGATAGAAGGATTTTTTTACTTCTTTCAGTCCTTATTGCAAAGGCCATAGGAAAACTGATACTGGCTGAGCGGAACTCCTTCTTAATCCAGGATGCTTCAAAATACTCACTTTCTTCAGGATAACAATCACTGCAGAATGGACCCAGATAAACTTGAGGAAACAAAGGGAACCCTTGCACTTCTCCCCAGAGACAGAGTATTTTCAGCTTATTTGCAGCTGGTTTGGGACTGAGGCTCCAAGGAAGTACCAGGCAGGAAATGGCCATCCTTTCCCATCCTCTTGGAACAAACTTACCTCAGATATGAGAGGATGTAGGAGAAAAAAAAAATAATACAGGACTTCAGGGAGCAGAAATCAGCACCCCTGCTTCTCCTGGCACTTGAACTTTCCAGATAGCACAGAAAGAAATTATTTTTTTAAAGCAGCTCTCAAGTTTAATGCCATTTTTTGGCTTCTTCTGACAAACCCTTCCAAGCTCAGCAAGCTTGTGTCGTTCCTTAAGCACAGCTTGCCTACTTGGGAATGCTGTGGCAGGCAGCTTGACTGAACCAGGGAAAGCAATCTACAGGAGCTGAGGAACTGGCATTCATTTTCCCCAAGCTAGCAAAACACAGGCCAGAATTAAGCTGACACTTTATTGACAATAAATCAAACATTCTGCTACGTAATCCATAAAAATGAATCAGGCACACAATACCTTCACAGTAGATGAGCAGTTTAAAAATAAATACAACAGAGACTCAGCTACCTCATTACTCCAGATCACTTATATTCCACAGTGTTTTCTCACCATAAAACAGCAGAGCCATTTACAAGAAGTTACTCCCTGAAATTACGACCAGCAGCTTAGGCACACTGAAGAATTACCTCGAAGAGGTTTCCCAGGAACACACCAGGCTACAACAGAACCCCAAGGAATGCCTTAGGATGAAGGCAGGATGCTCCAGCCCCAGAGAAAAGGCACACCCAAGTTGTGACTCAGGAAGAAAGCAGCCCCAGCATTTCCCAACTAATCTGTAACCTAAATTATCCTATGAGTCAAAAGCACCAGCAGGGTGCAAAGTACAGAACTCATCTGGCCAGTAGGTAGCACTCTTTGTTTTCAATTTCTGGTCTGAAAACCAGACCTATCTTCTTTTTATTTTTTACTACCAGCTTTAAAAACATTTGAGAACAAGGCTATGGCTGGTTTGACTTTATTGCAGCAATAAGTGTTTTACTCTTCTACTGTTCATTATGTATTAAAAAACCCCATATACTGTGATTGTGATGATGTACAGAGCTGGTAAGGAACAACCACCCTAGAGCAGCTCCATTTAGAAGCAAATCCACAACAGTAAGTGTTCTGAAGACAGATTTCTCAGCTCAACAAAATCCAAGATGCCTACCTTCCTGCTCTGCCTGCTGATGGGCAGCCCAAGCTCAGCTTTCATCCCATTCCTTGCTAAAACCACCTAAGACCACTTTCTTCCCTTACAAGCTGCTTCCCTTAGTGTGTCACTAACTGGCAGCATTTGCAGGCACCACGGCTTCATGGGGCCATTTGAACAGCCAGGGTAACAATGGGAATACAATGGGAAGTGAGTGGCTGATTAATTAATTTCCCATTAGTCACCTCTGTTTGTCTCTGAGCAAGGTGTTTGCTCAGCATTCTTCCACCTATTTGCTGTACACACCCTAAAATGCACCAAGCACATGGAAGAAGTAAAAGAAGAATCTGATGTGTTGAAATGAAACACAGGATGTTTTCAGTTTTTAAGCTTCCAGACAGGTGCTGCTGCTTTTCCAATTACCAATAGTTCAAGAGGTTTGAGATAGACAAGATGGTAACCTATAGCCATTAATGCACATGGAAACTACAGCCATTTCCAGGGCTTGATGGAAACCTAAATATCAATTCACCTACATGCTTTAAACACTAATGGCAGGATTATTTTTTCTTCCCTTCTGCACACACTTCATATTGTTATTTTCTAAGCACAAGGGTACACAGTATTTATTTAGCAGCTGTCATCTAAGATATGAAAACAGTTTCACAATTTGGACATAAACCCCACACTCAAGTATCTAACATTTGGGGGCTGAAGTTCTTCATTAATGTCTGCAGAGAGAAGGGAAGTCTTAATTTTACAAAAGCCTGTTTTGTTCTTTGAGATATAATGTGGGAGACCAAGAAATACCATCTCCCACATCTTGCCCCAAACATCAAACTCCAAAATGGAATGCATACAAAAGCCTCCTGCTATCCCACCAACACCAAATATTCAGGACACAGCTTTCCAGACAGGAGCAAGGTGTCTCTCTCCTATTTTTTGATTGGCAAATCTCAAGTGATGTATTTGTTTGCAACCCACAGGGAATCTGAAGATGGCAGAGAGGAGCCCTACCCTGACCAGCAGCATCACATAGGGTTGCCACAACTCCTTTAGAACCATTTAAGTTGGAAAAGACCTCTAAGATCATTGACTCCAACCTTTATTGCTGATGTTTTCCTTGCCAAAGAAACCTCCTTTTGTAGGTTTAGGAAGTGTTTCAGTTAAAGGTAATCTTTCCCTATTAAATAAAGAAGAAAGGCATCCCATCCCATCTGCTCTTCAGGGGCTCACACCAGCCAGATCTTCTACACTGCAACAGCATTTTGGGAAACATGAAAGGGCTCAGGCTAATTTTGGGCTTGGAGCAGAGAGCTTCAGGAGATGCTTCCTAGCCCTGGCAATCTGAGCTGGGAAGTTTAAAGAGCAGGTGAGCAGAGACTGGGGAGTATCAGTTCCCCTCTTCACCACCCACACACCACTCACTCTCTGGCTGTTTCTCGTTGGGGGTGATGGATCTCACAAAATCCTGCGGGGTCATGAAAACCTCGGACTCGCCGTGCTCGTTGATGACCTTCAGAGTGGCAAAGTATCTGAAGATTTTGTCTGGTGTGGAGTAGGCTCTGATCCTGTTCTCGTATTCCATCACCTGGAAATGAAATTTAGCCAGCATTAGATGTGCACTGGCCCTGCCCCACACTGACTCTCAGTCCTCAAAGAGATTTGCCACAGGACAAGTTGTGTGCAGCAACACAACTCTCAACTCTTTTGGCATTATTCCCTTCAAAGACCCTTTGAACATCCAGGAAAATTGGACATATCAGCTGCTGATGTCCCAGGATTAAGAACAAACACTAAAAATCTTTATTATTAATAAGTCTGGACTCTTTGTGGTGGCAAAAGGAAAACAAATGCACAAAATCCCTGAAGGTACTTTAAAAACATGAGCATAAGAAAATGCACTGGCATCACATTTGTGAATCTAAAGCAGCCCGACATTTTAACCACAGTGTTGAAGGGTTTGATTTGTGATTAATATGTGAAGTAAAAGAACAAAGTCTTAGAAGGCTGGGAGAAACCTTTACTTTCAAGCAGAGTCTTCGAAAAAATCACTTGGAGCCGCAGCTGGTTGCTCAGTCATCCAAGCTCATTTTTTCCTCTTTTCTATCATATTGGCAGAATTCCCCAGAAACTCAGTCCTCCCCACCAATCTGCTTCTTCCTAACTCTGCCAAAAGCGATTTTTTTTTTTAGTACCTAGAATCAGTTTCCCCCAAACAGCTGGAATTAATCAAAGACAACAGACAGCTTTTCTAAACAAAATCCCAGCACAGGGCCACAAGGGTGCAAAAAGGCACAGACACCTACACTTCATCATGTATTAGCACAGAAAACTTTCCTCCTTACTTCAGCTTTTCACTCCTGCATTATATGCCGTGTTTAACAGTCCATAATGTACTTGAAACCTGCAGCTGGCCAAGAGCCACTGGAGGAAAAAATCCCAACCAATGATGTGCTGTAAGAGAACAGGCAAGATCAAGGGTACTGCCAAGGCAGCTGTAGATCATTCCTGGCTTTGGTCCTGGTTCAGCCTTGTCCTTAAATTCCTGAACAACTTCCTCAGCCTGATGTTTATCAGACAGAAAACATCCTCTCTAGTTTTTCTTATTTCTAGGATAAAGAAAAAGCCAAATGTTTTGACTCCCCCAAGGCAGGCCTTGGTAAAGCAAAGCCTCTCTCCTCTTTATGTGCCCCACATGACATTACCTAGAATGAAAATACCTAAAGCATTTTCCCCACTCATCTCTGCATCACCACAGCTTCTCCAGAATTCACATGTCCTTGCATCAACCACTACAGGCACTTAGTTCCCTCCCTCCTGCAGGAGAAAGTTTCTGTCCCTAGGCCCTTTGCACTTCTAATCAAGAAACCTAATCCCACTTTTATTGCTTCAGTCCACAAGGTTCTCCACAGGTAAAGGCATTGGAACGAGGACAATTGCTTTACTGCCAAGCTCCAAGTAAAAGATGACACCCACTTTTCCACCTCTTTCTGGCTTTGTCTACTGCTCCCACCTGGCAGGAGGCAGCTCCTTATGCCAAAGTGATCTTTTCACTTGTGGGTGCAGGCCCATATCTCACTCCTGCCTGACCTGATCTCATGAATAACACCCCACCCAGCTTAATTAGACGGAAACAGCTCAGTATTTTTACCTTCAAGGAAGACAAATAAACCCAAGGACAGTATGAAACCCCAGACTGGAGCCATGAGCAAACACCACAGACCACAACTAACTCCCTCCATCCATGGCAACCCTTCAACACAGCCTGCTTGCTAGCTAAAGAACTCATTAACCACATTTTCCAAGCCTGTGGAAAAGTTTCTTTCAAGGTGCTATCAAATGCTTTCCCTCACCCCAGCTGGACACAATCACCCCACTGCTGCACCAGAGACAGGAGTACTCACATTTCTGCCAGTAAAACCATGTTTTATTTTACCCCACTTGACTTTATACCCACAATGGCTCCTCCCTCTGCATCTATTTTAAGCCCCTGCTAAGATGCTACTCTCAGGCTTGTTGCTTTCAGGTGCTTTTCTCCTCATGTTTAGAATATTTAGAGTATTACTTCCACAGCAACAACAGCTTACCAACAACATGGACTCAAAACCACATCTCCTGCCTCATCTTACAGCACAAAAATTCACAGTCTAGACCAAAAAAGTAGAATCTAAACTGCTTTTTAGCATCTCACTGGCTGCTTTCATCACAACTGAAATCTCACTTCTTCCACAAGCTTCCCTACAAGAAGGGAGCAAAATGCAGCCACCCTTCTTCCCTTTTGCCTGCAGCTGAACTGACAATTACATCATTCTTGGTAATGAGCTAATCAGTTGGCAAAATCAGTTGGCAAAATGTTGCAGCCCATCCCTATCACTACAAGGCTGGGTGCAACACGAAGCCAGGTCAAGAAGGGAGCAGCCAAGATGCTACAAATGGGGAAAACCTCATTTATTCGTGACTGGGTGCTGAACATCAAGTGGGTGATAACAAGGGTGGCCTGATCCCCCGACACAAATGTGGAGTTAAAAGACCGTGTATTTGTGCGCAGACAGCCATTTGTGAGGGGTTTTTGCACTGCTTCAAAGCCACCTAGACTGAAAATCATGCCAGGCACATGTCTCCTCTCCTGACCTCTCACCTTTCTCTAGTACAAACCAGTCCGCACTGCAAGGAAGACCTGCCAAAATTCTCATCCTGCTCCCAGAAATGCAGCCTCACATAATCAGGCACCTGAAAGATTATATGACCCAAAGGGAAAAATCCCTTTTTTGCATTTATTAGTAGAGCATGTACTGGAGGAGAAAGACATGTAAGTAATCCCTGTTGCTCTACAAGAGTGAAGGTGCTGTTGAGACTGTCAATGTTTATGCTAAGCCTCAGGTTAAAAAAAATCAAAACCTAAATCCTATGCTGACATGAAAATAAAGCTCTAAATTAAAATCTCAAGGCACGGAGCATTACCAGGGCCTCCCTGACTATGCAGCAGCACACATCTTTATAGAGTAAATTAATTAGGAGTCATTTTCTTCATGCTTCCTCCTGTGACACACACCCAAATGAAGGCTCAGCACGAGGAAGATCCCTGGGCAAGACACCTGCAGGACCCAAACACTGCCAGTACATCTTGATAAATCAGCCCTACTGCTGCATGCAAACACTTTTAGCAAGTTAATTAACACATCAGCCCGCCTCCATCCTGTATTACAGCTCATTAGCCTTCAAACTATATTGAGGCACTCAAGTAATTTTTTCCTTTTCTGCCCTATGTATCCAGGACCTACACACTGCACAGACAACACGTGCTTGGGAACCATCCACATACAATCCCAACACCTGAGAGGGCTTTATGTTTCAGCTTCTCCCTCTCACTGGATCACTATTTAAAACAGCAATGTCAAACTTAATTTATTGCTTCACCACTGATCATCACCTTCATTAAAAGCAACATTAGGATAACAAACAAGTGTTAAATACTTCCAATTAGGCTTAATTTTTCGCAAGGAAAATACCACGCTATTTTCAATTTATTTTCACTTAATTACAGGAAGAGCTGGGAAGGGCTTTTACTGTGGGTGGTGGTTTGTTGGGGTTTTCTTAAACATGTAGAAGAGTCAAGAATCCCCGAGCTGCTAGACAATTAGGGGAGCAGCACATCCTGGGAGCAGCCCTGATTTTGAGTAGGGAGCAGGGGCACACCTTCCCCTGCCATCTGAGCTGGCCACATTCAAACACAGCTCCCGAGGTGACTCACTGCAGGAACTGCTGATCAAACACCGAGCCCACAGTGGAGCTGCTCAGACACGGAGCAGGCACCTGGGACAATACCTGGCACATCCTGCGTTTAAAGGAAGTTTTGCAACATTGGCATTCAGGCCATACAAGGTACACTCTGTCTCCAGGCTGCAGAGAAAAGGATTGTGTTGGCACAAAGATGATGAGGGCTGTCTGAAACAGGGCTGTCCCCAGAGAATTCACTGCTCCTGAGTTCCTGCTGTTGGAGGAAGGCAGACTGGGATGAGGAGGGATCCAGGCCACACACGATTCCCATCTTTTGGGTACACCTGGCTTGTGTCTTATTTGGAAATCATGGCCATATTCCTCCCTACCTAGTTTGGGAAGGAAAGAGCTGGTCAACACAGGCACATCTCAAACAACTGGAACAATAGTCCTTGCCTGTAAAAAAACTTCCTCTGGCTTCCCCAACCAGCAGCCACATCAGACAAAATCAATCTTTACACTCACTGTATTCAAAAGTAAGAGTGTGGGTGGAGGTGGACTGTGGTTTGCTCTTTGCAACCTGCCTCCATCTGCTAAGACTGGAAAAAACCAATAACCTGCTTTTCTTGAGTGGTACTGGCAAAAGCTGAAGTTGTCAGAGCACCTGACACCCAGCTGCTATGAAAATTAGCAGCTTCCAAGATTCCACATTCCTGGATGATTCTGAATATCTCTGCACAGTATCTTACTATGTAAGTTCACTGAGCTGTCACCAACATGTCACAACAGGAAAGAGTCTGGAGCCCCAAATACCACAAGGCACTTGAAATCTCAAGTTGCGTAATCTTTTCTGACCAGGAACCAAAATAATTCAGCAGCTCTTAATTTTTCATGAGAAGCTGTTAAGCCACTATATAAGACTACGCACAATTTAACAGCTAATAAGATGCAACCTCCAGAATACAGGCTTAAAAATAAATATCAGACGCAAGTCATAACCAAATGAGAGTAGATGCTCTTCACAATTCCTTTCTCCTCTTTGGTGCTACAAAGATATTACATCATCCAACACAGCCTTATAAAACTGACATCCAGATGGGCTTAAAAAATAAAATACTGCTGTCTGCCAGCTCCCAGTTACAGGACTCTGTCTGATGAAATTACACATTCTTTAATAACAGTGGTTTCAGATAGTGC
This sequence comes from Dicaeum eximium, assembly GCA_013396995.1. NCBI lineage: Eukaryota > Metazoa > Chordata > Aves > Passeriformes > Dicaeidae > Dicaeum > Dicaeum eximium. Next base: position 100,314 of record VWZP01001137.1, read on the forward strand.
CAAACCAGTTGTCAGTTCTGAAGAGCCCAAAGTTCCTGGAACTGCCCAAGAGTGAAGGCAGGTCTCAAGACAACAAGAGAGTTTATTACTCAAGTTTTCCTCCTCTTGAGGATGTGTCTGATCTGAAAATTAAATAGCCAGAAGCATCAAGAGAGAGCCAGGACTAACCAAGAAGGGGGACTGAGACTGTATTTCAACAAGTACATTTGCATAGAATAATTAAATGAAGAATTAAAGTACACCTTTCCTATAACCCTACCTTCCACATTCATCCTCTACTTCTTCCTACATGTACTGTGTATATTCACAGGCAAAAGGACAGACTCAGAGACACCTATGCTGAATATCCCAGGTGGTTTAAAAGCTTTGTCACCAATTCCCTGCTTTGCATGCACCATCCTAACAGCCATCAGTGCAGGAGCCTTGATTATCTTGGACATGGAAGTGGAGGTGGAAAACATCTCCATTTCAGAGGATCAGTCTACTGAGCTTCCCAAATACACAAGTTTCATCCTACAGAAACTCTCAGCAACATGCCAAGAAAGTAGGTTCCCGAAAGAGTAAGGTCCTTAGAAAATAAAGGCAGGTACATAGCAAGTCTTCCCTCTTGCAAGATAGCCAAGTTTGGTACCTTGCGGTCCCTGAACCCAGAGCGCTTCTTCTTCTTCCCTTCCGGCGGCGCCTCCTCATCGCCGGATGCCACCGCCCTCCTGCCCTCGCTGCTGCTGCTCTCCTCCTCCTCCTCCTCATGCTTCACCTTCTCCCCTGGCTCTGCCCTGGGGCCGTGTCTGACAGAGTCTTCTGCATAGGCCCTGCAGCAGGGAAAAGAAAAGAGCCGTTAGGAAGTGACTGAGGGGTGCTAAGGCTGCCACAAAATGGTCCTACCAGGCTCCACCTGATGCAACACTGGTTACAGTTCAGTGGGGAGGGCTGCAAAGCAAAAGTAAAGAAGTGACCAATAGCCTTAGAATTCCATGTGCTTTCCCCTGTTGTAATCAAATTTCCACCCCGCACCAAAACCCAGATTAATGGTCACAGTAAGTTTTCCCAGTCCAAATTACTCAGTGAATTATGACACCCTCTCCCAAAAACTAGACATGCAAGAAACACTGGGACAAGGGCATATCATACCTCCTCTAGCACTAAATTCCACCTCTGCTTCCTCAAAAAGATGTATTTAGTGACAGAAATGTGTTTTACCATCAGCACTGCAGGATTCAGGACAAACAACCTTTTTGTTTCAGCTCAGCTGATTTATTTTCTATCTCCAGCAGCTGACAAGCTGTTTTATCCCCTTCTCCCACCAATGACTCTTCTAAACACCAGTGCTGCAGGAGCTGTGACAACAAAACTGGAGTTGTTTGTCCTCAAGGTGGAAATAAAACCTGGCAGAGCATAGGACCCCTTTTCTCTTGCTGTTCAAATACAAAGATCTTCAGGCAACTCTGTTCATAGACCAAGACTCAACATTTCAAATCACTCAGAGTCAGGAGCAACTCGCAGAAGTGCAGCTGGCAATGGGTTGATTAAATAAAAAGCAGGATAAATCCCTAAGCCAAACAATGCTCTGGCTTTCCATGCTTTACTTGTAAAGCAGTTTAGAATCAGACAGAGCTCAGACCACATTAACATCAGTGAAATTGTAATCTCCCAGGATCCCTTAACATGTCACAAGCAACAAAGCCAATGGTTTGACAAAATTATTTCTCTTTCTAAAGGATTCAAACAGCTCAGAGAAACATCCCAGCCTGCCCATAATTTAAGCAAAACTACCTTTACTTTGCATTCCTGGTGATTTATTTTGGACTAATCACAGGGTATGGAGCTTACACACAGGTGCTTCTCCTTGGCCACTTTGGTACTGCCTGGAATTGTGAACGTGGTCATTTACAGCTGTGTGAGTTTGTTTTAAAAGGGCTGCCTTGGGAGAAAAACAAAAACAAACCAAGATTTTTGAAGCCTCCCAAGTTCTAAACAAAAGGCTACACATACTTCATCCTACCAGTTTCCTGGAAAACTCAGATGTGCTATGTAGTATTAACAGAAGAGAGTCTGTGTCTGTCTCCCCAGGAATCACAGAATCATGGAATTGTTTGGGTTGGAAGGGGCCTTAAAGATCCTCTCATTCCAACCCCCTGCCACGGGCAGGGGCACCTTCCACAACTTGCAGCAATCTCAGCACATCAGCTTCCAAGAAGGAGAAATGAGCGTAGGTGCTCCATCAATTAATTTAAATACTACCAAAATAAAAGACAGCTCTCTCCTTATCAGCATCCAATAATTCACTGACAGTCGCAGTACAAGACAGATGGAAACAAGCTAAAGAACTGCAAATGTCCACAGTACTGGTGGGAAGAAGACACTTTATTATTTATGGAATGGTTTGGGTTGGAAGGGATCAGCTCACATAGGGACTAGTCCACAGTGGGACAGAACACAACTCCGTTACAGGAGTCTGATGTAATAAAATACACAAGTTTTCAGTGAAAAGCAGTATTAATCCCACCTTTTCACATAAAAATGGAGTTTTACACACTTCCTGTTCTGAAAAGGCCCTGGGTCTCAATTTGCTAATATATATTTGTGAGTCTTACAGCAAAGCACCATCTTTATGACCTCCACTGAAGCAAACTTTCAGAGACAGGATCCAAACCTGGGTCCTCCACAAGTATCTTAAGATAGGGAAATTCTTTCCCCAGAACAGTTCAGCAGCTGATCTCTCTTGGAGCATGAAGTCCACGCTGGCACCTATCCTGAAGCCTTTCCTGAAAGTTTAATCAGCAGTGGCACACCCTTGAGGAGCTGTGGGTTTGGATGAAGAACAGTTGCCAGCTGAAGCAACACCAGCAGCGCTGACATGGAAAGCCCTTGTGTGGGCAGGACACCTATCTTAAGTAGCTCTGAGGGAATCTCTTGGGTAAAGGCACAGAAAAGCAAGAGGAAATCAATTGCTTATCTCCACAATTAAGCTATTCCATAGGTAAAGTGCTGGAGAATAGCTGTATCAGGAAAGATTTGCTCCTGTAACGCTTGACTGACAGCTAGCAGACCAGGGAAGGGCTGGATGAAATTGAAAAATCAAACTTTTTCAGCACATCCCACGCATTCCTTCAATCCATCAGGCTGTCAAGTCAGTTGCTCCAGCAATACAGACGGAGGCTGTTTGAATACAGTTGGCTTTTTCCTCCCTCTGGTTTATCCAGGTAATTAACTCTGCTCCACAGTTAGATCACCATCGCAGCATCCAGGAAAAGGAGTTCCAAGAAAAAAGGCAGAGTCTGCAGGCTACTGCTCAAGCAAGGTTTTAACAGCTATTCCTCACCTCCAGGCTACTGACCAAACTACTCACTGAATTAACCACTGAAGGAGCAGCTCTCTACATGCACCTTTGCTGTGTATTTTACCACCCTCTGCTGAAATCCTTGGCTTCCAACAACCATAACTTCCATACTCAGCCCACATTAAAAAAGTCTTTCAGTGCAGATGTCAGAGTATAGCTGGAGGAAAAAAAGCCCATAGCTCCAGAAATATCCACCCTGCTGGACCTCCCTCAGCAAGTGAAGACTCTCTCCTCCCCTGTTTGATGAGACTGACTTTCCAATGGAATTCCTGGTGCTGCAGCTTCTGCACAGAAGGGAAATGAAAATACAAAGCCTCCCTTCACCGTGTGCCAAGACCAGCCACCAGCCTCTCCCCACAGAGTGTGCCTGCCCTGGATCCTGAACCCTACTGCCATGCTTCAACCATTCTGATCTCTTCAGAGCTTTTTTCCCTCCAGTGAACTGAATTTGAATCAAAGACTATTTCCCACCCACTTAGCAATATCTCCTTTGAATCCTTGGAGAAACCAACAACCAAGTGTAAGATTAGATTCTTCATCCTCCCCGAAAACACTGAGCTACCTGAGGCCTGCAGTGATAAATTCTCTCTTGGGGAATCGTTCTTTAAGAGAGCCAAACACATGCAACCATAGGATATACATGCAGGAAGGATGCTGGGACTCACACTGGGCATTGTCACAGCACTCCAAGTTGCAGGTCTTCCAACGGATCACAACTCCTCACTTGAAAGTATTTTTCTTCTTTGAATGACAGAGGCAGAACAGCATGAAAAAAATCACAAAGCTTTGTGCCAGAGATAACAGTGCTCAGTTATTCTAATCCTGAAGGCAGTAGCAAAGTACTCGGCTATCAGCTGCTGCTCAGTCTCAGAAGGAAATGTAAGAGATCTAACAATGAGTTGGGCACTCAGGAGTCAGCAAAGATGCTGTCACCAAACCAGAGGCAGGAGGGAGGAATCCTGCCTGACACAAGTGTTCCTCAGCTGACTAAGAGTTGCCATTCTCCCTGTATGTAAATATCTGGAGACATCCCAGTGAGGTTTAAAAGCCATTTAAGGCTTCAGGGCTTTCATCCTGTAATGCAAAAGCAAGTCTGGACACGACATTCATAAAAACAGGCAACCTCCAGGGATCAGGAGAAATTTCAGTAAGGAGCTCTGTCTCATTCTCATATTCATCAACTAAATTAGTTACCTGAAACTTCAATAAGAAATTCACCTCAGAGAGGATGAAGAGCCACAACCCAATTTTTCAGGGTGTTCCCACACTCACAGGGCTTGTTACTACTTTGCTTCCTTCCTTATCTCTCACATACTACACACTGACACAAATTGGCACAATGAATTTGTGGCAAGAATTTCACAAAGGCAGTCAGTCACCCTAATGACACATGCTGCACTGTCCTGACATTACCCCAGTATTTATGTGAGCTATAAATCTGGTATTTCTTAATCCAGGAGATGCTGCTTTCATTTCTAAACAGAGCTCACCACAGTGGGGTATAGGGCTGTGCCCCCAGGATCTGATCCTTTCCTTCCCCAATGTCCATGGGAAAAACCCCCAGTATTCAGCCAAAAGCCACTGGAGAGAACAGTGTTAAGACACCACTCCCAGACCCATGTGTCTTGCAGTCTTAGGAAAAAACCCTCAGCACAGCAATCCCAAGGATAGTCTCTTGAGTGTGTCACCTCTCACAAAGAATTTTAAAAAGCATAGAATCACAAAATGGTTTGGGTTGGAAGGGACCTTAAAGATCAACTCGTTCCATCCTCCTGACATGTAAACACATGAGAGCTCTAAAAACAAACTCACATGGATAATACCTACATTTTTTAATCTTTCCCCCCATACATTAGGTTAAGTTGTATCTGACACATCTATAGCTATAAAACAGGTTTCTCCCCTCTTGACTATGATTTATGTGGTTTCCTTTGTTTTACTACAAGACAGATTTTTAAAGTCTCTGTTTCAGCTGGCGTAAGGTATTTCCATCAATTCTCCCATTAAAAATGTATTCTAAGCAAATTACTCTGAAACCCCCAGGACACTGGTGCTAAAAATCAGTGCATTCTTAAACAGAGTTATAGAATCCCCAAACAGTTTGGTTTGGAAGGAACCTTAAAGCTCCTCCAGTTCTACCTCCTGCCATGGGCAGGGACTCCTCCCACTATCCCAGACTGCTCCAAGCCCTGTTCAGCCTGGCCTTGGACACTTCCAGGCAGCCCCAGCTTCTCTGGGCACCCTGTGCCAGGGCTTCCCCACCCTCATAGAGAACAATTCTTTCTCAGTATCTAAACTAATCCTGCCCTCTGGCAGTGGGAAGCCATTCCCTGTGTCCTGTCCCTCCATCCCTTGTCCCAAGCCCCTCTCCAGCTCTTCTGGAGCCCCATCAGGCACTGGAAAGGGCTCCAGTTCCCCACCCCAATCCTTCACCTCTCCAGGTTAGCACCCCCAGCTCTCCCAGCCTGGCTCCAGAGCAGAGGGGCTCCAGCCCTGGGAGCAGCTCCATGGCCTCCTCTGGACTGGCTCCAACAAGGTCCATGTCTGTCTTATGTTGAGGATCCCAAAGCTGGAGGCAGCAATTTCCAGAGCAACAAAGGTGTCTTACCCTTATTGTTACCACTGATTTATTCACAGAAGGATAAGGAATGGATCATTAAGTATTTTCAGTCCATCAGGAAGAGCACTGGTAAGATCCTGCTTACAGAGGTCACTCTGCATCCCCAAAGGTACCTTTGCTCCCTTATTTCACTCAGTGCTAGATTGATTAACAAGCTTCAGCACCAAAATGACAATTTAAGTGCTTTCAGATGCCCACAGATTCAGCCAAGAAGGGTTGTGACATGAAGAACAGATCTGCAGTAATTTTCTAGCATTCCAAATGGGTATCAGGAACTAAGAAGTACAAGTTTTACACCGGGATCAGTAACAGAATATTTTTTTACAAACATTAAGCTTGGCATAATCTGTGAGGTTTAGTACTTCTCATATATTAGTGCCTCATTTAGAGTAGCCATTGACTGCGCCAAGATTAATATCAATTAATTCAGTTCATTATACCAATGCCCAGATACTTAATTGCTTCTCTTGCCAGCTGGAAATCCTCAGAGTTTAAGTTATTGCTGAGAAAGGGTAAACTTCATTAGTCTTCTAAGCTCAGCTATTTGCACTGCTCAAGTATTCCTTGCCACAGGAAAAGTGAGCATCATGAGCTACTCCTGTTGTATAATAATTTAGAGGAGATCCATTCCCCAAAAGCAGGCAGCAGGACTTCCCAGAGGGCAGGGAAGGCAACAAGACCAACACTTACCTGGAATGTACCAAACAAAGATCCCCCAACCCATCTTAGGAAGACACAATTAAGTCTATCCTGCATCATACAACCATAGGATTTTTCCATATATATCTTTTCACTCCTTGATTTCTTCTTTACCTTTGTGTGAGCTTCCTTACTCCAGCACTGGCTTCTGCTGCTGCTCAGAGCACATCCTAAAGAATCCACCTGAAATACACTGGATTCAGACTGCACCTGACAGTCTCCATTGAACAATTCCTGTCTTTCTTCACACCACCATCATCCTCTACTTATCTAGCCCAAGAAACTTAAAATTTCCAACTGCTTATTGATTTGGCCTGTTACAGCTTTAATGCCTTAACTGTAAAGAAATATTTACATATTTATCTCTTAGAACTAATTAACTATACTTACTGCTACTTCCTGTACAACTCAGGACATACCTACCTGAGTAACTGAGGATGTTATTACAAACATTCTGTATTCACCTATTCTCATACTTAAACTCCACTGATCACCCGATTTCCATTTTCAGAAAAACAAAGGAAATTTACACTTCATCCCTTATTTCTTTAAACAAGGCTAAAATGCCCACTTGAAAGTCCATTTGAAACTTCCACAGATGTCAGCGTGAAGAATTTTCTACATCAAACATATCAGTTTTGTTCCATGATTTATTCACCAGCTTTATGCCAAGTAATTAAATTAATATCGTAAGTTTGGGTGCACTTTTATTTTACACTTGCTGACATTGAGGATTTATTTCATGGCTCAGATAGGAAAGGAATACTTGAAAGTCTGTACAATTCTATTTAGTGCTTTATAAATTTATAAAAGATGAAGGAGACAGAGCAAGGAAAGGCAAACCAAGTAATAACAGCAAGTCAGCCTCTCCAGATTGATGAGAGCTGTGTCTCTCTGACTGATTTCTATCACTGCTCTCAGCTGATGAAGGTGCCCAAGGGCCCCCAAGGAACAGCAAAGTACTCCAGCAGCCAAAAATCCCTCCCTGAAATCCATCCCTAACCCAGCACTCCACATAGCACAAGCACCATGCTCCTGGAAAAAGCAACACCAGCACCTGAAAATTTAGCTGGTTTTCAAAGCAGAGGAACCTGCTACAGAAGGGAGACATTAACTCCATGTCTCTGGGACAGCTTTACATAGGACACGATGTCCTACTGACTTTCTGATCATGTTGAGCATAAGGTTTGAAGTCGAAAAACCCCACTTGCTTCCCTGCTGGAAAAGGGGCGTTATCCTGGCCATTCCCTCAGAGGCACTGACTGCAACAGTGCAGATCATTAGCAAAATGCAGCACAAAACAACACTGTGCTGGATCACAGTGTTCTTCCTCCACTAAGCAACTCCTCTTAGCAGAGAGCCAGGTTTGACAGCTCTAAGGAACAGCCAGAACAATTCCCATTACCTTTCTCCCACTGCATTACAACTAGAGCCTTCTAGCCACAGGTGAGCAGAAAGCCAGCCACAAATCACCTGAGTATTAGAATGAAAAGAACACAGGCTTTCAGCAAATACTTTATTTTTAGACTCTAATTGCAGCCATGTGCTTGAGTGACACCGCTGGTGCCACGCTGCTCCCATGCAATGGAAGAGAAGGGAGTCCCTGTTTTACTTCACACATGGCACAGGCCCAGGGTTCAGTGAGAGTCACCTCAGGAAAGCCCAAACATCCCCTTTCTCCCCAGTTACAGGAAAGAGCTTTAGCCTCAGAACCCATGAGGTGTCCTAAGGCTCTGACCCTTAAAATCCCCATGAACCCTGTGTGCTGCTCCCTTCCCACCCAAAGACAGACTGTCCCCTTCTGCTCCTCTGCTGCATTTTATACATCGAGCAGCCAGCAGACCACACAAAAAACCAGAGGAGCAAACCCCGGCCAGATGTGCTGTTTCAATCAGAAGCTGTGAAAGCAAAGGTTTGTCTCTTCACACCACCACAAACTACCAGGCAGTGAGGAAATGAAGCAGGAAACCACATCAAAGAGCCCGTGTGAGACAACGCCTCAGCCCCGAGCTCTGCCGCATCCCTGAGCAGTCCCAGCAGCAAAGCAGCTCCTCAGGGAGCCACAGCCATTCCCTCCATGCAGCAGGACAAGCAAGAGCGCTGCAGGTACTTACCAGGGGCACAAAAGAAATGAGATATCTATACATTACCTCTGCCAAAGGAACCTGGCACTCGCTGTGGCTGCAGTGGTCCCGAGGAAAGCCGCCACCACGAGCCTACGCCGGGTGCTGGGGTGCGGGGCTGCCCCGTGGTAACGCCGCGACACCGCTGCCAGCCCCGCGGCCACGGGCACAAAGCGCAGCCGGAACATCCTGCGGAATGACAACGCTGCTTTAGCAAAACAACACAAAGTTCCCAACTCTTGCCTGTCCTAAAGCAGGAAAAGTTTCACAGAATAACTCATGGGTGTTGATTAGCTGTTCTGAAAGAGGCACGGGATCTGCCTAATAAACGAATTAAATACCTGTGTTGCTATAGGCACATACCTGGCTGTCCTTTCCAGCTGCTTATCAGTGTTGTTCCAATTCCTCAGCCGTTCCCAAAACCCTCATTAAGAGAGACTCTCACCTTCCCACAGGGGCTGTGGACTCCACAAGGCCAGGCTGGATGAGTCCTGGAGCAACCTGGCTTAGCAAAGGTGTCCCTGCCCTGCAAGGGGTTGGAGCCGGATGATCTTAAAGGTCCCTACCAACCCAAACCATTCCAACATTCCATGAAATATTTGCAGCCCATCTCTCAATTCCCAAGGCATGGAAGATGGCAGGTAGACCTGATAAGCAACTACAGCATGTAAGAGGCATTTGACCAGAAGCAAAGCCACAGTTGGATTTTAAAAGTCAAATTTAGCCAAATAACAAGCAAACCTATCAAACAAAACCCAATCCAGGCATTTTCCTAAGAAGTTTTATTTAATAAATTTTCCTAAGAAAACCCTACTGTTCTCAAGTCCCCTTTTTTAGCTAGCCTGGAGCAAAACATTTATATTCAACTGTAAGTACAGGGCAAGTCTCAAAGTGTCAAAACTTATAAAATACAATCCATACCCCGTTACATGCACAGCAGAACAGAGACAAAGGGGAAAGCAGAGCTACAAATCTAAACATAATTACAACAGAGAAAAAGGAACCACAGAAACACCACCTCATCACACTCCAGCTGCAGGAGGCAAAGCAATTTGGGTGGCTCACAGGATTGAAGGTGAAGGGTAAATGTGGCCTCTGAAAAGAAAATCTGCTGTGTGTTCTAGTGAAATAAAGGTTTTATTTCTGAGGCAAATGCAATTTTTTTCAATCCCAAGGTCAGCATTAAAATTGGGACCAGAATGGTAAAGGAATTCCCAAAAAAACACAGAGCAGAGGAGCAGCAGTCTAATTTTTACTTTTATTCCCCGTTCTTGCCATTCTACTCACATATTTCCAGCAGTGAATAACCACAGAATACAAAAATAAAGCCACATCTATTGCTTTCTATTTGCTTCTGCAACACAGGACGCCACCACACCATTCTGCTAAACCATTAACTTCCAAAAACGAGGATCCTGAGACCTGTCTGTGCAAACACCTCTCTTGTGTGTGGTGTGTTAGGCCATTCCCACTGCAAAGAGCTGGATGTATCAGTGCCACTCGCTGCAGGTCAGGATTCCACACCAGAGGGATGCACAATTTGGGATGGGAACAGAGGAAGAGGAACACATCAAACATTCAGCAGACAATTCGGAGGGCTGGAGCTCAGTATCTTTTAAGTCAAGAGATGGTGGAGAAGACCCTGAAGACTTCATGGCACAATCAAGCAATGCAAAATCATTAACAAATCCCTTATCAGATGGATTTTTCCTATCAGATGAAGACTTTCGCCCAGTCCAGGGACAAAGGAGGTGGAATGGAGCACAAGAGATGGTGGACATGGCAAAGCCACAGGTTTGGCACATCCATCCCCACCCTGGTTCATGGGCAAACACCACAAATTTCAGTGCTCACAGTGAATCCATCCAAATAGCATCCATTTGATTTTCATCTGTGCTCCTATTAAAATTGGCATTATGGCTTTGTTTATTCCTTTTCAAATAAAAAGGTTTAAAATTCAAGTGTCAACAGAATGCAGCCAGCTAATGGCACTGATTCTCCAATCCTCTCCAGCACTGAACAACAATGAGATGGTTATGTAAAACAACTCTGATTTCAAATTTAAAATTATTTCCACTCTATGCAAACCTGATGTTCCCATTTCATCTCCAGGGATGAATTCCTGTTCCATAAGCAGAGGAAAATCTGCATGTGTTAGCTTCTTGGGGAAAGTATCTCCTTGCCCTTTCTAGGGTACCCCATCCTAATTACAGCTTTATATTCCTAACACGTACCGGATAAGGGAAGTATTGCCAGTATCATTTAATCAACCAAAATGAAAATTAAGCTCCACAGCGTTTACTTGGGAGCTTGAAGAGATTTTGACAACATTTCTGATTGTTGGCTTTAGTCCTGTGTAAATGTTTACTCTGCCTGAGCCTTAAGAAACACTAAATTATCTGCTTTGTCCAAGCAATCTCCATCCTTGATTCTGCTTTGGATTGTTAAACTGGGATGTTTACCCAGTGTTCACTTGGTAGGAACTGCCTGAGAGAGCTGAAAGCAGCCAGTTCTCACAACAGCCCCAAAATAAAGAGCATCCTTATCTCAGAGCAATTAAAAAAATCCCTTTGGAAGCTGAATTTTCCTGCAATCTGCAATTTTTACATTCTCTCACAATTTTCTTTTTTTAAATCAAAATGCCATGATAGTTGGTATATTTGGTTGAAAACTCCAGGCACTGAAGTCAAGATCACTTGAAAAAGCTGATGCTCACTTTTAGAAAGATTAAAAATAAGCATCTTGTCCTATGCAGCAGCAAAAAGCTCAACACCAGAGTTTGCAATAGGGCAAGGAATAAAACTGAGATCAAGTATAAAACTCCCATCAACTGATGTGATTACAGCTTACAATAAGAAACCATCCCAATTCCTGAATTATTTACTATAAGATTATTTTTATAGGAGACAACAAAGCAGCCCAGAGGAAAAAGAAAACCCAACAAACAAACACTTAAATTTTATGTTTGCTTATTTTCATTATTTTGGAGTTATCATGATGTTCTAGCACTACAGCTACAAGGAAATCTGTAGACTGTATTTATGTTTCCAAGAGATAACCCAACCTTACCTTAAATTCTTGCTCAAAACAGCTCTACAGTTACTTTCAGAGGTTGAATCGATATCCTTGGACAAATTAAATAGTTGGGGCTTTTTTCCAGAACAGAATGACCCATCTAGTTTTATTTCTGCCACAATTCATAGGTGGGTTTTTTTAAGCAGAGGAGTCAACGGAGAGACTCAAACCCACTAGGAAAACACCACTTCCAACCCGGACAAAACAGGCTGCATTCAAACTGACACCATCCATGGCAGGTGAAAAGAAATGCCTCATTATTTCAACAGTTACATTGGTTCTGGTTTGATGTGGGTATTTCATTTCCCCAAACAATGACCCTCTGTCTGCTAATCTGTTCTCCAAGGAAATTGAGACAAGCTGTCCACCTCTGTCCCCAGTTATGACTTCTCCTTCCAAACCCCTAGATTTTTTCAGCACAGATAAGAATTGGAAGACCCCAACTCTTGCATATTGTTTCAGATACCAAAAGGAGAGAACAAAAAGACTTGCTCCTCTTTTTTCCAGCCCCCTAGTTAGCTCATGATTCCAAGACTGAAAGCACTAAGCAGCTCAGCCTGGGGAACAGGGACTTCCCACACTTGGGTACCCCACCAGCACTGAACTTCCTGTAGACCTTTTGGGGATCCAGAGCAGATAAAACACTTGAAGCAGCATTTTGATGTCAAAGCTGGCCTTGGCAACACAAGCATGTGATAGGAAGAGCAGTAACTCAATAAGCCAGTGGGTGTTTAATTTTTCATCAGAGAAGGGGTCACAAGCAGTTACTTGAACAATTTTATTAGGACATGGTAAGCCCATGAATTAGTGCAGAATGTCAATTATAAATTTAAATATACTGCTATGCAGGAAGATCTTCTGAAAAAACAAGTGTATTTAGGAGGCACTATTTAGGCATAAAAACTCCTGCAGAGGCTGGCTGAGATGGAGTCACTAAGAACTCAAAAAGATTTCTAGAGCTGTGTGTTTATCAAGAAGCCAAGCTTGACGTTGCCAGAGCACATCAAGACATCCTGACCCAACAGACGCTGTAGGAAAATTCCTCACCTGCTCCCATCTCAGCCCCTGCCTGTCAATTATCCCTCAGCCCTGCCCAATGAGGCCAGAGCCAACAGCAGAAGAGGGAGGGTAACAGCTCTCAGCTCTCCTGTCTCCATCTTCTCAAGAGGACCGGGGAAGTCCTCTGGGGAGAAACTGGGGAGACTGGGGAGAAAAGGGGAAGGAACAATTAAAGTGGGGAAAAAAGCACAAGTCCAATGGAAAGAAAAAGTCAATATGCAAGGGAAAGGGTGAAGCAATCAGGAGAGAAGTTTCACCATTAACACTGAGAATCATAAACCAGGGGGAAAGAAAACCTCAGTTTCGACCTGCCTCCACCAAAATCAGTTATGACTTCTCCTTCCAGAGAAGCTGTGGCTACCCCTGGATCCCTGGAGGTGGCCAAAGCCAGGCTGGACAGGGCTTGGAGCAGCCTGGGATAGAGGAAGGTGTCCCTGCCCCTTGTAGGGGGTGGCACTGGGTGGGCTTTAAGGTCCTTTCCAACGCAAACCATTCTATTATTCCATGAAATTTGTATAAAAGTAACTCCTGAAAGAATGCCAGGAGGTGCATTCCAGCTAATGAAACATCTGGATCCACTCCTTCCCCCATTTCCAAGACAGACCCAACAGCTCCTGCTCTTTTCCCTTCCAAATTTTCAGCTTACCGAGCGCAATTTTGAGATAAAGGATTTCACACCTTACTGAAGTTATGAGCCTACCAGGACACATAAATCAGTTTTGGGAAAATGAAATCTAGCAGCAAAAGTAATTTCTCCTCAAGTAGGAGATTGGGCAATATTTGATCACATTAATTTTGCTGGAGAGGAACCACATTTGTTTCAGAGCACGATTCAAATTGATGTAGAGCCTTACCACGTATCAATCAATGCAGAAACCTAAGCCATAGCCCAGCAATTTCTTTTTAACTGTCACTGCAGTAAAGTTTCACCTCCTCCTAAAATCCTCAGCCCTGGAAATGACCAATCCCCAGCTCCACAGCTCTGCAACTACACCCAGCCATGGCTCAGCCTCCCCTCAGGGATGATCAGTGACATCCCTCCCCTCACGAGCTGCTTTCTTCTGCCAAATAATTGAACTGATTTTCAGGGCTCAGGAAAGAAGATGATACATTGCAAACACACAAGCTTTTAGATTTAGCTTTAATAAAGCATTTTTAGAAATTGCAACTGGATTATTTACAAGTATGCAGGACAGCAGCTGGCTTGGGCTTCCCTTGAAAGGGAGACAGGAGTATTTACATCCTGAGGAAAGACTTTGGTGCCACTAAACTGGCAGAAGAAACTTGGCAAACTCAACAGCAACCCCAAATTTAACCTGCGAGCTGAGTCACCAGAGGATCTGAGAGTGGATGGATGCAGCCACCATGAAGCACAGCTTTGGAGACACAAATGAAAAATGAGCATACCCAGAGTAAAACCAGAGTAAACTGGGCCCATCTGTTGCAGCAGCACTGAAAATAGCACCTCCAGCAAGGATACACTATTTCCTTGTTACTTCAGACTGTCAGACTCCAGCAATGCACTGTAGGTTTCTAGGAGGCAACTATAAACTTCCACAGAAACAAATACAAAATGCTGCTTTTTCCTAGTTGAGGCTTTCTCTTCCCCTCCTCCACTCAAAATGCAGCACATTCCTTGAACTTTCCTACCTAGAAAACATTACAGTAAACCCCAGCCACAAAGAACTCCCTAGAAACACCTCCACAGATGTCAGAGGTAAATTAGAAGAGTTGTAAAAACAAAAACCAACCAAAAAACTTCTCACCCCTTATTAAGGATAACAATCCTGCTTCATGAGCTACTTCTACCATCATCAGTAGGGTGAAATTTTCTTTTACCAGTTGCTATTCTCAAATTATCATGCTGCCTTTGCAAACCAGCCACACGAGCAGGTGCACCAGAGCACAAGTTATTTCCACACTGATTTGAGGAGCAAAGGATCATCAAAGAACTGCTGGCAGAGGGGTAGAAAACATGTCTGCCTTTTCCTATAAAAAGTTACAGCCAGCAGGAATGCATTTGCTTAATGGCCTGACTCATTTAACTTGCCTTGCACAATCTGTGTTCATAGGGCATGACTTCACTGAGAATTCCTAACTTTTCCACAGAATGGAGGGACTCTCCTTGAAGCTCCATCCAACAGTCATCCAACTGCATGTACCTCACAACAAGTATCTCAGAGAAGTCAAATTTAATCAATGTTTATGGCTCATTGGGCTCTAAGAAAACCAGTGTTAACTCCTAACAGATATATGAAAAATAGTCTTAATTCCTAATACATGTGAAAAATTAATTCTGGAAGAGAAAAATTCTGAACAAAGCAAAAGCCTCTCTAGGCTGACAAGGTGACAACTTGGCAGGCTTGAGTTATCTGCAGATATAATTCCAGCTCCAGAAAGAGACAAAGGTTTTTTGAAGGGAGACAGACAGTGGATTGTCTCAGAATTTGATATGGTGAAGTCTGAACTCCTCTGTGACAAGGAGGAAAAAGATCTGTGAACCCCCCAAGAACCTGCATATCACAATGGTAATTTCTCCTTGACTGAAGTTGCCTTTTAAAAAGAAACATGACCTACAGCCACATCCTCCTTAAGAAAATGTTTCTTCCTGGCCAAGAGTCATGCTTTGGTGACTCTCTTTTCTATACAAATAAATTGTAAATTAAAAAACTTACTGAAACAAACAAAAAAATCCACAGCATCTGTGTTTCATCTTCTAGATGGAGATTGTTTGGGAAATCAGGAGAAAAGTACAGCATTGCTTTCCCCCAAAAAAGGAAAAGCCGGTCTGAATCACTGCAGTTGCTTTTCCAGCAACACATTGCTGGATTAGCTTGAACTTCAGAGAGGAGAAAAGAACATGGATAAGCCAGGCTAGTGCCTTGTGCTTTCAGAACACAGTCTGAGGAGCTCAGTTTCAGCAGGAAAAAGCCAGCAGCTAACACTTGGCTCCATCCAAGGTGGGCAGGCAGGCAGCACACCTTAGGTACCTGTCTGTATCACAACTGAGATTTTTGTGACAGAAAACCCACGGCTCTTCTCGCTCCTGAAGCAAAAATGCCTGAGGTGGGAAGTTGGCACCAAACAAATGAAAACACAGAAATTCAAGTGGTGGTACTGAACACAGCTGCTCCATACAGACACTGGGGCTGGCTGGTCAGGGTCAGCACAGCAGCTTTGTCTGCATCACAGGCTAAAAATTCTGGAGCCACACGGATTCCCAGGGCTCACGTTTCAAGCACAGGTCAGCTGCAACTTTGCTTGTCTCAAACCATGACCTTTCTTGTTGTCTACATGAGGATCTCAGATTTCATGTCACACAGCTAGAGTAAGAGAAACAACTAAGAATTTTAGCTTGAAAGACCTTGGAGACCCAGAAAAAAATCCCCAACCCAAAACTTGTGCCAGTCTCAGCACAAAATTCCCAGTTACAACCATCAGTGCTTTGGTTCTTCCAACTTTGTCCTGCCCCATATCCACAGACAGGGAGCTCTTCACATGGTGGGACACAAATAAAAGCTGCTCTCAAGAGAGGTTAAATCCAGAATGCACGGAAGCAAACTCCATAGCAGGTTTCTCTGGGGAAAAACAAGTCACTGTACTCACAGACAGGGCAGTAGACAAACATAACCCAGAATTTACTACCCAAGGACTTTACAGGTAAGTCCACAGAAGCCACAGTAAAACAATTCATGATCTAACAGTCTGTTTTTCCTCTTTTAAAGTATCTTAAATCTAAAACTAAGAGGTGAGGCTGCCACAGGCTTTGGATGGTGTGTGCTTAGGGAGACAAAAAGCCTCAGGCTCTACTCATTTTCTGCTATGAGCCTGTGTATTTTTTACTTGAAGTGTCAAATGCATCACCCAAAAGATAAATAGTCATCCTCAGCCTTTCAGTACTAAAAAAAGAGCTGGAGAATGACTTTGGACAAGGACATGGAGCAAAAGGACAAGGGAGAATGGGTTCCCCCTGCCAGAGAGCAGGGCTGGATGGGATATTGGGAAGGAATTGTTCTCTGGGAGGATGGGCAGGCCCTGGCACAGGGTGCCCAGAGAAGCTGTGGCTGCTCCTGGATCCCTGGAAGTGTCCAAGGCCAGGCTGGACTTTGGGGCTTGGAGCAGCCTGGGACAGTGGAAGGTGTCCCTGCCCATGGCAAGGGGTGGCACTGGATGATTGTTAACACCCTTTCCATGATTCTGCATTTCAGAGGGAACCACACCATTTGCACCACAGTTTTCTTAGAACAATTCAGTTTAAAAAAGAAAGGCAATATTCATCACAAAGATGAGAAATACCCGAAGATCCTGGGTAACTGTTTCCTGCTAAACTATCCCAAACAACATTGTCCCACCTGAAGTCACATCTACACAAAGACACTTTTTCACTGGAACCCTTTCAACATCCCAACAGGAAAACAAAAACACAGCACCTGGAATTAATATAATTCAGGTTATTTTTATTGTTGTACCCAAGCATCCTCATCCCCACTGCACTGAGCTGTGTTAAAATATTTGGCCTCAATATGTCAACTGGGAACTTGGGAAGAAAAAACCAAGTATTTCCATATCCCAGCTCATTTCAGGAAGTGTTACTGCAGCAACTGGAACAGCATGAAACAATGTGTTTTTACAATAAACTTAATATGATTGCTGCAGAACTTATTTTGCTCATGAAAATAAAAAATGGTTATTGCCACATTCTATATCTAAACAAGCTGATGGCTCCCTCAACTATCACCTGAAAAACGTAACATTTCTGAGCTGCTGCTTCAAAGCCCTGCCCAGACTTCAGATGATTTGCAAGTCTTGCAGCCTGAAGATAACAGGACCATCTCTCCTCCAACTCTGCCATGAGCTTACGAGGAATCTGGGAGGCGCAACAGGAACCTGCACAGAGAAGTGACACAGCCACCAGTGACACACAGGGCACTCCAGAGGGTCCCCAGCAGGCAGACAGTAATGATGGAATCAAGGCACAGCTTTCTTTTTCCTCTAGGCCATGGAATTCCAGCTTCCTTGGTTCAGGAAGCATAGGGAATAGCACAAAAGTTGCTGCAGAAAACGTGTCACTGGGAGAACAAGCCACTGGCACAAGGAAATACAGAGGGGTTACATGAACTTAAGATTCACTGCAAACACCTTCCACCATCCCAGGCTGCTCCAAGCCCCATCCAGCCTGGCTTGGGCACTTCCAGGGATCCAGGGGCAGCCACAGCTTCTCTGGGCAACCCATGCCAGGGCCTCAATACCCTCACATGGAAGGATTTCTTACCAATATCCCATCTAATCCTGCCCTCTGGCAGTAGGAAGCCATTAAATGCTCCAGATTGACAAATACATAGCTTAAGTTCTTTTATTAGCTTTGGTTGTATTTTTGTTGGGGCTTTTTTTATACCTCCCTATGTTCAAACACATTTTTAGTGAGCACTTGAGGTTTTTTTGGTGTTGGGAGTTTTTTTACATTTTATGAAAGTGGCACAGCTGAGCTTGGGTTGACAGAAAGCTACAGGCAAACAAACTTCTTCCAGGGCTTATTGTGCCCAAGCACTTGCACCAGGAAAGTCAGCACCAGAACTCTGCACACTGCAAAAAAAGGCAACTCATTCTCCTACAGCTTTGAGAAAAGCCCTAAGAGAACACTGTAGGACAAGAACCATTCTACACAGGGTATACTAAGGGTAGCAATCAGCCAAATTATTAATACACCAGTTAAAGCACCTGAGAGCAGTGAGTTGCACAGCTCAGCACTCTGAAACACCATCCTCACCTGTAGTGTATTTGCTCCCAGTTTGCAGGTCAAGAGGTCACAGAGAACACAGGGAAGTATTTCTCAGCTGGGCCCTGTTCTAAAAACAAGAAAGAAACATAATAAAGATCATAACTTCATGCTGCACTCAATTTCCCTCCTGGCACTCATGCCCTGCAGTGCTCACACATATCAGCCTCAGGAAATGCATCTCAGACTGAGCCAAAAAAAGCCAGGAGAGGGAAAATGGTCAACAGCTAAATAAAGGAATTAAAGATAAGCCAGGCTTTTAACTCAAGCCTGAGCTGGCAATGAGGATTCTAAAGGAGAAACCTCCAAAAATCCTGCCTGGTTTGACCTGCCCACCCCCTAGACCCCACTAAACACAGTCAGATTTACCATCTTTCCTAAGCAGCTCATTAAACTACAGGCAAGTACAGAACACATAAATAATCACGTTGTGATAAACATCAGCCATTTCTGTGCTCTGAGCAGTTTATTAACTCCAACTCACCCTAAAGGCTTTCCGACACAAACTGCACATCAAACACAGCTGGGGCCATTCAGCAGAGTTAAAGCTTTAACGAAGCTCTATCAAGAGAAAGTGGTTTGACATGAGCTCTAACACACGGCGCTGCTCACACAGCCCGCCGGCGATCCCACAACCAGCAAGGACACTAACCCAAACCTAACTAACTCCTGGCACGGTGTGAGAGCTCCCCAAAACTCCCTGCAGAGCCCCTCGGCGCCGAACACCGGCGGGGTCCCTCCTTCCCCTCAGCCGCCATGGAGCCCTGCACCCCCGGGCTTATTTCCTAGGGGGGAAGGCACAGTGTTCCTGCGGGACTCAGGGATGGAGAAGCCAGCATCCCGAACCCCGTGTGTGCCGCAAAACCTGGTTTTCCCGGGCAGCAGCTGTGTCTCAGACCCCTCAGCCCCAAGCCTAGGGAGCCTCCAGCGCCGGGGCTCAGGACCCCTCAGTCCCGGGGCCTTGGAGTCCCTCAGCTCCTTGGAGTTCCCTCAGGAACAGGAGGCAGGGCCCTCCTATTCCCGCGGCCTGCGACACCCGCTTCCATTCCCGGGGCCCGGGAACTCCTGCTCAGCCTCCAGGACTCCCCCTCAGACCTGTGGCCTGAGCAGACCCCATACTGCGGGGCCTTGAACTTCCCCGTGTCTCGGGAACCCCCAGTTCCGGGCCCTGGCAACCACTCAGACCGAGCCCACATCAACCCCAAGAGCCCGGAACACCGCAGCCCCGGGGCCGTGGGCTGCCCAGCCCTGAGCCATCCCCTCTTCGCCACCTCCCGACGCCCGCAGGACCCCGCTCACCTCAACCCCGCCGCCGCTCCCGCCGCCCCGCCCGCCGCGCGCGCGCTTCCGGGGGCGGGGCCCGGCGAGAGGGGCGTGGTCTGGCCGTGGTGGGCGTGGCCTCGGCGCCTGCCGGGCTTCATGAGGGGCCCGGGGTCTCTGTGGGTTTTGGGTGGGGTCCGTGCGGGTACGGGGGTTCAGAAATCTTTTTGTGTAGGTCACAGAGGCTTTTGTACAGCGTGTGGTGAGTGTTCCCACGGGCGCTGTGTGTAGGGGCTGAGGGGATTGGGTATAGGGCCTGAAAGAGTGTGTGTGGGTCCTCAGGGGCTTAGACACATATACTGGAAGGCCCCTATATAGGGTCTCAGGGGTCCATATATATATATATATATATATGGGTTCTGTGAGGTCTGTCTATAAGGTCTGAGGGGCCCACCTATCTATAGGTAGGTAGATAGTCTGAAAGCTCTGTATATAGGATCTGAGAGGCCTGTAGATAGGATCTGAGGAGTATATTTATATTTATATTTATGGTTTTTTATCCGTATTTATATATTTATATTCATATTTATATTTATATTTTCCGAAAGGCCTGTATATAGGGTCTCAGGGGCCCATATCTATAGGTCCTTCAAGGCCTGTGTATAGTGTACAAGGAGCATATTTATAGGTCTTATAGGTCCAGAATGGCCTGGCTATAGGGTCTGAGGGGATTATGTACAGGTCCTGAAAGGGTTGTATGCACTGTACAAGGGGTGTCTCCATAGTTCCTGGATAGCAGGGCTGAAGGCCTTGTGCATAGGGCCTGAAAGAGTGGTATATGTGGTCTCAGGGGCTTTTGTGTATCTATATAGTCATAGAATCATAGAATGTTAAGGGGTTGGAAGGGATCCTAAAGATTATATTGTTCTGCTCTGGACAGGGACACCTTCCACTATCCCAGGCTGCTCCAAGCACTGTCCAGCCTGGCCTTGGGCACTTCCAGGGATCCAGGAGCAGCCACAGCTTCTCTGGGCACCCTGAGCCAGGGCCTGCCCACCCTGCCAGGGAACAATTCCTTCCTTCTCCGGGGTCATGGGTAGGTGTGGCAGCAGCTGTGGCCGTGACCAGTGGCCCAGGAATGTGATGGCAGTGGGAAGGGAAAGTGAGAAAGGCACGCCTGGCACGTCATGTGCACCTTGGCATCCAGATCAGAGGGAGGATTCACTGCTGAGGAGGCTAATTTTAGCTATTTTAATTTTAGTTGCTTCCAGATGCCTCTTAGGCTGGCTCTCCTCAGGCTTTAATGTACCCCCCATTAAAAAAACACATTTTCCAGAGGCATAAATAGACAGTGATTGTTCTTGAGGAATCCAGGAGGCTGCTGAATCCTGACACTGCCCTCCCACAGCGGGAACGCTGCGGGGATTTTTAGGATGAACCTTTTGGAGAGGCTTAAGGGGATCCGAGAGGTCTCTGCAGGGCTGAGGTCTGGCCATTGCCAGATCCCAAAAAGGATGGGAGAAGCAGCCAGCAAACCCTGGCATCTTTAGGTAATTCAGGTCTGAGTTGTGATGAGACAGGGATCACCATCCTGCCCATCCCAGGGGAATTTTCCCCTCCTATCCTATTGCTCCATGAGAAGCTGGAAGTGCTCAGCCTATAGAAGGTGGTCAACACCATTCCTTTATTGGCAAGTAGACTCTGCCCCCCATCTCAGGGCTGTGCTGTTTTATCTGCAGTAACCTGGAAGCAACGACCTTTCCTCTAAATAAAAGGAGATAAAAAGCACTTGAACCTGGGATCCTCCTAAATTTCCTCATCCACCCATGCCTGATGCACCTGCAGGATTTTGCATCAATCTCCAGTGCCTGACTCTGCTGTGTCACAGCCCTGGACATCTGTAGGAGTAAAATTGGCTAATGCTAAATTTAAATAACATGGAGAAAGTGATGAATCTATGGACTAAAAGATAATTTAGGTTTTTTTTCTTCCTAGCTTGCTTATTTAATCCAAGCACCTTGGGGCATGAGCAGGTTTTCCAAAGTGATGGCTTTGCCTGTGGCTTATCACACACTCACTTTCTCCTACATCAGTGTTTTATTTGCAGGAGGGAACAATCTGTGCCTCCCTCGGCAGTGTCAGGATGGTTGATGAGGGTTTGAAGCTTAAGTTTTCCACTTCAGCCTTTCCCACTGCAATAATATTAATTGCAAACACTGATGTGCTTTTCTCCAGCAATTCTTCTCAGGAGCAGCTTTCCAATATTCAGCCAGCTGTAATTATAAGCACCAGGAGAAAGCCTTGTTAAATACGTTATTTTATTTAGGTTTTCCAAGAGTGGAAGATGCTTCTAGCAGGAGCTATTTGACCTGAAATGACAGGGTTTCATTTTAGTGCCAATATCCTCACCCCTGTCTCTCCCTGCACCTTGGGGAGCCGTTCCCTGCTGGCTCCTTTAATTGCCTGGGGTATTGATCTCAGGGCTCACATTTAATTCCCATTTTTGTGCTTTATAATGAGTGCCCACACACTCAGCATGGGTTTGCTAATGAATTTTTGGCCTTTTTGCTGCCCTCGGCCTTTGCTCAAAGCCCATCTTCCCCCACCTCTGTCAAATATTCCCCGGAAATATATAAACTCTGCCAAAAATTTTACTTATGGTCATTCCCAACTCTTCTTTAATGATAAATAAATATCTAAATACAGTGTATGAATGGCTGGAGGAGTAGGGAATAGGAGAGAGTTGGGGTAGGATCTGCTTGCCCTGCCCATCCCTGTCCTTCCTCAGAGCTGCTAGCACTGATCCCTGTAGGGAACCTCATGAGAACAGCACAGGCTCACCCTAAACGTGTCTGTGCAAAAAGGGGTGGGTAGCTCATGCTGAGAAGAGGTGGCTCTGTCCCCTAAGGACCTTCCCCATCCTGGTGCTTCCTTTCTCCCCCTTTCCTGCCTTTCCAGTCTTTCTTTTCCAGCTCGGCCAGGCTGCATTAACCACAGTTTTGCCATTTTTAGGCATTAATCCCACTGTGCTGGGATGCTGGGAACTGTCCCAGGGAGAGGCTGATGTTGCAGAGAGGGAAGCCCTGGCTGTGGTCCATGAGGTGACTCTTTTGCCGAGATGTGTGTGGGAACATCTTCCACTGTGGAGTCCTCACTGAGGGCTTTGCTACTCAAAATCCTTGTTTTGAAGCATTTTTCCTTTTGCTATCAGTTTTCAACGTGACAGGAGAGAGAAATGCAGCAAGCAGGGATCAAGCAAAGACTCTGTCTGGTCTGAGCAATGAAGCTCAGGAGCAGCTGCAGCTGCAGTTTGTCTCCTTGATTTTCCAAGAAAATGCAAATAATCATTGAAATGCTAAATGTGTGAAGTTGGAAAGTCAGTGGGTAAATCCTTCCAGAAGGACACAGTTGAGGTGTCAACCATGATTTCCCAACCAACAAAGAGAAAGGAGTGACAGCTCATCCCTGCAGGAAAAACCCAGCCAGAAATGAGGATTGTGGTGGAGGATTTCTCAGGGACAAACTCCAAAATGACATTGTTTGGAGGAAAGCTTAGGACAAGCCATCAGGACTTATGGAACGCAGCACTGGAGGGAGGTGGGGATAGAAAAAGGAGTGTGTGG
This sequence comes from Dicaeum eximium, assembly GCA_013396995.1. Taxonomy (NCBI): domain Eukaryota; kingdom Metazoa; phylum Chordata; class Aves; order Passeriformes; family Dicaeidae; genus Dicaeum; species Dicaeum eximium. The sequence goes on from VWZP01001137.1 coordinate 123,889, forward strand.
TGGTGTGGGTGATGCTGAAGCACATCTGTGTCATCCCATGACTTGGTCGTGCTCCTCTTCATATTTTTAGAATCACAGAGGGATAAACAACAAGAACTAAGAAGGAGCTGCCATCGGTGTTGTAGTCACTCTCAGGCCAGAGGAAAAATTCTTTTCTAAGAAGAGTAATCCAGGTATGTCATCTTTCAAGAGAAAGCTGAGCACAGATTGCTTATTTAGCCCAGGTGCTGCAAGGTCTATGCTGCCAGCCCAGCACATGTTTGTAATACATATATACATACATACATATATACATATATACATATACATATCTATATAGATAGATAGATAGTTTTTTGGGTTTTTTTTTTTATCACATACTTCTCTGACCCTTCACTGAAACTGCTGTTGGGTCGGTGCCAGTCTGACCCAGCGCCCCAAATCCCTGTGCCACCCCCACGCTGCATCCCCAGGGCCGTGGTGATATCTTTGCAGCACCCCATCTTCCTGCAGCCTCTCCCTGGATCTCCCTCCCCATCTCCCGGCACTCCTTTCCCTAGTGAATCCCACCTCTCTGCACTCCTTTCCCGGTGCTCCTGATCTCCTGGCACCCGTTTCCCGGTGCTCCCCATCTCCCAACATCCCGTCCCTGGCTGTTCCCCCTTAGGGGTCCCCAGGGCGCCCCTCTTTCCATTCATAGCCCCGCCCACCACCGGACACGCCCCCTCTTGGCCCCGCCCACTGGCCCCGCCCC